>JAVJIX010000133.1:1847500-2342500 GCA_036785185.1 Paratrypauchen microcephalus
AGAGAAAGTGAGTCAGGAATGCTGGGAATGAGACAGTGACACGGAAAAGAAAAGTGGGAGATGAGAGATGGAACCAGAGGAGAAAAGAAGAGAAAAAACAGAGGAACAGAGGGATGAAAGACAAGTGAAGAGAGACAGATGGAGGAGAGGAGTCTGTGGTGGGTCCAGTTCGAGAACAGGGTGACAACGAGTAACACTAAGAACCACTTTTTCTCTAGAATACAGTGAATCAAAATCATAACATTCAGGAAAGGTTCTGCTCCGTCTTGTCAGTGGGACTTTTTTTTAGTATCGATACCTGTGAAAAATGAGGACTTAAGTTTCAATTAAGATCACATTTCTGATACTTTTGACCAACCTATTCTGTACATTTTCTGTACATTTGCCAGTAAAAAAACTCGTGATATCATGAGTTTCTGATTGCTGTATAAGAAAAGGCAAAGGCCACAGGTAGGTTTAGTCTGTAGGTTTAGTAAAGAATACAGAGCTCTACAGACAGAGCTCTGGCTCTCCTGCCCGCACGCTACCACAGAGAGAATGAATCTCAGTAGCCGAGACATTTTATACATTACAGCAGACCTGGGCATTGTCCAGGTCCCGGGCCACAGACGGCCCTTTGGCTGACTCTAACCAGCCCGTTTAAGCTCATTTGAAACGACAAAATAAACATTTTATCATCTTACCTCATGCACTGACTAAAGCTGCTTTACTTTTATTTTAGAGGTGTTTTTTAAAGGTCCCATGACATGGTACTTCTTGATGCTTTTATAAGCCTCCTTAATGGTTCCCTAATACTGTAAATGAATCCTTCTTCAAAATCAACACTCAGTGCATGAGAAACAGAGATAAGATGAGAAAGAGTCATAAATGTCACTCTGGAACACTCCATTATGGGCATTGTTGCTTGAATGCAAATGAGGAGGACAGAGATGGCCTATAGTAGAGGGTGGGGGCGTGGCCAAACTCTCCGTTCTTGGCTCGGCTAGAGCGAGGGACCAGTGTATACCTTAACCTCAACTCGCTAACTTCTAAGTTCACTCGCTTTCCACTCATCATCTCATCATTCAGTCTACCACTTTTCAAACAAAAATGAGAAAAACTAAATAATATCTGGAGGAGCACTGCAGGAAACTCAAATATTCCCTCACATAAAGTACTGTTACACTGAATTAGTAGTTATACAGGACCACGTGCGAAATCTCCGCTGGGTGTTTAAATGTTAGCAGATGTGATCATTTAAGTAAGACATACAGACATCCTCTCCCTGTCCTCTGAGACGATTCACAAACCCTCTTTAAATCTTCATCTCTGTCTCAACACTGGCCGATTGTGCAGCTCTCAAATGTTTTCTCTACCTTATCTTCAGCTGTGTGTGTCGTGTTAAAGAAGGAGTAGTATACAAAATCAACTTTTCAGAGCTTTCAACCCCGTTACAATTGTTTCCTTTTCATTTATCCCCTCAAAGCTGTATTTAGAGTCATTCGTGCATGTTTGAGTCATCTTTATTATATTTATCACTGCTCCGATGTGCCACTCTGTACTTTTATTACATATTTGGCAGTTTTGTGTAATCATCTTGGTACAAAATGAAAAATAAAATCTGCTATCCATCGAAGGTGCCCACAACTTCACGGCTCTTCTTTTGTGAGGACGTTTATGGTGACGTCAACTCCTATTGGGCACCACAGTTTTCTAACGTGGAAGTCAATGGACATGTTCCTTTTATCAAGTCGTTTTAGAAGAATATTGCACAGTATAGTCTTCTTTAACAACTGATAGAAGCGTAATACTCCCTCTTTAAGTGATTTAGTTATGGTATAATCATTCATTCCTGATCAGGATCATCTCAATTTGGCCTTCACTGTTCCTTCTGTAATCATCTTTAACCAAAGTATGACCAAAGCTGCTTTGTGCTTCTATCTGTTTACATGTTCTGAAATGCAGTGGAGGATAAAGTACAGTACAGAGGTAACAAGGGCAAAAGATTACCCAAGTAAATTAAAATTCTCACATGAACAAATCTACTTAAGTAAAATTTCAAGAGA
The DNA here is from genome assembly GCA_036785185.1 of Paratrypauchen microcephalus. Classification (NCBI taxonomy): domain Eukaryota; kingdom Metazoa; phylum Chordata; class Actinopteri; order Gobiiformes; family Gobiidae; genus Paratrypauchen; species Paratrypauchen microcephalus. The sequence goes on from JAVJIX010000133.1 coordinate 1,849,546, forward strand.
GCAAACTTTGAGAGGCTTTCGAAAATCTGCTATGCCTGCTTTCAAATAGTGACACCTTCTTTAAATATGGTCAGATTTTCACATGTAAGACATCATTGGAAAGCTTAGAACCTGCACTTTCATAATCTGTGAATAACTCAAAACGCCACTTGGTATTGGTTTTGTGGATGGACACAAATGTGCTAAAAATAAGTCTAGGCCATTTCAGCAGGTCTCAAACCATCAAGAAACATACTTTTTACTTTTCAGTCCTGCTCTCAAATGCAGTGAAGTAAAAGTATCCACTGTAAAATGTACTTAAGTAAAAGTACAGACACTTCAAAATTGTACTTTACTAATGTACTTCTTTACCTTCCACCGCTCTCTCATAACCCAACTAGTATTTCCATATTAAACTCTTCCTTTTACCGTTCAAATTACACCAGTGATGACAAATACTCAGCCAGTCCTCCCACTTTAGAGAAAAGTTCAGGAGAGGGACTTTACTGTAATGTCTGTAATAAATATTATAGTATAGGAGAAGCTGAAGAGGGCATTGGAGGGCATGGATTGAGCGATTTGTGTTTTATATCAGATCAAAGTTCAAATCGTGTTACGCCCCATGTCTCTAGCTGAACTAGTTTCAGTATCGTGCCTGGGTATTTTCTCAGTAAACGTATGTCTTCCAATTAGCATAAAGTCAGTTAGAATAATATGCATCAAACGCTGGAGGTGAAACAACTTACTATCTTACAGTTAGGCTCAAAGTATGACTCACTGCATCACAATGTAAATGAATACACAAGTTTTCACTGTCCTTAGATAGACAGATAAATATTAGAGAATCAAACTAAATGTGGATGCAGATACATGTTTAAACCATGTTAAAAATACAGTTTAGTTGTTTACAAATTATTGTTTTCCTATTTTCATTTGATACGCAGTTAGCCTATTCTATTTGAAGTCCATCTACAAAGGTTTCTGTGTTTTCTGATTGGCTGTCAAGTGTATTGGGGAGCTTTGGAATTGGTTGGGAAGCTTGCTTGATTGTTCAGTCAGAATAAAATACTAAAATAAAATAGGCCCATGTGTCGAAATAACCGTACCTGACAAGCCTGTCCTATCTACAGTCAATTTACAAAAGTCAGATTGGCAGACAGGTGTGTTGGGAAGCTTTCTGATTGGCTGATTTGATGTTTGATTAAAGAACAGCAACATGTTTTTTTTTTATTCCGACTTAAAGGAAAAGTAATGTTTTTTTACAATTTGAGCCTTATTTCGGTAATAAAACAAGTTGTTTTACTCACCCATATCACTTTGGTGTCATATGGAGCATTTCCGGAGATGTTTTAGATTAGCGTTAGGCTAACGCCGTTAGCCTAGCGTGACTTATAGCCATAGCTCGGGGCATTCCTCGAGCATGTAATATGCCCCGTGCGGGCTCCAAACTTTAGCACTTTTCAAATCATAGAAGCTCGATGTCTTTAGTCTACGATTTCGTTTGGTCAAAAGTGGCCTGTAATCCGAGATTTAGCCATAGTTTCGAGTAGATGAGGACACCAGTGCGCATGCAGGGAGTGTGCTCTCAGCTCCCGGGACCCAAACATGGAACGCAAAGCTGTAAACTATGGATAAATCTCGGATTACAGGCCACTTTTGATTCAAACGAAATCGTAGACTAAGACATCGAGCTTCTATGATTTGAAAAGTGCTAAAGTTTGTGTTATTTGGAGCCCACACGGGGCATATTACATGCTCGGGGAATGCCCCGAGCTATGGCTATAAGTTCCGCTAGGCTAACGGCGTTAGCCTAACGCTAATCTAAAACATCTCCGGAAATGCTCCATATGACACCAAAGTGCTATGGGTGAGTAAAACAACTTGTTTTATTACCGAAATAAGGCTCAAATTGTAAAAAACGTTACTTTTCCTTTAATTATTCTGAATTACATAGTTCACTCAACGTCTGGGGGTCAGGAAGGGCTGACTGGAAGCGTACAAACATATTTACGTCTACCAGAAGAAAACACACACTTTAGCTGCTACTGGCTTTTTTGTCATCTCGGTTTGTCGTTACAACATGGACACAAACATGACACAAACTTTTTTTTTGCAGTCGTTCGGATAATAATTAAGCAGCAGCTTGAGAATTCTATCCTCACTTTCTACGTCTGTCACTGAGGAAGAGAACGGAAGAGTGTCGGAGAAGGAGGAAGAAGACAAACTGAGTCAAAAAGCAGTGGATGAAAGTCCAAAGCGAGGACTGGTGGAGGCAGATCGCGTCAGATCTGGACAACCCAACGAGCATGCGCTGAATGACCAGAATTATGTTTAAGAAGAATAAACATTAAAGGAAAAGTAACGTTTTTTTACAATCTGAGCCTTCTTTCGGCAATAAAACAAGTAGTTTTACTCACCCATAGCACTTTGGTGTCAATTGGAGCAGTATCGTAGAACTTATGTTGAGCCGTTCTGTTCTACTAATGATCCCGTATCCGTTAGCGTGAGTGCTCGGGGCACTGATTTGCGGTCTCCAAATAACACAAACTTTAGCACTTTTCAAATCACAGAAGATCGCTGTGTCAGGGTAGACTTTTAGTAGATTCCAAAATGGCCTGAAACCCGACATCGCAACAGAAAAGTAAAGTTCAGAGCGGTGTTAGCTTCTTTCGGACTAGCGGTGTTTACAAAACAGCTGAGTTCACGCATGCGCACTGTCCTCTCTGATGACGTCATCAAATGAAACTATAGCTGCATATCGGGTTTCAGGCCGTTTTGGAATCCACTAAAAGTCTACCCTGACACAGCGATCTTCTGTGATTTGAAAAGTACTAAAGTTTGTGTTATTTGGACACCGCAAAGTAATGCCCAGAGCACTCACGCTAACGGATACGGGATCATTAGTAGAACAGAACGGCTCAACATAAGTTCTGCGATACTGCTCCAATTGACACCAAACTGCTATGGGTGAGTAAAACTACTTGTTTTATTGCCGAAAGAAGGCTCAGATTGTAAAAAAACTTTACTTTTCCTTTAACATGATCAAGGAATAAATTAATTCGGCTTTAAAATCGGAATAAACCACCCACTTACTTTGGAATTAAGTTTAATTCCAAATAACCGTTTTCATTAGGAAAGTGTTTACATGGTCTTTTGAAAGCGGAATTCATTTTTATGCAGAATTAAATTATTTTTATTCGGTAAAGCTCTCATGTAAACGTGGCAATTGTTTAGTATATTATTATTTATTATGGTAAAATGTATTTGTAACTGCTAACAGCTAACTGCTAGCCCCAGCCCTCCGTGAGTGCGTCTCCGGTCCACAGTGAGGTGGTGAACTTTTGCCTGTTCCTCCACAGACACTGTTTTAAATGTGGTTCTGTTCTGTAAACACTGGGACCACTCTGTGTGTTCTCCAGACTCACAGCATAGACAGAGCCGCCAGGAACAGGAGAAAAACACAACTATAAGAGCTGAACTGCAAAACTGCACAGAATATAGAACTGAATATGACAATCAAATAATCCTGGGTACCACTTAAAGGTCCCATGACATGGTACTTCTTGATGCTTTTATATGGCTCCTTAATGGTTCCCTAATACTGTAAATGAATCCTTCTTCAAAATCAACACTCAGTGCATGAGAAACAGAGATAAGATGAGAAAGAGTAATTTTTCTCTCTCTGAACAGGCCATTATGGGCGTTGTTGCTTGAATGCAAATGAGGAGGACAGAGATGGCCTATAGTAGAGGGTGGGGGCGTGGCCAAACTCTCCGCTCTCAGCTCTCAGCTGTCCGCTCTGATCCATTTCCGCGTTTTTGCGCGGAGAAGAGATGAGAAGCGTTCCATTGAAAAATAAACACATTTCCACAGAAAATAAAATTAAACCACTGCTGTTCAAAGGTCCAGAGGCTCAAATAAAGGACTTCTGAGCCTAGAAACACTCGGACGTGCCTCCAGGCAAATAAAAAAACGCATTTCGCATTGCCTAGCGCATTCACAGTCCAAACTCTCTGGGCGTGATTTACAGAGACGCTGAGTAGACACAGACGGGGGTGGAGCTGCATTTTTCGAGCTGACGTCAATAAGGTGCCTTGTTGAGAATCGCCCGTTTGAGCTGTGTTTTTTTTTCTAACGCAGAAAAGGACCGCAAATGCTCAGTTTAGACATTTCGCAACTTTTAGCCATGGGGGGGCCTAAACAGGGTAGGGGAGCTCACATTAACGTTCAAAAACCTCAGAAAGTGAAAATTTCATGTTATGGGACCTTTAAAGGGCCCATATTACATAATTTTCTGATCTATGTTCTAATGTTGTTTCCTTATCACAAACAGACCTGGAGTTGTGTTTTGTTTCATTCACACATGTTTAACACACAAACCCTGCAGATTTAGGCTTTTTAGTTCTTTGCTCAAACAGAAAAAACTATATTCCACCTTGTGATGTCATGTGGTAATTACAGGAAGTGCGCCACTGTGTTTTGAAACTCCACACACCTTCACTAGAATCATTTGGATCATTTCAGCCCTGGAATGATCGATCTTTACTGAGCAAAAGGTAAAAAGGTAGCTGTTAACATGAAAACTACCACTTCATGGCATCACAAGGTGGAACAGAGGATTTTGAGCTTTGGAGACATGTGTGAATGAAACAAAACACAACTCCAGATGTTTCCTGTACTAGGACCTTTAAGTAACCGTCCTTTTATATCTGGCGTAAGCAAGTTTAACCACTGTAATGTTGTCATTTTGTAATTTTGAGTTTTCACGCGACTCCCTGCTGGAGTTTATTGTAATTGTGGTTTCTTTTTTGGGCCGATCTCCTGACCTGACGGCCGCACGCTGCTGTCACGCTGTGTTTGAAAAACGCTCTGGAGAACAGGGACAAATATAGACCTGATATGGGGCTAGTTAGCCTTAGCATTCACACCTCTCTGCACACAACTGCTCTTCCAGATATGGAGACAGACACGCTCCACTCACGACCACCCACGACTGGACCAGGACCACGACTAGGACTAGACCAGGACTCAACCAAGTAGTCTTGGACCAGGACTGGACCAACCAGGACTGGACCGACCAGGACTGGACCGACCAGGACTAGACCAGGACCAGGACTGGACCAGGACTAGGACTGGACCAGAACTAGGACTGGACCAGGACTAGGACTGGACCATAACTGGACCAGGACTAAACCAGGACTGAATCAAGTAGTCTTGGACCAGGACTTGACTGACCAGGACTGGACCAACCAGCACTGGACTGACCAGGACTAGACCAGGACCAGGACTGGACCAGGACTAGGACTGGACCAGGACCAGGACTGGACCAGAACTAGGACTGGACCACAATTGGACCAGGACTAAACTAGGACTGAACCAGGACTAGACCAGGACTGAACCAGGACTAGACCAAGACTGAACTGGAAATGGACCAGGATTAGAATAGACCTGGACCAGAACTGGACCAGGATAAGACCAGGACCAGGACTGGAGCAGTACTAGGACTAGAACAGGACTGAACCACGACTAGACCAGGACTGAACCAAGTAGTCTTGGACCAGGACTTGACTGACCAGGACTGGACCAACCAGGACTGGACTGGCCAGGACTAGACCAGGACTAGGACTGGACCAGGACTAGGACTGGACCAGAACTAGGACTGGACCACAACTGGACCAGGACTAAACCAGGACTGAACCAAGTAGTCTTGGACCAGGACTTGACTGACCAGGACTGGACCAACCAGGACTGGACTGACCAGGACTAGACCAGGACCAGGACTGGACCAGGACTAGGACTGGACCAGAACTAGGACTGGACCACAACTGGACCAGGACTAGACTATTATTGAACCAAGGTCTTGGACCAGGACTAGATCAGGACTAGACCAGGACTGGACCGACCAGGACTAGACCAGGACCAGGACTGGACCAGGACTAGGACTGGACCAGAACTAGGACTGGACCACAACTGGACCAGGACTAAACCAGGACTGAACCAGGACTAGACCAGGACTGAACCGGGAATGGACCAGGATTAGAATAGACCTGGACCAGGATAAGACCAGGACCAGGACTGGAGCAGTACTAGGACTAGAACAGGACTGAACCACAGCTAGACCAGGACTAGACTATTATTGAACCAGGGCTGGACCAGGACTAGATCAGGACTAGACCAGAACTAAACCAGGACTAAACTAGGGCTAGATCAGGGCTGAACCAGGAGTTGACCAGGATTGGACCAGGAATAAACCAGGGCAAAACCAGGACTGGAACAGGACTTGAACAGGACTAGACCAGGACTAGACCAGGATTATACTAAAACAAACCAAGAATACGTAAGCCTGTTTCCATGTTCTTTTATATTGATACTTTGCAGCTGATTTAATAAACATTCCCCGGAGCTGTGAAGCTAACTGAAAGCACTAGTATGTCTGATGCTCTGTCACACATTACCTAGCATTAGCCAAGAGTCGTATTTTTTTCTTGAGTTTTCAGACAATCTTAAACCTTTTTGTCTGTTTGCTCATGCGTGCATTCTGTCAACATGTTAACTGCTGAATATTCCACCATAGAAATGCACGAAAAACATCCTCAGAGTGATGTCAGTGCGGAGTATCAGTGATGTGAATAAGATTTAAATCATACTGGTTTACTTTTTTGAGTTCAGAATGAGTGAAATTTAACTAAATACACCTGGAGAAACTTGAAAATATTTATGCTGAATGTGTGTTTTTAATCGCAGAAATGGGCTTCAGTATAAATACTACAGCGGCACACCCCTCCTTCAATAACAAGAGGAGAGAGGGAGGAGAGGAGAGGTGAAGAAGAAGGAGAGAGAGAGGGCTGGAGAGGGAGCAAAGAGGGAGGAGGAGGAGGGGGAGAAAAGCAGACAGAGAGTGAAGGAGAGAGGGAGATGGGAGAAAGAGGGAAAGTAGAGAGACAAAAGTAGACCGAGAGAAGAAAAAGGGTGAGGGAAGGGAAAGAGGGGTGCACAGATGAGAGAGAGAAGAGCAGCAAGAGAGGGAGAGAGTGGAGGAGAAGTGTATGAAAGAAAGAGATGAGGAGGAAAGAAGGAGAGAGAGGAGGAGAGGATAGAGGAGGAGGGGTGTATGAGAAAGAGACAGATGGGGAGTAGAGAGAAGCAGAGAGTGAGGAGCCAGGAGTGGAGGATAGAGAAGAAGATGTGTATGAGAAAGGGAAAATGAGGGAAGAGAGGAGAGAGAGATAGAGCAGATGAGTGTCTCTGCACACATGCTGTTGATAGAGAATGTTTTGGCTCCTCTGCTCTTAGCAACATGTGAGGATCTGTGTGTGGACCTTCTGCTCTTCGTTTATCCACAACCATTAAAACTCACTCAGTCTCATTGTAACAACAAGTGCTTCAAACTCTCGCCCCAACTGTGTTTTCACTAATTCTAGAGAGAAATGCTTTGTTTTTGTTTAAGATATTAAAGATCCCATGACATGGTACTTCTTGATGCTTTTATATGGCTCCTTAATGGTTCCCTAATACTGTAAATGAATCCTTCTTCAAAATCAACACTCAGTGCATGAGAAACAGAGATAAGATGAGAAAGAGTAATTTTTCTCACTCTGAACACTCCATAATGGGCGTTGTTGTTTGAATGCAAATGAGGAGAAAAGAGCTGGCCAATAGTAGAGGGTGGGGGCGTGGCCAAACGCTCCGCTCTCGCTCTGTGCGCTCTCTGATCCATTTCCGTGTTTTTGCACGGGGGGAGAGATTTGAAGCGTTCCATTGAAAAATAAACACATTTCCACAGAAAATAAAATTAAACCACTGCTGTTCAAAGGTCCAGAGGCTCAGATAAAGGACTTCCGAGCCTAGAAACACTCGGACGTGCCTCCAGGCAAATAAAAAAATGCATTTCGCATTGCCTAGCGCATTCGCAGTCCAAACTCTCTGGGCGTGATTTACAGAGACGCTGAGTACAGACAGACGGGGGTGGAACTGAATTTGCATTTCTTTTTTCGATCTGACGTCAATAAGGTGCCTTGTTCAAAATCGCCCGTTTGAGCTGCGATTTTTTGTAACGCAGAAAAGGATCGCAAATGCTCAGTTTAGACATTTCGCAACTTTTAGCCATGGGGGGGGGCTAAACAGGGTATGGGAGCTCACGTTAACATTCAAAAACCTCAGAAAGGGACCTTTAAAAGGCCATCTCTACTGGACTAAGGTAAAGGGCTGTTAACATGAAAACAAGCACTGCATGACATCACAAGGTGAAACAGAGCATTTGGAGATGTAGGCAAACTAATAATAAAGAGTTACTCAAACGTGGGAATGAAACAAAACACAACTCACAATTCTAGGACCTTTAAAGGTCCCATGGCATGAAATTTTCACTTTCTGAGGTTTTTGAACGTTAATGTGAGCTCCCCTACCCTGTTTAGCCCCCCCCCCCCCCCATGGCTAAAAGTTGCGAAATGTGTAAACTGAGCATTTGCGATCCTTTTCCACTTTGAAAATAAGACAGCCCAAACGGGCGATTCTGAACAGGGGAACTTTCTGACGTCACACTCGCGGAAAGGTTTCCACCCCCCGTCTGGATGTCTACCCACCGTCTCTGGAAATCACGCCCAGAGAGTTTGGACCGCAAACAAGTTACGAAATGCGAGATGCATTTTTTTATTTGCCTGGAGACACGTGAGAGTGTTTCCAGGCTCGGATGTCCTTTATCCGAGCCTTCCGAACCTCTGAAACAGCAGTGGTTTAATTTTATTTGCTGTGGAAATGTTTTTTTTTTTTTTAATGCAACGCGTCTCATATCTTACTCCGCGCTTAAAACACGTAAGTGGGTGACAGCGCAGAGGGCACCGCTAATCCAGGAACCAGCGGCGTATTTGGCCACAACCCACTCGCTGCACTGGCCTGTCTCTGTCCTCCTCATTTGCATTCAAGCAACAACGCCCAGAATAAAGCGTTTCAGAGACATATTTATGACCCTGACTGTCTTCATGAGGCTTTCTCATGCACTGAGGCTTAATTTTGAAGGATTCATTTACGGTATTAGGGAACCATTAAGGAGCCATATAAAAGCATGAAGAAGTACCATGTCATGGGATCTTTAAGGAATTTCTTTCTTTTACACTTTATACATCTGAGACATGCAAATGACACCAACAGGCCAAGCTACAGGTTAGATCTGTGGAGAGGTGACCTTACATTTATTTGAGCCTGTTCTGTCTTAGCCCAGTACAGATATATTGTACAGGGGGTCCTCGGGTTATGACTTAAGATAAGCCTTTATTGTCTCCCTTGGGAGAAATTTGTTCTCTGCATTTAACCCATCCTATTATTAGGAGCAGTGGGCTGCACATTACTGCGCCCGGGGACCATCTCCATGATCTTCTTCTCGGTCAGGATCTCAGCTGGAGAATCCTCCCACAGGTGGCTCACGTCACAACGGGCCTTGATGTTTCTTCTGCCATGGGGGCTACCAGTGTCCGCAGACACAACGGCAGCGCTCATCTGTGGGAACTGGGATCACACGCGGTCCACCCGTCAAGAGCGGGATTCGAACCGCCAACCCCTGGATCACCAGGCAAGTGCTCTACCAACTGAGCTACTGCCGACTTACGACGTTTCATGGTTACGAACGCACCCCCATTAAAAAAATATATAAAAAATTACGCGTCATTCCGTCTTACGCGGTTTAGCGTGGTAAGCGACGTAAACAAACGCGAACGGCGCACGGCGGAAGAATACGCTCTGTTGTGGTTGTAGGGCGGAGAAGACGGCCTCATGTGCGTGCCCAGTGTGGGCGGAAGTACCTGATGTGGGCTCTGATCTGCTCCTATGAAAGCGCCAGTGATAACCAAGCAGCGTAGTGGTCTAATTATTGAGATGGAAAGGTTATTGGTGCTTTGGTTGGAAGATCAAAGGCAAAATCCGACTTACGACGAAATTCGGGTTACGACTTAAGAACGGATCAACGTCGTAACCCGAGGACCTCCTGTATAAGCAGCTCTTGAAAATAAGTCAGATGTGTACTGCCTGCATCTGATTAAATAGCGTTTTGTTGTCCCATAATCAGGAAGTGCGTGTTAGCACGCTAGCTGTATTGTATATGTAGTTGCAGTTGTTCTTCCAGTAGACTGCTTAAAGGTGCACTGTGTAACTTTTCTAACCATGAAGATGTTTTTTTTTAAAAAATTTTATTAGAATATTCCACATTATATATAGAGAATAAGGAGGCAATAGGTAGTGGAGACTCAATCAGAAAAGTTACATAGTATAGCTTTGCCTGCATCTAATTAGAAAGCATTTATAATCAGAAAGTGTGTGTTAGCATGCTAGTTGTAGTTGTTTTTTAACTGCAGTTCTTCCCATTTCTTGTCACGAGCCAAATAGGACCTCCTGTAGACTGATTCAAAGGTGCACTGTGTAACTTTTCTAACCACCTGCTTATCTCCATGGAGATATATTCCACAGTATACATGAAGAATAAGGAAATAATAAGTAGCAAACACTTGATCAGAAAAGTTACAATAGTGTAGCTTTACATTTCTATTAGACATGGTTGGAGAGTGCGAATTGTATTTTTAATTTCTTCTTTAAAACGCAAAGACATTTTAACTCCCATTATTTACAATTATAACTTATAATTACACTTAAGCAACCATTTATAGAAGACAATTTCTTCTTTTCAACATGCGCAACAAATCTGTCGTTATTTAATTAACTTTTATTCCTCTCTAACCGGGTAAACAGGTCCAGAGATACTGTTTGGTTCAAAGCCAAATCTTTACAATGGGCAGTGCTGAAGAAGAAAGGTAAGAACTGGGCCTTACAGAGAGGTCCTGGGTTTGAGTCCTAAAACAGAAACTACAGGATCAAACCTTGAACTATAGACGCTTCTGAGCAAAATCTGAGTGAATATTAAAACTTGAATATCAAAATTGAATGCATGTAAGCTTTTAGTCATGTTATAATGTTGTTACCTTGCCAAAAACAGACCTGGACTTATGTTTTGTTTCATTCACACATTTGAGTAACCCTGCATTACTAGTCTGTGCAGATGTCCAAACCTCAAAATGCTCTGTTCCACCTTCTGATGTCATGTAGTGGTGGTTTTCAAGTTTTCAACAGCTACAGTTCACCTTTTGTTCAGTAGAGATTGGCAATTCCAGGGCTGAAATGATCCAAATGATTTTAGTGAAGGTGTATGGAGTTTAAAAACACAGTGGAGCGCTTCCTGTTTTACCACATGACATCACAAGGTAACGTGCTTTCTGTTTGAGAGAAGAACTCAACCTAAATCTGCAGGGTTTGTGTGATGAGGAAACCACATTAGAACAGAGATCTTAAAATAGACTCATATGGACCTTTAAGGTAAGGTACATTTTCATCCTTTGCATTTGACCCATCCTTTAGTGTCTCTGGGTCAAACCTGTCAAGAGCAGTGGGACCCATCTCCAGATCTTGACCTAATCTTAGTCAGGACTACCTTAGCTGGAGGGTTTGACCTATTTTGATCAAAGGTACCCAGAGGAAACGCACATAGACACAGAGAGAACATGCAAACTCATACAGAAAGGCCTCGGCAACGTGGGATTCGAACCTGGAAACTTTTGATGTAAAATCACTACTACCGGTATGGTCAAGCAGGTCCACTGATAAAAGTTTGAGGGCCTGGGGCAAAAAGACCCTGAGGGCCCCTGTCTAATAAAAATTAATAGAAAAAATAATAATAATAGTATAAAATTATAGCTTTATGTTCAAATTTTACTGTCTATTTTTATTGTGTGAGGTCAGTATTTAGTGTTATGGAATTACTTTCCACTTATCTATCTCCACGGAGACATCACTAGGCCAAGTTAAACATAGATCTGTGGAGAGGCGACCCCACTCACAGAAAGAATATTTTTGACTAGCAATAAAAGCACTTTTTGTGGAACAGTTCCGACAAAGCAATAGCTGCTTTCTCTTCCGCTTATCTATCTCCATGGAGACTACAACAGGACAATTTCAGATGTGTGGAGAGGTGAACCTGCTCAGAGTAAGAATTTTATTATTATTATTATTATTATTATTATTATTATTATTATTATTATTATTATTATTATTATTATTATTATTATTATTATTAATATTATTATTATTATTATTATTATTATGTGATATTTTAAAGCAGTGCTTCTCAAATAGTGGGGTGGGCCCTCCTGGGGGGGTGCGGTGTGATGCCGGGGGGGGGGGGGGGTGTGACCCTGGGAAACATGCTTTTTTGCCGTACTGTACTAGAACTAAGTGTAATTGCACATCAACAACAGTAGTTGGCAGTGGCGCTCTCATTGTTGCTTTGGGGCAGGGGTCGGCAACCTTAAATACGCGATATACAGAACAGACTCACCATCAGCAGAACATCCTCTGTCACAGAAAAAACACGTATATTCCACTGAGTCGTGTCCTTTCTTTAGTCCGACAGAAGCTGACGCATCAGCGGCACAAGAAGAGAGCTTTTTTTTTCAGCGCTTTTTGTTTATGCAAATTAGCCATGTCGTTTTAAGTTTCGTTTCTGTAAAACGTTAACAAATGTGCGCAAAGCTGCATTAAAAACACATTAATATTTGAGTCCTCAGTGCAAAAAGACAGTGCAGTCTTTGTTGTAAGTTTCTTTCTTTTTTTTTGTTTTTAATGTTAATAAAAGGATACAATGTTATGCAGAGGTGTACTAATAACAATTTTCTAGACAAATAATACTATTTATAGTCGCACGGAGGGAGGGGGGCGTGAAATTTTTTCTTCTTCCTAGGGAGGGCGTCACAGAAAATAATTGAGAAGAACTTACAAAATAAATACTGCTATACTGTGGAACATTTCTGGCAAAGCAATGGCCTAATATCTCCATGGAGACAACATGTGGCAGAATCTCCACCAAAAAAATCAGGTCAGATCTGTGGAGAGGCGACCCCACTCAGTAAGAATATTTTGAAAGATATTCAAGAGCAATAGAAGCACCTATTACAAAATAAATACTGCTATATTGTGGAACATTTCAGACAAAGCCTAACATCTCCATAGAAATGAGCAGGTAGCAGACTCTCCACCTGAAACGTTACACAGTGCACCTTTAAATCCTGCAGGTATTTCAATTCAACTGCTCAAACCTGTCTGTCACTTTGGAAATTGTACTACGCTCAGAGTGATAGATCCAATCATGCACACGTCAAATGAAAATGATGGGACTAGGACCTGCCATTAGCGCAATTATCAACTTACACGACACAAAGAGCCCTGTGTTCTGTACAGGCTATCCGGTACGCGCGCTATGTAAGCTAATGCTAACATAGTGACACATCTGTCAACACTCTTATTTGCATTTAAAACAAAGTATGAGCTGAGAGAATTGTAAATACCCGAAGGAACTGTGTAATTTGCGGACTAAGCCTCAAAACGAAAACAAAAATTGTTCAAGTATGTGTGTGATATAGTGTAATTTAAAGGTGTCACTTTTTAGTTGGGGGTCTGTCACCTGCTTGTTTCTATGGATATGTCATTGCTCTGCCGGGAATGTTCCACAGTATGACATTAAGCAGCTCAACCTTACATTTATTCAATTACAGGTGGTTTTATAGATCAAAAATACCTAGAAAAACAGGCGCACTGACAGTGAACGGGTTTGCCTCTCCAAAAATCTGACCTGTAACTTCTGTTTGGTCTGGTTTGGTCTCCATGGAGATAGAAAGGTTTAATGCCATACTGTGAAACAATCCAGACAAAACAATAACATCTCCACGGACAAAAAAACATTGAAATTCTTGTACTAGTTTAGTTTCATGTAGTTTAAAGGTGCATTGTGTAACCTTTCTGGTGGAGGGTCCGTCAAATGCTTTTCTCCATGAGTTATTATGGCTTTGTCTGGAATGTAGAGCTGTTTAATGTCATACTGTGGAACATTCCACGCAAAACAATGATATATCATAGAAACAATCTGGTGATGGACCCCCAACCAAAAAGTTACACAGTGCACCAATGTATTTTTATCTCAGTGGTTGAAGAAGACATACTGTGCTTGCATCTGCTGTATAATTATAATCTATGACACTTGTGGATCATTCAGTTATATTTTGGACATATATAAATTAGGGCTGTCAGTTTAACGCGTTAATTAGATTAATTAATTACACTGCACTTACACTATATAAACACACACATATATATACATATATATATATATATATATAAACACAATTAATTATAAGCGGCAATTAAATGCGCGCACATTTTAAATTTGAACGGCGAGTTTATTTATAAAAATGTGACGGAGCAGGTCCGTTCCTAAGCCCGCTGTCCCCGCGGAGAGCATGTGAAGATGCGGGCGCCCGTTTCCGTATCTGCTGCGCTCCGCTCGCCAAACCCTTTTCAATTCCCCATAACCTCTCCAGCGTGTTCTGCTGCGACTAAGGCTGCACACTTAAAGGGATATGCCACCCCCAGGTCAAATTTGGGCATCTCCCCACAGTCCAGAGACTAAAATAAGTGGTGGAAAGCGTTTTCCTGGTCACCCAGCCATTGTCCGAGTCTGTCACCACTGATTGCCGCGGTATCTGCTGCTCCTCCGCGTTAGACTGGAGTCTAACGTCGCCAGAGAAAGATTTCGGCCAAAAGGAATGAATTTGCTCGATGCGTTGCCGAAATCTTTCTCTGGCGACGTTAGACTCCAGTCTAACGCGGAGGAGCAGCAGATACTGCGGCAGTCAGTGGTGACAGACTCGGACAATGGCTGGGTGAGCAGGAAAACGCTTTCCACCACTTATTGTAGTCTCTGGACTGTGGGGAGATGCCCAAATTTGACCTGGGGGTGGCATATCCCTTTAAGAAGCGTTAGTTTTGCCCATCCAAATCGCTAAACCCGATCATTACTCACCCCCGCGGTGCCGCCGCCTCCTCCCTCCTCCTGTGGTGCGATGGTCCGGACACATCCGCGCCGGTAATCCAATTTTGCGGGTTCCGGGGGTCATGTGAGCCATGAGTAATTTACACGGACAATTATTTCTATTCTCTGTATATTTGAAGCTGCTTATATTATTTATTGACATTGCATGAAAGCTACTGTACGTGCTCACGTACACCAGAAATATTCGCCATTTAATAGGCTAGTGCAGGGGTGGGCAAACCTTTTGACTCGTGGGCCACAAAGGGTTCTAAAATTTGACAGAAGGGCCGGACCAGGAGCAGGTGGATTTGGTGTTTTGGTAATCCACCTCATAAGAGCAAAAAATAACATGGGATATGTAGAAATCATGCAATTTATTTCAATTAAAAATGAACAAAAGCATTACAACAAAATGTCCATCTTTCAAGTTCCACGGTATTTAGCTATTTATTGAAATGACTCTTAAAACACAGAAAATTTTATTAATAAAATACAGCTTTTTAAAAAATTACTAACAGTTACTATTTTAAAGCACTGAAAGTTCTGTTCTCCTTCAGGTTCTTTCGTTCTTTCGTTGACTGCTTGCTAGCATAGTTAGCATGTTTTGTGGCAAAGTGACGGCTGATATTATATTCTTTAAAAACCGCTACAGTCTTTTGGCATATCAGGCATACAGCAGCTGATAAGTATTTGGTGAAAAAATATTAACTTGTCCACTCCTTATTAAACACTCAACATTCTCTGTCCACTTTTCTTTTCTTAGCTCCGCTCATCTTTACAGGAGGGCTGAGGGGTCAAAGAGTAAAGCACAAACGTGGAGCAAAACGCCGCACCTCAACAAAGGTCAATGTATGTAGTGTCAGCTATTGGAAAACATCAGAATTGCAGGGAAATTAAAACATTAAAACATTAATAAGGTTTATTAATATAATTTCTTCAAGTTTGGTGGGCCGGATCAAAAAGCTTAACAGGCCGCATATGGCCCCCGGGCCGTAGTTTGCCCATGCCTGGGCTAGTGGAATGGTGTAAATAAGCTTTCAAATGAATGTTACGTAATGTGGGAGGTGAATGGGGGTGTATAGCAGTCTTGTCTTGGTTACACTGGAGGTAACATGCACAGAAAGAAAGAGTGAGTGAAAGACTGAAAGACTTAAAGGGGAAGTCTGCAGTCTTTTCACTGTACCACTATAAATCACACGTTTGACACCTTTTTTGCACTGTGAGAGCATAATAAACCACCTAATTTTTTTATGTGATGAATTAGATTAATTAATTAATTACAAATCCTGTAATTAATTAGATACATTTTTTTAATCGCCTGACAGCACTAATATAAATCACAATATTCATCTAAAAAGACTAAAAAAAAATGTGTAGCTGTAAACATGATCAATACAAAGAGCTATGAAGCTGTCAGCCCTCCTTTGGATAACTGCATGTCACAACTGCTTTTTTTTTTTCATTTGTTCCAAAATAACTATGCAACACTTCTGAATCCCACAATTAACTGATTAAGAAAATAAAACGGGAGAATGAAGTAAGTAGAGAGTTGTGGGTGGGGGTAGATCAGATCGATGATTATAGAATAAAGATGACTCAAACATACACGGATTAGAGTATTTCATGACAGTACATCAGGGTTAAACGCTCCAGAAAGTTTCATAATAACTCTTATTTTTTTACTTTATCACTGCTGGTTGGATTGACTGAAAAGATGGAGAGAGGGGGGAGAGTGGAGAGAAAGGGGTGAGAGGAAGGAAAGGGAACAAGAGAAGGGGAGAGAGAAGGAGAGAACGAGACAGCGGGAGAGAGAAAGAGAGAAGGAGAGAGGGGGAGAGGATGAGACAGTGAGAGAGAGGAGAGGGAGAGAGAGAGAAAGAGAGAAAAAGGAGAGAGGTATAGATAGAGAGCGAAGAGAGAGATGGAAAGAGAGGGAGAGTGACAGAGAAAGATAATAAAGTAGTAATGAAATTTGAAATGTAATGAAGCGGTCAGTTTCTATTAATGATCCAAAGAAAACAAACAAAAGGAAACAGCGTCTCCAAAAGGGAAGTCTCAGATTTGACAAAGTTTTGACAAAGAGACAAGTCCACACTGGTTTAATCCTCAGCTCAGTGCACCAGGTTCACTCAGATTTCAGAACCAACACAATCATCAACACACGCACACCGTTCTGTTAGAAGGCGACATTTTGAAGACTTTCCATTGATGAAAAGGTACAGGAAATTTTGTTTGAAATTGTCAAACAAGATCCTATATTCCACAACACTGACTCTTGTGAGCTTTAAGTCATGTCGGAATGTTGTTACCTCCTCAAAAACAGACCTGGAGTTGTGTTTTGTTTCATTCACACATGGTTGAGTAACTCTGCATTACATCTCTAAAGTTCAAAATGTTCTGTTCCATCCATCGATGTCATCTAGTGGCAGTTTTCAAGTTAACAGCTCCTTTTACCTTTAGAGAGAAATGATAAAAGTTCAAATTGTCAACTGGACAAAGTTTGGTTGAAAACGTTTCGTCGCTCATCCAAGAGGCTTCTTCAGTTCTGGTTCTAGTGCTGGTTACAGGGATGAAAGTGGCCAATCATGAAAAAAGCGGAAAGTCCCCCCCCCCCCCCCCCCCCCAACCCCCCGGGGGGGGAAAAAAATTACGGGGGGGGGGCAAAACTTTAATAAATAGCAATAAAACACATTTTTAAACAATTGTAGTGGTTTTTATTTGAAAGTTGATATCAAAACACGGCACTGACCCCGATCTTGCGACATCAAAGTCTGATAACGAGCCGAGAGAGCGCACTCGCGGCGCAGCTCGGGGCGTGCGGTGTCCGCAGCACCAGAAGAGCACACAAGCTCGCGCGGCCCCGCACACATGTACAAGTTTAATACGAGACATGTACTTTTGTTTCTGAATACGGGACGATTACATTTTTCAACGGACGGTTGGCAACCCTAAACACAATTATACATATATAATACACACCCAAAATTTCAACATATTTGGAAAAAAAATACAAATAAAAAATACCACGCGTCTAAAAAAGAAAGCGGAGATCCGCTAAAAAGCGGAACTCTTTCATCCCTGTGGTTAGACCCTGTTTATATCTAGCTGCAGGGAGGAGCTACCTACACTGAAATCGTTCTGAAACTATCTCAACTAATCTGTATCTTTTGTTTCCCTGGCGTCTCGTTTAGCATCTCTATTCAGCCCTAGGAGGAGCTCACTGCACTGAAATAGCTCTGAAACTATCTCAACTCATTTGTTCCTTTTTTGTTATTCGAATTTCTCTGGCGTATAGTTTAGCATCTCTATTCAGACTAACGACCGTCTCCACCCCTCTGTCCCTGACTTGTCTACCCTAATGTTTCTTTTGTCTGTTCTGACTTGGTTTAAGAAAGTTGTCAAAAAAGTTGTCAAAAAAGAGAACCCGTCGTTAAACAGAAATTCGATTCTTAATTCGATTCTTGTTCAAAATCGCCCGTTTGAGCTCTGATATTTTCTAACGCAGAAAAGGATCGCAAATGCTCAGTTTAGACATTTCGCAACTTTTAACCATGGGGGGATAAACAGGGTAGGGGAGCTCACATTAACGTTCAAAAACCTCAGAAAGTGAAAATTTCATGCCATGGGACCTTTAAACAGCTCTATTTTACATATACTATTCAATTACCCGTGGTTTTATAGCTCAAAAACACCGAGAAAAACAGACATTCTGACTGTGAGCGGGGTCGCCTCTCCACAGATCTGACCTATAACTTGGTCTGGTTTGCTCTCCATGAAGATAGAAAGGTTTAATGCCATACTGTGAAACATTCCAGACAAAGAAATAATAACTCCATGAAGAAAAGAAAAGCATTTGATGGACCCAACACCAGAACATTTACACAATGCACCTTTTAAAGCTAAATTTGAGTTAGATAAATAAAATGTATGGAATTAGTGAATGACTCTTACACTCTAATTAAAACCTGAGAATGAATAGAACATGCATGTAGGAAGTGAGAGCTCGTTCCTGTTCGTGATTCAGGTCAACGAAAATTCAAATTCCAAAAATCAAGTCGATCTGGATCATATAAGTTTGACAAATTCAAACATGAGATCAGATCTCCTGATGAAGAGTTACAAAGAAGACTGGAGCGGAGTCAAAGCTAGAAAGAGCCCCAGGCCTGAAGGAGAGAGAGGGAGAGAGGGGGAGAGAGGGGGAGGGAAGAAGAGGTAGAGAGAGGGAAGGAGAGGGGGAGGTGGGTGACAGTAGAGAGAGAGGGGGAGGGAGAGAAAGAGGAGAGAGGGCAGAAGAGGGGGGGGCAGGTGGAGAGAGAGAGGGGATACAGAGAGAGGAAGGGAGGGAGAGAAAGCGGAGGTTGGGAGGAAGAGAGAGAGAGAGAGAGGGGGACACAGAGAGGGGAAAGAAACAGGAGGGAGGGAAGAAGAGACAGACAGAAATAGAGAGAGGAGAAGAGGAGGGAGGGACAGAGGGAGAAAGAGAATTAGAAAGAAGGACAGGAAAGAAAGAGAGAAATAAGAAGAGATAGAGACAGAGAGAGAAAGAGTAAGAGAATAAGAGAGAGAGAGAGAGAGAGAGAGAGCAGCTAAACAGCTAGTAAACACTCCTCTGAGGATTTGGCGCCAACTTTTGAAAAACAGAAACACATTCCTCAAAACAACTGAAGAACAGAGAGAGAGAGAGAGAGAGAGAGAGAGAGAGAGAGAGAGAGAGAGAGAGAGAGAGAGGCTGAGACAGGTCATAGAGCTAAAGGCGGGAAAATGTGGGAGTTGGAAAGATAAAAAGTACACATAAATTACAGGTTTACTTAAAAGCGCTGTAGCTGATTTTAAACATGTTTTAAACATGAGAAAAACAGAATTAGTTCATTCAAAAGTCAAATATAGTGCCTTTAAAGGGACAGTGTGGAAGATTTTTACCCGTTAATTACTGAAATTGAAGATACCCATTCAAAAATACATTGTTTTCCAAGCCTTTTCACTTCCATCATGAAATCAAAGTATTCTTTTGGACTTAGATATAGTCACATAAAAGGGGGATCTTCCCCATGCAGAGGCAGCCATTTTGAATACGAGAGCCGCAGAAGGACATTTGGGCTCCGCCTTCGCCTTCGGCAAGGCTCGTGGTTTTGGGTAAACAACACAAGCATGCTGCCGGATCAGACGTCGTAATGGATCTAACACGTGTTTTGGACTAAATTGTTTTACTGGATTTTATTCAGAGTTTGACCTGTGCAAAGCATTCTAAGGTAAGCTAACCTCGTTTTGTGCTTTTCCGTATAAAAGCCCCATGTGCTCGGGGAGTGTTTGTTGTGCAGGGAAATGAATTGCATAGTCAAAAAGAGGAGACTGTAAGGTTTCATTTGATGTGTAGAGTGTCATGGTACATGATCGGGAATGTGTGTTTTCATGAGAAAAATATAAAAAATAAAATAAACGGGGCCGCGTTTTATTTATACAGTAGCAGCGCGCGGCTCGTGCACGCGCCCGGGTGACCCTCGAGGTCTGCCGTAGCTAAAACAGAAAGTGCAATAGCACCATCCACCTATGCGCCATGAATCCTACACACTGGGGCTTTAATGAATCGTATAGAACAGTGACAAAAAATGTAATGCATTCACTTTGATATTGAAAAGAAAATGTACATAATAACAATGTAAAAGGTGTCTCATGGCAGGTTCTTATATGAGCCAAAACTCTTAAGGTTTGGTCTCTCGCTATAACAGAAGTATAAGGCAAGTTTAAAAGGACTGTACCTAATTTTTAAAAGTCTTAAAAGCCTGAAACAGAAAACAGAAATAATTCCTTTTAAATGGTCTAAAGTTATCCCTCACTTACCTTATGCATTCCTCATAATTATTCACAATGTTAAACTCCAGCTTTAACATTATTTTAAAGGTGCTATGTTACGCATAATTCTCTCTTGTGAACTTTAAGACATGTTAGAATGTTGTTCCTGTCTGTTTCTCCAAAGCTCAAAATGCTCTGTTCCACTTTGTGATGTCAGGAAGCAGTAATTTTCAAGTTAACAGCACGTTTTACCTTTAGTTCAGTAGAGATTGGCAATTCCAGAGCTGAAATTATCCAAATAATTCTCGTGAAGGATTATAGTGGAGTTTAAAAACACAGTGGATTCCTCAATTTCCAGTGATTTGTGGGGGAAAAGTCCAGGGCCGTTTTTTGTGTGTTAAACGTGTCTATGAAACAGCCCCTGTGTACACACCTCACCACCTGAGCTAACCTCTCCTAACATCTCTGTTGTGTACAGATGAATGGACCCTGACACACACACACACACACACACACGCACACACACACACACACGCACACACACACACACACACACACACACACACACACACACACACACACACAACTCATTCACAGCCGGGAAACAGTGAAATCATCTTTGTAGTACCACATGAGTCACCAATGAACTACAAACTATAAACATCACAACAACAACAACAGGAAATATATACACACACACACAAATATATATATAGTGATGACTCAAACTGGCACAAGCAGATAATACATTTTGTACATTTTTAAATTCTTTTCCATATAATTCTTCCTTTCAAATTGTTCAAAAATTGTATGGAGAATCTGGAAATCACAATTAAGAATTCATTGCTTGTTGGTCTGTACTTGGAAATGTCTAAATAGTAGTAGTTGTAGTAATATGGTATACTTAGTAGTTATTATTTCTACTGTTTATAAAGCACTACAGACGCTCCTCAACTTACGAACGAGTTACGTTCCGGACACCCGTTCGTTAGTTGAATTTGTTCGTAAGTCGTTATTATATGTTTAAGGCTTGTATAAGTTATCTATATGGATTTGTACTTCATTTAAATAACACTAATATCACTAATAACACTAATAAATAACACTAAATAATACTAATATGCTTTTTAAAAAGATGGAAAACTGATGAGATAAAAAGAAGAGAGGGACACAGAGGCAAACGCAGTCAGCTGAGAGAGAGAGAGAGCGTGTGTGTGTGTGAATGTATGTGTGAGACTGCGTGTGTGTGTGTGTGTAGCCTATTTACCTCCTATTTTCCTTGAGCTCTTGAGCCTCTCCACTCACGGACACGTGATGAAGATTTGCCCTCTTCTTAAAACGTGCAAACCAGCCATGGCTGGCAGAAAAGGTTTCTTCCGCAGCACTTTCTCCTGCCTTAGCCTTAAGGTCATTAAAAAGCGATATGGGCTTCTCAGTGATCAGCATAAGGCTCAAAGGAACACGCCGCTGATTTTCGAGCCAAATACCAAGAAGTTTCTCCATCTCTTCCATGAGTTTCCCTCTATTCTTCTTGCTTATGATGGTGGATTGCATACCCGCTGCACTTTTCACATGCCCCATAATGCGGTCCTTTTGTTTATATATCGTACCAATTGTCGAACGGTTCACGTTGTACGCGTGTGCCACATTCACCATCTTCTCACCAGCATCAAGTTTCTTTATTATCGCCACTTTCTTTTCAAATGAGATGGCTTGCCGCTTTTTCACAGAAGCTTCACTAGAAGCTTTTCGCTTTTCACCAACCATATTGGATTACTGTACGCATGCAAGAAAAACAACAAAGTTCATAACACCGCACCGTAGTAACACCGTAGTAACACCGTAGTACGCCCACTCAGTTGAAGTTCTGAACACTTCTACTGAGTGAGCGTGACGCTTGGGGGATGCTGCGCAGCACCTGCCTGTGTGTCAGCGGCGGAAATACGCACTGCGTACTGTACCCGGAAGTCGGAATAGGCGCTAAATACAAAAACTCACTTGCGTACATGTACAGCGCTTTTGCCCAAACATTTTACTTTTTTTAAATTTATTTTTAACCCTGTTCGTAACTCCGAATGTTCGTCTGTCGAGGAGCGTCTGTACTTCTGTATATTTTTGTATGATTTTTGTATTTAACATCTACTTTAGCTTTTTTCCCCATTATTCTTAAAGTTCTTATATTACACAAAATGGACTCTTGTGAGCTTTATGTCATGGTATAATGTTGGTCTCCATGAAGATAAAGGTTTACTCAAAAACAGACCTGGAGTTGTGTTTTGTTTCATATTAGCTGTATTAGCCTGTTCACCTTTAGCGGAAGTGTACGGCAGATGCGGTCCGCCGTAAGGGGAAGTTTACAAGTGAACAGGCTAATACAGCTAATATGCGCACAGTGATACGAATCGACAGACACAATACGCGATCGCAATCTACGCTGATGGATGTTTCGTGAATAACTGTTTGGGACGCAAATATATCACCTTTCAGACAAATGTTTTGTTTTGAGATGAAAAACAAGCTTTATTTCATGTTCCAGGGAAGTTACCGGACCTTCTTCCGTGGACTCCAGAAAGCGAGCCGAACCGGGATCAGCTGAGACTGTCAGAGGTAAGCCGGTGTCAACACACGTAACTTTTAGAAGGAAACCCATACAGATTAAAGGTCCCATGACATGGTACTTCTTGATGCTTTTATATGGCTCCTTAATGGTTCCCTAATACTGTAAATGAATCCTTCTTCAAAATCAACACTCAGTGCATGAGAAACAGAGATAAGCTGAGAAAGAGTATTTTTTCTCCCTCAGAACAGGTCATAATGGGCATTGTTGCTTGAATGCAAATGAGGAGAAAAGAGCTGGCCAATAGTAGAGGGTGGGGGCGTGGCCAAACTCTCCACTCTCCCTCAGAGCTCTCAGCTGATCCATTTCCGTGTTTTTGCACGGGGGGAGAGATTTGAAGCGTTCCATTGAAAAATAAACACATTTCCACAGAAAATAAAATTAAACCACTGCTGTTCAAAGGTCCAGAGGCTCAGATAAAGGACTTCCGAGCCTAGAAACACTCGGACGTGCCTCCAGGCAAATAAAAAAACGCATTTCACATTGTCTAGCGCATTCGCAGTCCAAACTCTCTGGGCGTGATTTACAGAGACGCTGAGTACAGACAGACGGGGGTGGAACTGCATTTGCATTTCTTTTTTCGATCTGACGTCAATAAGGTGCCTTGTTCAAAATCGCCCGTTTGAGCTCCGATTTTTTGTAACGCAGAAAAGGATCGCAAATGCTCAGTTTAGACATTTCGCAACTTTTAACCATGGGAGGGGGCTAAACAGGGTAGGGGAGCTCACATTAACGTTCAAAAACCTCAGAAAGTGAAAATTTCATGCCATGGGATCTTTAACATAAAAAAAAAAAAGCACTATCCCTTTAACTGCTCTTTTTACCTTTACTTAGGTAGAGACTGGTGATTTCAGGGCTGAAATGATGCAAATAAATCTAATGAAGGTGCGCAGATTTTAAAAACACTTCTTTCTAAAAGCACTTCCTGTATTACCACATGACATCACAAGGTGATGTATAAACACTATGAAAAAAACACTTAAGAGACTACTTTATGATGCTTAAACTAAAGTATTACCAATAATTCTTGGCTAAACAAAGTTATGTTTGTTGCAGTTGACTTTCGGTTGAGACCTGGAAAGCCTAAGGAATGTGTCACCTCATTTCCATAGCTTTACAGTTCAAGCCGTGTACTAGGTCACATACTCAGCATAACATTAGTTAAGTGTAAGGTTAGCTGTTGTTTTATCATGACAGGTGGAAGTACAGACTTGAATGAACCTGAAAAGCAGCTGTACGACTTCAGAATATAGGTGAAGGAGATACAGTATGAGTGTTAATATAAGCAACTGTACTCACACTTGTGCATACACTGGGACTAAAACCAGAACTAAACCAGGACTAAAACAAGACTAAACCAAGTGTTCATCAGGGTCAACTAAATAATTTCTTGGTATATTTGACCCAGAATGTCCTTGCAAGGCTACACCTGTTCATGCAAAAACAGTAGTAAAAAAGGAACATACTAGGAAACAATGTAAAATTTTATATGAAGACAGATTAAACTTGCGAATCATGAGTTTAATCTGCCTTCAGCTCATTTACTCCTTTCTGCTGCTGTCCCATATAATTCCTTAAAGGTCCCATGGCATGAAATTTTCACTTTCTGAGGTTTTTGAAAGTTAATGTGAGCTCCCCTACCCTGTTTAGCCCCCCCATGGTTAAAAGTTGCGAAATGTCTAAACTGAGCATTTGTGATCCTTTTCTGCGTTAGAAAAAAATCGGAGCTCAAACGGGCGATTTTGAACAAGGAAACTTATTGACGTCAGATCGAAAAAAGAAATGCAAATGCAGTTCCACCCCCGTCTGTCTGTACTCAGCGTCTCTGTAAATCACGCCCAGAGAGTTTGGACTGCGGAGGAGCTACGCAATGCGAAATGCATTTTTTATTTGCCTGGAGGCACGTCCGAGTGTTTCTAGGCTCGGAAGTCCTTTATCTGAGCCTCTGGACCTTTGAACAGCAGTGGTTTAATTTTATTTTCTGTGGAAATGTGTTTATTTTTCAATGGAACGCTTCTAATCTCTTCTCCACGCAAAAACGCGGAAATGGATCAGAGAGCGCACAGCTGAGAGCTGAGAGTGGAGAGTTTGGCCACGCCCCCACCCTCTACTATAGGCCATCTCTTTTCTCCTCATTTGCATTCAAGCAACAACGACCATAATGGCCTGTTCAGAGAGAGAAAAATTACTCTTTCTCATCTTATCTCTGTTTCTCATGCACTGTGCTGATTTTGAAGAAGGATTCATTTACAGTATTAGGGAACCATTAAGGAGCCATATAAAAGCATCAAGAAGTACCATGTCATGGGACCTTTAAAGCTGCATTGTGTAACTTTTCAGGTGGAGGGTCCGTTTTCTCCATGGAGATGTTAGTTTGAATAATATAGAATGTTTCACAGTATGATATTAAACCTTTCTTTCTTCACGGAGACCAAGGTTACAAGTCAAGTTACAGGTCAGACCTGTGGAGAGGCGACCCCGCTCACAGTCAGAATATCTGTTTTTCTATGCATTTTTGAGCTATAAAACCACCTGTGATTGAATAAATGTAAGGCAGGGCTGTTTAATGTCATACTGTGGAACATTCGTAGGAACGCGATAATATCTCCATGGAGTCAAGCAGGTGGCGGACTCTCCATTAGAAATGTTCTGCAGTGCCCCTTTAAGTTTATTCTTGTAATTATTTACAAATTACATTTGTCCAGTGATAACTTCTGCACACCTAGAATAAAAACTACATAACATGAAAATGAAAACAGCGGTTCAGTTGACACCAGCAGAGTATGCACTTCACATCACTCAAACAAAAAGATCCTTATCAGAACTCCTGATTTTCCACTAGAGTATAAACAACATAAAGGTGCACTGCATAACTTTATGGTTGAGTGTCTGTCACCTGCTTGTTTCTATGGATACGTCTGTCTGGAATGTTCCACAGTATGCCATTAAACAGCTCTACTTTACATTTATTCAGTTACAGGTGGTTTTATAGCTCAAAACTACGGAGAAAAACAGGCATTCTCACTGTGAGCGGGACCGCCTCTCCACAGATCTGACCTCTAACTTGGTCTGGTTGGATGTTCATAAAGATAGAAAGGTTTAACTGTGAAACATTCCAGACAAAGGTGCGTGAAAAGTCCCTCAGTCGTCCAGGTAGAATCCATGATCAAAGGAGAAGTTCAATTTGTCAACTGGACTAGCTGCAAGATATATATATCTTGCAGCTAGATATAAACAGGGTCGAACCAGCATGAGGGCCAGAGCTGACGAAGCCTCTCGGATGAGCGGCGAAACGTTTTCAACCAAACAAACTTTGTCCAGTTGACAAATTGAACTTCTCCTTTGATCATTCCAGACAAAGGAATAACATCTCCATGGAGAAGACCATTTGCCAAACCTTCCACCGAAAAAGTTCTGCAACACACCTTTAATCTCCGTGCCACTTTTACCATAACTGTAAATAACTTGGTCTGAGATGATACCTCAAAACAATGGGTACAGCTTTTACCATAACACCAAGTTCACCAAATTGCAAAGTTACTTGTAAACATGTAGAAATCTGTACAACGTGAGAGCGTTTACCATAACAAAACCAATTTAGAACACACACGCACACACAGAAAACAAAAATGAAAGAGAAAAAAAGTAATAATATTAAAATAAATTTATAGTAAAAATAAAAATACAACTTTAACCATAACAAACTCTTACAGAGCATGAAAAGAACTTTGGCCAAAAAAATCCATCCATTTTCTTTCGCTTATCCGGGCCAAAACAGTCCAAAACAATTCAGAATCCACAACTCAAAATAAGGGAACCAAATTTCACCATAACATCAAACTGCGAAGTTTAATGTATTTATAAACCCTCAAACCACTGGATACAGATTTCTCCATAACCCCATAAGTTAGCCAATTGCAAAGTTGATCATATATGTAAAAATATTCTAGCACACGATAACAACTTTTTCTGTAACAATAATAAAATAAAACAGTATACACCACTCACACCTAGGGATACATATTTAACCATAACACCAAGGTTGACATATTGCCAAGTTTGTCATAACTCTCTAGAAATCTGTAGAGCACGACAACAACTACTATAAGTATCCACTATTCAAATCAACAGAGACACATTTCTCCTTAACACCACCAAACGTTTGTGCCAAATTGCCAAGTTTATCATAATTGTAAACCCTTAGAAAAACAGCTTTTATTACAACAAGTCCAACAATCAAATCAAGGGCTACACAGTTCTCCATAACACCAAGGTTGTCAAATTAACTAGTTTATTAGAATCCCCAGGAATCTGTAAAGCATGGTCACGACATTTGCCAAAACTGTCCAAAACAACTCCATGACTTAAAGCAAAATCTACAAATCTCTCCATAACACCCAGTTTACAGAATTGAAAAGTTGATCATAAGTATTGTAAACCATGACAACAGCTTTTGCCATAACTATGACTATTCCGAAACCACCAATCAAACCGAGGGATGCAACTTTCACCATAACACCGTAAGTTTGCCAAGTTGATCAAATTTGCAAACCCTTAGAAGTGTGTAGAGCGTGACAACTTTTACTATACTAAGTCCACCAATCAAGCAAATGGATACACAATTCTCCATAACACCAAGTTTGCCAAAAGTTTGTCATATCAATAAAACTCCTTTATCCATAATAATTCAGAATTCACCACTCAAACCAATACATATGGATTTCACCATACAGTAATACCATTCAGTTCATCATTATATTCTCATTATCACCACCATCATAATACTTACAAAATCCTTGAAATCTATAGCTTTTCTATAACTATACAGAACTTAACACTCAAACCAATCCATACAGATTTCGCCATAACACCACTGGTTTGCCAAATCGCCAAGATCATTGTCATATTTTCATTATCACCTTGAATATCCATAACTATTCAGACAAACCAATGGCTACAGATTTCACCAAGTTTTCTGATTTCCCAAATTGGCATACTGATAAAACTTCTGTAGAACATGACAATAACATTTACCAAAACAACAACTAGACAACCAGTGAAATCACTGAGATACACATTTCACCAAAACACAGACCCTCCAGGAATTCGCGATGTTGCGATTTGCAACTTCAACGCAACTTCAGCCAATCCCCGTGAATTCAGGGCATTGTTGCAATTTTGACCAATCACCGCAACTTTTCCGCAATTTTTACTAATTTTGACCAATCATCGGCGACGTATTGAACGCCGACCAACTTCCTTCTGCCTTACTTCCGTGTGACAAAACGAAACTGCGGCCGTGTCCCAGTTCCCAGAGCGCACAGCTCGGAGCGCGGCCCGAAGGGGGCTCAGACTGCAGTCAAGGAGGTGCACACTTGCTCAGCCCCGACTGCAGTCCACGGACCGCTTAACGACTGCGGTCTTCGGACCGCGTGTTAACTGCGCATGGGACAAAAAAGAAGTGGGACAGCAGTCGTCGCGCCGATGTACTGGCGAAATCTGTGACGCACCTGCCCTTCGGGCGCTCTGGGAATTGAGACACGGCTTCTAATGGTAAACAAACATGTCTGCGGCGCCATTTGCCCACAAAAATAACAGCAAAAGACCGCGCGAAACAGTTCCCCTCCTAGTAGTAATTTATTTTCGATATTGGTAAGGTTGTTTTAGGACCATATCTGTGATCTCTGTGTCTTTGTATTATTCTTTGTCAGTAATAACTCAAGATTCAAAATATTACTCAATTTTAATTACAAAAAGCGAAAATCGCAACTATTTATCGCAACTTTCACTTCCTCCCGCAACAAAATCACAACAAAAACCTTAAAAGCACCGCAACTTTCATCGCAACTTTTTGGAAAAGCTCCCGCAAATTCAGGCATTTTAGCCCGCAACAATCACAAAAAATGCCCGCGAAATCCTGGGGGGGTCTGAAAACACCACTGGTTTCCCAGAAGTGTTATGGTGAAATCATCATATTCTCATTATCACCACATAATATCATAATAGTTACAAACCCCTAGAAATCTATAAACTGTTTTCAAAACAATAACAATTCAAAACCCATCACTCAAACCAATGGATACAAATTTCACCATAACAATTCCCAAGTTGACATACTGATAAAACTTCTGTAGAATTTGCCATAACATTTGCCAAAACAACTATTCAATCAGTCAACTCACTGGGATACACATTTCCCTATAACACTCAGCCCAGCCTGTCAAACTCCATCCACCTGTAGCGCGAGCATGCCCACACTAACCTTGCAGATCTTGGTCTCCTCCGTCTCTCCTTTACTCTTCCCTTCAGCAGCAGCAGTAGCAGCAGCAGCATTTGTTGTGTTTCTGTCCGGTTTTAGCTCCGATTTGACTGACAGCTGATACGAGAATGAAGTTAAGGGGGGCGTGGAGCTCCCCTGCCCCACTCTCAGCTCCTGGTTCGGCTGCCTAGGCATGTACCCTTGAGCTGATGCCATCCGGACTGCATTCGGGATGGGTAGCGCCGTGTGGACTGGCCTGGTGGAGGGCTGCCTGAGCTTCGAGGCAACCCCAACCACCGGCATGCTGTCCGGAATGTTCCAATCTTCAAGAGGAACGAAGCAGTGAGGAAACGCTCACCGAACAGCTAGATCCACACACTGTTACGAGGTGTGCTAGCCGAGTAGTTGCCTCACACGCAGAGAGGAAGGCACTGAGCGCATTTTGCAGAGCTGGGCTAGAGTGGAGTGGGTCCCGCCTCCGTACACTCCTCCTCCTCCCTCTCTCCTTTGCTCCCTCCTCTCCTCCTCCCTCTTTCCTCTCGTCTCTGTGTTTTAACTGTTCAGCAGCTGGATCCAGAGGTGAACGCAGTGGGGAAGTCTGTGCGCAGGCGAGTTCAAGTGTAATGTAATATCTATAAGAATAACAAGGCATTAAAAGGGCCAGTAATAATCTTTGTCCCTTTGTTTTGAAATATGTTTTGTATACTTTAGAAATTTAGCACTATAGTATAGCAAAACAGTTAATGTCACATTTAAGACTTGGAAAACAGGACTTTAAACGGCCCATTACACCATTCTAATCCTATTTTCTGATCTATGTTATAATGTTGTTTCCTCATCACAAACCTGGAGTTGTGTTTTGTTTCATTCACACGTTTAACACACAAACCTTGCAGATTTAGGCTGAGTTCTTGTCTCAAATGGAAAACACTCCAGTTCCAGCTTGTGATGTCACGTGGTAATACAGTGGTACCTCACCTTACGAAACACCCAACAAACGAAAATTCCAAGTTACGAAACGCCTTCACGTTAAATGTTGGTCTCTAGATACGAAAGAAAATTCAAGTTACGAAACGTGAAATCTCAAAAATGCAAATAATGCGCGCTCAGATGCACGCCCCGAAACGTAAATACACTTTATCAACACACACGGGGTTAGGTTCCAGAAATAACCCGCAACAAGAGAAATCCCCGAAGTAGGACAACTTTATATTTTACAATTATTCTACATGTTTTAAGGCTCTAAATGCCTCACCACACACATTATACACTTTTCTCAGACTGGAATTAAACTTTTCTCACATTTCTCTCTCGTTTAAACACTCAAACTTTCATAGATTTTCAACAAAATGTATTAAATAGTGAAGCGTGGGGGGGAGACACGGCTCCGGAAGCCCCGCACCGCGCGAGGAGCACCTCACCTCACCTCACCGCGCGAGGAGCACCGCTAGTCCTGGTCTGCACGACCGGCACCCGGTCTGCGAGCACGAGATAGAACCGCGGCGCCCGGACCGCGTCCTCTGGAGCTCGAGCCACAAACCAGCCGCACGAAACCAGCAAAGAGCGGCACATGGTAGTTTAATCCTGGTTTAGTCCAGGTCCAGTCCAGGTTTAGACCTGGTTTAGAAATGGTCTAGACCTGGTTTAGTTCTGGTCTAGACCTGGTTTATTCCACATTTAGTCCTGGCTCTACAGTCTCTTAGCCAATCAGGACGCAGAACACAAAGTTACACTGTAAAAAAACGTTACACTATAAAAAAAACAACAACCTTGGAACGAATCAGGCTTTTTTTCCATTGAAATAGCTACTCAACTTACGAAAAATTCACGTTAAGAAACCACTTCTGGAACGAATTAATTTCGTAAGGTGAGGCACCACTGTACAGGAAGTGCTCCACAGTGTTTCTAAATTCCATTCACGAGAATCATTTGGATAATTTCAACCCTGGAACTGCCAATCTCTACTGAACTAAAGGTAAAAGCAGCTTGAAAACTACGGCTTCGTGACATCACATGGTGGAACAGAGCATTTTGAGCTTTGGAGACACAGATAGACTAATAATAAAGAGTTACTCAAACATGTGTGAATAAAACAAAACACAACTCCACATCTGTTTCTGAGGACTTAAAGGGATTTATGCCACCCCCAGGTCAAACTTGGGCATCTCCCCACAGTCCAGAGACTAAAATAAGTGGTGGAAAGCGTTTTTCTGGTGACGCAGCCATTGTCCAGGTCTGTCAGCACTGATCGCCGCGGTATCTGCAGCTACTCCGCATTAGACTGGAGTCTAACGTCGCCAGAGAAAGATTTCGGCCAAAAGGAATTAATTTGCTTGATGCGTTTCCCAATTACTTTCTGTGTAGTGTGCATTCATATCGAGTGCAAATAAATGTGCAAATCAACACGGAGAGCTTGACTTGGTCATTTTGGGTGGGAACTATTTTTCAGTGCGGAAAAAGACAGACGAAGCACACACCACGCTGCGTAACGGGGGAACTCCCTTCCTGGTGCGTAACAGGGATTCCCCTGTCAGCGTGGTGTGTGCTTTGTCTGTCTTTTTAAATCATGGTTCAGTCATGATTTAAAGATGATTTAAAGATGACTGAACCAAAGCTCTTCTGCAGGAGTCAGAATCCCAGCAACGTTGGTCAGTCAGCTAATGTCAAAATCAGTGAAACGGCTTTGGTTTTGCTGCAGAATCCATAAATATGAACTCATCTGGAGAACTGAACAGACAGCACAAAATCACCACCAAGCAATCAGCAAAGGAAAGAGACAAGAAGTGTTTTCAATTTCACAAAACTTAAAAAAAAAACTATAAACTAACTATATCTGTTTGAAATACTATTATACAAAGATGTTATAGTACACAGAATGGACTCTTGTGAGCTTTAAGCCATGTAAGAATGTTGTTACCTCCTCAAAAACATACCGGAGTTGTGTTTTGTTTCAATCACGCATGTTTGAGTAACTTTATTATTAGTTTGTGTTCATCTCCAGAGCTAAAATTGCTCTGTTCCAATTTGTGATGTTATGATGTTGTAATTTTCAAGTTAACAGTAACATTCCATCTTTATTTTAATAGAGTTTGGCAATTCCAGAGTTGAAATCATCCAAATAATTCTGGTGAAGGTGTATGGAGTTTTAAAACAAAGTGGAGCACTTCCTGTATTACTGCATGACTGCATCACAAGGTGGAACAGAGCGTTTTCAGTTCAAGAGAAAAACTAAAAACCCCACATCTGAAGGGTTTGTGCGTTAAACATGGGTGAATGAAACAAAACACAACTCCAGGTCTGTTTGTGATGAGGAAACAACATTAGAACAGATCAAAACTTAGTCAAAACAAAACAAAAACTTAACCTTTAACTTTTTCAGATTAAGTCAAAGTAGCCATACAACTCTTCAATGAAACTTCAACAATCACAAATTTTCACCCAAAGTCGGAAAACCTCCCCTTTTCCATAGATTATTTTCAGAAACGTTTGAACCAGGAAAAGTTCCACCAAATAATCCATGTCTTCCTGTGGAGAGTTTAAAATAACAACAAAAGAGCTGCCTGCGCCACAAGTCTGCAGCTCCCAGTTCAGAGGCACATGAACTTTGGAGGGAAAGTTAAAAAAAAACAAAAAAAACGCAAACCTCTAATGACATAAGCAGCGTAAAGATGACAGAGAGAAACCAAGGAAACCAAACAGAAGAGAATCAGAAGAAGCAGAAGAAAGAGCTATTGTGGAGAGGTGTTTAGCAATGCAGACTTCAGAAGACTGGAGGTTGAAAAACTGGTCTATGACTCAAACAAAACCTGATTTATGAACAAGGGATTTAAGTGTAGCACAGCCAAAGATATCAAGTCTCTGTTGTGTTGGAATTAGAAAGGAAATGTAATCTAAATCACAGGGTTTAAGGTAAGGTGAGTTCACAGGTAAACTATGTGTGTGTGTAATCTGGCCAACAAGATACATTCTCGTCATATTTGTGAGCTCCAGAGGTTCAGAACAGTCACAGGGCAGTGTTGTGGTTTTGGGCAAAGCCAAAGAGGAAGCGCCCAAACGAACCCAAACAAAGACGGTGATGCAGATGGATGGACTTCAGTCTAATTCAGCGAAAATACAGTGTTTCATTTATGAAAAACATGCAGAGGAACGAGAACTGTGAATTTGTGGACTGCGTTGTGGGTTGGGCGAAGCCAAAGGTGAAGCATCCAAACAAACCCAAACAAACATGGTGGCGCAGACGGATGGACTTCAGTCTGATTTTGCAAAAATACAGATTTTTAAAGATCCCATGACATGGTACTTCTTGATGATTTTATATGGCTCCTTAATGGTTCCCTAATACTGTAAATGAATCCTTCTTCAAAATCAACACTCAGTGCATGAGAAAGAGAGATAAGATGAGAAAGAGTCATAAATGTCACTCTGGAACACTCCATTATGGGCGTTATTGCTTTAATGCAAATGAGGAGGACAGAGATGGCCTATAGTAGGGGGTGGGGGTGTGGCCAAGCTCTCCGCTCCGCTCTGTGACCCACTTCCGTGTTTTTGCACGGGGGGGAGAGATGAGAAGCCTTCCATTGAAAAATAAACACATTTTCACAGATAATAAAATTAAACCACTGCTGTTTCAGATATCCACAGGCTCAGATAAAGGACCTCCGAGCCTAGAAACACATTTTGCATTGCGTAGCTCCTCCGCAGTCCAAACTCTCTGGGCGTGATTTACAGAGACGCTGAGTACAGACAGACGGGGGTGGATCTGCATTTGCATTTCTTTTTTCGATCTGACGTCAATAAGGTGCCTTGTTCAAAATCGCCCATTTGAGCTCTGATTTTTTCTAACGCAGAAAAGGATCGCAAATGCTCAGTTTAGACATTTCGCAACTTTTAACCGGGGGGGCCTAAACAGGGTAGGGGAGCTCACATTAACGTTCAAAAACCTCAGAAAGTGAAACTTTCATGCCATGGGACCTTTAAAAATGTATTTATTTATTTATTTTTTTTGTGTGAAAAATGTAAAGAGGAAAGCAAATTGTGAATTTGTGGACAGCATTGTGGTTTGGGCAGACCCAAAGGTCCAAATGAACCCAAACATGGCAACGCAGATAGACAGACTTCAGTCTAATTTAGCAAAAATACTGAGTGTTTAATTTATGAAAAACAGGCAGAGGAAAGTGAATTGGAAATTTGTGGACAGTGTTGTGGTTTGGGTGGAGCCAAAGGTGAAGCGGCCAAATGAACCCAAACAAATATGGCGAGGCAGATGGACGGACTTCGGTCTAATTCAGCAAAAATAGAGACTGTTGTGAAACGTTTTCAACCAAACAAACTTTGTCCAGTTGACAAATTGAACTTCTCCTTTTATCATTTCTGCATCATATTATCATATTATTTTTGCATCAAAGGGAGATATTTAGCGGAAAGCAGGGGCCTTGTGTCAACATTAGAGTGTGTGTACGTGTGTTTACATGTGTGTACATGGGTGTACATGTGTGTACGTGTGTATAGGACTAAACCAGGACTAAAAGAGGACTAAACCAGGACTAAAACAGGACTAAACCAGGACTAAACCAGGACCAAACCAGGACTAAAACAGGACTAAACCATAACTAAACCAGTATTTAATCGAACTAAACCAGTATAATACATTTCATATTGTATTGTATTAAATTGACAATACAGGTGACTTTGACTTAACATATTATTCTGTGTATATCCTGTGTGTGTCCAGTGTGTGTGTGTGTGTGTGTGTGTGTGTGTGTGTCCAGAGTGTGTGTGTGTCGTGTCCTATACTATATTTTGTATTGTATTAAACTGACAATACAGGTGACTTTGACTTAACATATTATCCTGTGAATTATTGAATGATTATATGGACTTTTTGCTATAAAAGCATTTCCACTTTAACAAAGTACCTTCTAATTCTGACCTGCTCTGAAACACCACACCACAGTGATATCAGTGATGGGGGAGGGCTTAGCTTAATGTCATGCAAATGAGTCAAGAAGGCCTGGACTTAGAGAATCTTTAACACAGCTTTTCTCAACTTGTGGTTTTCAGATGTGCTGCTTTCAAATGACCACAAATTCTTCAAAGGTTCTCAGATTTTCATGTGTAAGGCATCGATGGAAAGCTTAGAATCTACACTTTCAGAATCTGTGAATAACTCAAAACGCCTCCAGGACGACTTGTGTCTGTTGCTGTGTCCTTGGGAAAGGCACTTACATCCCCTCTCCCCCAGTGTCTGCATACACTGTTGTATGAATATGAATGTGAGTGTGAATGGGAGAGGTTCCTTGATGTTAAAGATTTGAAAATAGAAAAGTGCTGCATAAGTGATGGATGAGGAAATGGAGAAGTGGGCAAACTGCCACTGGACCAATCACTTCTTATCTCTAAGACTCATATAGTGACTCTCATAGATCTTTCTTACATGTTTGCAATCTAGAAAATGTTTTATAATTAGATGAACAAAGTATATAGCTGTTTGATTTATGAAGTTTTTCTGAAGTTTTTTATACAGCTCGTTTCCACCTTCAAGGCACTCAAAGCACTTTACATCAAGGAACCACTCACCCGTTCAGACACACATTCATAGAGACGGGAAGCTGTGGAAGCTGGAATTGCTTTTGAATCCAACTTTTGGGTCAGTGGATCTGACCGCTCAACCAATGATGTCTGTGTTGAGAGCTCTACCAACTGAGCTACTGTCCCTGCTACAACATATTTTTCTCATAAAAAATTGTAAACTTGGAGCTCTAACTTCATTTTTTTGCATTGCGAAAGATTCAAACCACAAACCCTATAGTCTGAAAGCAACCACCTCAACCATCTCCAACAATAGATAAGACAAGACATACTCTCCAGTCAAGCAGTTTATCTCTACTCTACAAACATTATTAGCTGTGATTTTGTACCATTTTAAAGGGACAGTGTGTAAGATTTTTACCCGTTAATTACTGAAATTGAAGATACCCATTCAAAAATACATTGTTTTCCAAGCCTTTTCACTTCCATCATGAA
Organism: Paratrypauchen microcephalus; assembly: GCA_036785185.1. Taxonomy (NCBI): domain Eukaryota; kingdom Metazoa; phylum Chordata; class Actinopteri; order Gobiiformes; family Gobiidae; genus Paratrypauchen; species Paratrypauchen microcephalus. The sequence goes on from JAVJIX010000133.1 coordinate 1,886,113, forward strand.
ATCAAAGTATTCTTTTGGACTTAGATATAGTCACATAAAAGGGGGATCTTCCCCATGCAGAGGCAGCCATTTTGAATACAAGAGCCGCAGAAGGACATTTGGGCTCCGCCTTCGCCTTCGGCAAGGCTCGTGGTTTTGGGTAAACAACACAAGCATGCTGCCGGATCAGACGTCGTAATGGATCTAACACGTGTTTTGGACTAAATTGTTTTACTGGATTTTATTCGCTGGATCCTTACGGACAAATTGAGAGCAAGTTTATGGTGAAATACAGAGTTTGACCTGTGCAAAGCATTCTAAGGTAAGCTAACCTCGTTTTGTGCTTTTCTGTATAAAAGCCCCATGTGCTCGGGGAGTGTTTGTTGTGCAGGGAAATGAATTGCATAGTCAAAAAGAAGAGACTGTAAGGTTTCATTTGATGTGTAGAGTGTCATGGTACATGATCGGGAATGTGTGTTTTCATGAGAAAAAAAAAAAAAAAAACGGGACTGCGTTTTATTTATACAGTAGCGGCGCGCGGCTCGTGCGCGTGCCCGGGTGACCCTCGAGGTCTGCCGTAGCTAAAACAGAAAGTGCAATAGCACCATCCACCTATGCGCCACGAATCCTACACAATGGGGCTTTAAAGACACCGAACATTAAAGGTTCTATATTACACAAAATTGAGTCTTCTGAGCTTTAAGTCACGTTAGAATGTTGTTACCTCCTCAAAAACAGAACTTTTGAGAGTTGTGTTTTGTTTCATTCACACATGTTTGAGCAACCCTTTATTATACTACATCTACATCTTCAAAGCTCAAAACGCTCTGTTCCACCCCGTGATGTCATGATTCAGCAGTTTTCAAGTTAACAGCTCCTTTTACCTTTTGTTCAGTAGCGATTCAGAATTCCTTAAATTATCCAAGTGATTCTACTGAAGGTGTATGGAGTTTAAAAACACAGTGCACCACTTCCTGTATCACCACATGACATGACAAGGTGGGATGGAGTGTTTTCTGTTTAAAGAAGAACGCTCGTATATAAATCTGTAGGGTTTGTGTGTTAAACATGTGTGAATGAAGCGAAACACAACTCTATATAGTGAAATATGGTCCCTTTAAGTCCAGTGAGTGTGAGACATTAAAAGCAGTGAGAGTTTTATATGGAAAAGCATCTGGATCAGTTTAAGGAGAGCATGTAGATGTGTCAGAAAGAGAAACAGGATCTAGTGACGAAACCGGAAATGCAGAACGCGCCAATACAGAGAGAAGAGGGATAAAAAGGTTCACTCACAAAACAGTGGGATTACAACTGAAGTGAGCCTACCAATGTTCCTCAAACTTTGGTAAATACTTCTGGTAGGAAGTGCTCCACTGTGTTTTTAAACTCCATACACCCTCACTAGAATAATTTGGAATAATTTCAGCTCTGGAGTTTCTGATCTCTACTGAACTAAACGTAAAAGGAGCTGTTCACTTCAAACTACCACTTCATGACATCACAAGGTAGAACAGAGCATTTTCAGCTTTGGATATGAAGACAGACTAATAATAAAGAATGACTCAAACATGCGTGAATGAAACAAAACACAACTCCAGGTCTGTTTTTTGTAGAGGTAACAACATTATAACATGGTTAAAGCTCAGAAGAGTCAATTTGGTGTAACATAATATAAGTGGTACCTCACCTTACGAAATTAATTCGTTTCAGAAGTGGTTTCGTAATGTGAAAAATTCGTAAGTTGAGTAGCTATTTCAATGGAAAAAGCCTGATTCGTTCCAAGGCCCCGATCCAAGTTTTTTTTTTTTTAATAGTGTAACTTTTTTTTATAGTGTAACATTGTGTTCTGCGTCCTGATTGGTTTCTCAGACTGAATTTAAACTTTTCTCACATTTGTCTCTCGTTTAAACACTCAAACTTTCATAGATTTTCAACAAAATGTATTAATAATGAAGTGTGGGGGGAAGGGAGGGGGGAGAAAACTGCGCTCTGACACGTGTGTGATAGCGCAGCATGACCCGGCGCGGGGCTACCAGCAGGTCTAGACCTGGACTAAACCAGGACTAAACCTGGACTAACCCAGGACTAGACCAGGACTAGACCAGGTGGATTAAAGCGCCGCGCGCGGGTCTATTTCCTGGTTTCGTTTCGAGTCACAGCTGAGGGGAGCAGCGAGGAGGACCGCACGCAGTCTGAGCGCATGAACGAGACCCGTGCTCAAACCTCCTCTAGACCAGGTCTAGACCTGGTAGACCTGGTAATCCACCTGGTCTAGTCCTGGTCTAGTCCTGGGTTAGTCCAGGTTTAGTCCTGGTTTAGTCCAGGTTTAGTCCAGGTTTAGTTCTGGTTTAGTCCAGGTCTAGACCTGCTGGTAGCCCCGCGCCACACGTGTCAGAGCGCAGTTTTCTCCCCCCTCCCCCTTCCCCCCACACTTCATTATTAATACATTTTGTTGAAAATCTATGAAAGTTTGAGTGTTTAAATGAGAGACAAATGTGAGAAAAGTTTAAATCCAGTCTGAGAAAAGCGTATAATGTGTGTGGCTGAGCGCGCATTATTTGAATTTTTGAGATTTCGCGTTTCGTAACTTGAATTTTCTTTCGTATCTAGAGACCAAAATTTACCGTGAAGGCGTTTCGTAACTTGAAATTTTCGTTTGTTGGGTCATTCGTAAGGTGAGGTACCACTGTACATTTAAAGCACTACTGCAGTTCATGAACATTGCAGTGAAAGCAAAAACAACACCAACCAACAGATTTCTGGTACACCATTGTGACTCAGTAAGAAATGATACAACAGAAGTTTGTGTGTGTGCAGGACAGTAGAAATAGTGGTAGCTCCGGTATGTGTATTTATGGTAGAATAATGTTGAGGACTAACCCAGATTTCTCTGGCGCTATAATGGTCTTGATGAGATTAGGATTCAGTGGAAACAAAGTGAAATTGATTTGGTTTGTAAATAGGTCCAGAGAGCTGCCGTCAGCTGATCAGATTCATTTAAGGTGTCCCACATTTTACACAACTTTTACATCAGCACATTTTAAATCATGTAGTTTTTTTAAAATGTATTTATTTATTTTTATTTTTCAGGTAATATGCCTTGCCCTCCCTCCCCCAATGACACTGCTGCTTAATTGGCACTTAAATGACGCTGACACTCCTGCTTAAAATAGTATACTGTACTTCTGCTACAGGTATATGTGATGTTTTAGTCATGGTGTTTATTGTCGTTTATCACATGTTTTATGTTCACTGTGGGCCTAGGGGGCGCTGCAATTTCAAATCCTGTGTGTGCAACCTGTACATATGGTTTTTGACAATAAAGCTGACTTTGAACTTGAAAACAAAAATGTCATGAAAGTTACACTGAATAGAGAATTCCTTCTAAATGCCACTGAAGTAAATGTGTGCTTAGTTATACCCATAGACCTTTTAAAGAAGTGGACTAAGGGAGTGTGATGTCCGGGTCCAAGTCAAATGAAGCTCGCCAAAACTGATATATATAGGAGCCAATTTGGGACAGAGGTCCACATTAGCAATAGGAATGTATTTACTGTATAGACAAAATAGCAAATGGAACAGCAGGATCATGTAGAGCGGGTTAATATGAACATTTTAAGACCAAAATGACGAGAATCACTGCAGCAGTTACAGAGAGAGGGGAGACAATTTTCAATGTAAAGTCAATTGTAGCCAGAGTTGATGGAGCTGGACGTGCCCCCATGCTCACTCCCTACTTGTCCTTTTATATATACAGTCTGTAGTTATAACATAGATTTGTCTAATGTAATCTGGAGTCAGCTCCTGTGGGATGGGGCTTGTTTCTTTCTCAAAGCAAATTCCATTGTTGAATCTTTCGCCTCCTGTAAACCACTGGACATAAATACTGAATTCCAGATAAGACACCATGTTTGGATTGATATAGGACTGAATTGCCAATCTCTACTGAACAAAAGGTTAGAAGTAGCTGTTAACTTGAAAACTACCACTTTATGACATCACAAGGTGAGCAGAGCATTTTGAGCTTTAGAGATGTACACAGACTAATAATGCAGGATTACTCAAACATTTGTGAATGAAACAAAACACAACTCCAGGTATATTTCTGAATATACCTGGAATATACCCCTCCCCCCATGGCTAAAAGTTGCGAAATGTGTAAACTGAGCATTTGCAATCCTTTTCTGCGTTTGAAAAAAAGACAAAAAAAAAGATTCTGAACAAGGGAACTTTCTGACGTCACACTCGCGGAAAGGTTTCCACCCCCGTCTGGATGTCTACCCACCGCCTGTGGAAATCCCGCCCACAGAATCTGGACCGCTACGAGCTACGAAACACGAGATGCGTTTTTTTATTTGCCTGGAGACACGTGAGAGTGTTCCTAGGCTCGGATGTCCTTTATCCGAGCCACTGAACCTCTGAAACAGCAGTGGTTTAATTTTATTTTCTGTGGAAATGTGTTTTTTTTTTTTTTATAGAAAGCATCTCATATCTTCCTCCGCGCTCAAAACACGTAAGTGGGTGACAGCGCACAGTGCACCGCTAATCCAGGAAACAGCGGCGTATTTGGCCACACCCCCACTCGCTGCACTGGCCTGTCTCTGTCCTCCTCATTTGCATTCAAGCAACAACGCCCATAATAAAGCGTTTCAGAGACATATTTATGACTCTGACTGTCTTCATGGGGCTATCTCATGCACTGAGACTTGATTTTGGAGAAGGATTCATTTACAGTATTAGGGAACCATTAAGGGGCCATATAAAAGCATCAAGAAGTACCATGTCATGGGATCTTTAAAATATTGTCTGAATATCACTATGGAGATTATTCAATTACAGGTGGTTTTATAGCTCAAAAATACCTAGAAAAGCAGACATTCGGACTGTGAGCAGGGTCGCCTCTCCACAGACCTAGCCTATAACTTGGTCTGGTTTGGTCTCCATGAAGATAGAAAGGTTTAATACCATACTGTGAAACATTCCAGCCTTCCAAAGCAATAGAAAAGTTACACAATTCACCTTTAATATGCTGTTTCCTCTCTATGAGTTTGTATCAGAGTGAGTTGTGTTTGGACCAGATCCTTTTCTCCACGTGCTCCTGGATCAGTGTATCGTGATAGGCCCCTCTGTGTGATTGAAAACATGCTACAGCTCCGTCTATTCTGGGCACGTCCGTATTAGGGCAACGCACTGTCCACACACGAGCAGGGTCCACACACGAGCAGGGTCCACACACGAGCAGGGTCCACACACACGAGAAGGGTCCACACACACGAGCAGGGTCCACACACATGAGCAGGGTCCACACACACGAGCAGGGTCCACACACGAGCAGGGTCCACACACGAGCAGGGTCCACACACACGAGCAGGGTCCACACACGAGCAGGGTTCACACACGAGCAGGGTCCACACACGAGCAGGGTCCACACACACGAGCAGGGTCCACACACGAGCAGGGTCCACACACACGAGCAGGGTCCACACACACGAGCAGGGTCCACACACACGAGCAGGGTCCACACACACGAGCAGGGTCCACACACACGAGCAGGGTCCACACACTCGAGCAGGGTTCACACACGAGCAGGGTCCACACACACGAGCAGGGTCCACACACGAGCAGGGTTCACACACACGAGCAGGGTTCACACACGAGCAGGGTCCACACACGAGCAGGGTCCACACACGAGCAGGGTCCACACACGAGCAGGGTCCACACACACGAGCAGGGTCCACACACACGAGCAGGGTCCACACACACGAGCAGGGTCCACACACACGAGCAGGGTCCACACACGAGCAGGGTCCACACACACGAGCAGGGTCCACACACGAGCAGGGTCCACACACGAGCAGGGTCCACACACACGAGCAGGGTCCACACACGAGCAGGGTTCACACACGAGCAGGGTTCACACACACGAGCAGGGTCCACACACAAGCAGGGTCCACACACGAGCAGGGTCCACACACAAGCAGGGTTCACACACGAGCAGGGTTCACACACGAGCAGGGTTCACACACACGAGCAGGGTCCACACACAAGCAGGGTCCACACACGAGCAGGGTCCACACACAAGCAGGGTCCACACACACCTGCAGGGTTCACACACGAGCAGGGTTCACACACGAGCAGGGTTCACACACACGAGCAGGGTCCACACACAAGCAGGGTCCACACACGAGCAGGGTCCACACACAAGCAGGGTCCACACACACCTGCAGGGTTCACACACGAGCAGGGTCCACACACACGAGCAGGGTCCACACACGAGCAGGGTCCACACACACGAGCAGGGTCCACACACGAGCAGGGTCCACACACACGAGCAGGGTCCGGGAGGAAGCAGAGACACGGAGCTAAGACCGGGACTATACCGATACGAGAGGGTTTGTCAAAGAGGTCAAGAGCTGTAGTGGAGACTCAATTATGAAGTTTGGACTTAAAGCTGCACCGCGTAACATTGCTGGAGGAGAGTAGATTACCTGATCTGTCTGTATGATGTTATTGCTTTGTTCGTTTCTTACGTTAAACAGTTTGGCATTAAACGGCCAATATTACGCTACTTTCCAATCTGTGTCCTAATGTTGTTTCCTGGAGCTGTGTTTTGTCACATTCACACATATTTAACGCACAAACCCTGCAGATTTAGGCTGAGTTCTCTCAGATACCTTGTGATCTCAAGTGGTAATACAGGAAGTGCTCCACTGTGGTTTTTTCGAATGCCATACACCTTCACTAGAATCATTTGGATCTGGTCCAACCAGGTATTGTGTACCATATAGATGCTATTGCTTTGGTATTAAACTTATATAAGATGCATTTATTCAATTATGGGTGTTTTTATGGCTTGAAAACACCTTAACACACATTCTTAGGCCTTGTCCGCACGACAACTTTTTTTGGTGGAAACAGAGAAGTTTGTATTCGTTTTGGCCTTTCGTTCACATGGCGCCGGCGTTTTGGGTGGGTGAAAACAGTGTTTTTTGAAAACAGGTTCCAGAGCGGAGAAATCTGAGAACGCCGGGGGTCGCGTTGTCGTGTGGGCGGGCAAAACGCGACTTTTGGGTAAACGATAATGTCGCAATGCCGTCATCATCACGTGAACAAAGGTAACCCTGCGCATTTTGCCGGTAACGACCAGATAACAACAACCATCGCGGACAATGGAGTTGAGTTTGTTATGCGGACATTTGTAAGTTTATTTGCACTGTTGCATCAAAACCTATTGATCTACTATGCAGTGCAACACCAGCAGAGACGCATGCACAATTACACGCGTCGTATTCTTTTAAGCCCACTGCCGTGTACAACAAGAAGGGCCACCAGAAGAAGATTTTGGGTGAGACCTGGGAGAACGAGTAGCTGGTGGGACAACTTCGTCAATGGCGTTGTCATGGATGATGAATGGAGAGCGAATTTCTGGATGTCCAGAGCTTCTCTTGTGGCCCTGAGTGAAGAACTGCGTCCTCATATCGAAGGCCAAACAACGAATATGAGAGCAGCAGTCGACACATTGAACAAGGTCGCCATTACGCTCTATTACTTGAGCGATGAGGGAAGGCTACGAAAAACGGTGAACTCATTCGGACTGTCGCAACAGGCTGTCTCCGTCATCGTTAGACAGACCTGTAAGGCTATTGCTCTTCAACTCGGCCTGAAATACATCAAGCTGCCTTTTACGGAACCCGAGGCAGAGGAGCTTGTTTCGGGCTTCCGTCGTGTGCAGGGCATGCCACAATGTTTGGGAGCGATCGGCGGGACGAGTGTTTGCCAATTCAAAGCTAAACACGTATTTTAAAACTGGTAAGATCCCATCAATGAGAAGGCAGATAGTGGACAATGAGGAGCCCATACCAATTTGAGTGTGTTGTGTGCTGTAAATAAAGAAAAAGAGCAACCATTTCTTGTCTTTTTTATTGAATGAAAATTTACCTTTTACAAACAGGCACATGCGTGTGTGATACTACACACAAAAATATATAAAAGCATTTCTGTTTTCTTTACACAAATTCACACAACTATTTAGCTGCCCTTTGACGTAAATCCTTCCCTGCAGCCATGTCCCGGTTGCATATTCTCGCCAAAAAGCCAACATAATGTCCGAGTATGCTTGGGCAGGACTCCCAGTCGACGTTATGATGATACTGTTGTTTTTTGTAATCCAGCGTAACCCGCAGAAATAACTCCACTTCGTCGTCGCTCCAAACGAGACTTGGCTTTTGTGCGTGTGATGGCCAGTACTATCTTGTGTTTGCTTGTTTACGGAAGAGAAAGGACTTTATGCGCATGCGCTCTTTGTAGTATTGCGTGTTTGGGGGCTTTGGCCGTTTCCTATTTACAGCGCCACATATCGGTGTGGCATATGTATTACATCGTTTTCACTCAGCTCTCCGTTTTCGCCTGGACGCAAATATTTACTAATCTGACACATGTGTGGACGCATATTTTTTCCAACCCGCATTAAAAAAAATCCAGGAGCGTTGTCGTGTGGACGTAGCCTTACTACGAGTAACAGATTTCACCTGGAAATTGTCCTGGTGGCTTCTCCTGTTTGTTTCTGTGGAAATTGAAAAGATTAATGTCATGCATTGGAATATTGGAGAAAAAGCAAGTAATATCTCCATGTAGACAAGTAACTGATGGGCTCTCTACATGAAAAGTTACACAGTGCACCTTTAAATTAATACATTGCATGTCACATTGATCTGAAAACCCCGAATTAGCCAACCACATATGCCAGCTGTGTGTGTCCATATTTTCCTTTCCACCCCAGCTGTGAAAGCCAACAGCATGTTTTTGGTTCAACATCTCTTCTCGTCCGACGGTGGAAACTGGAGCAAACAAAACCAGCTCAATAATATTTGGCCAGTCGGAATAACAGTCATCTTTATGAGCACTTAAATCACCCTGTCACCCGCGTTGTATTTGTATTTGTCTGTGGGTGGCGGCCCTCTGAGTCCTTTCGCTCCCCCTGGTTACCATGATGTCACCGTGCGGCTAAAACAACAAACTCTGGGGGTACGAGATAAGCTAGGTGCCCCGCCCTCCCTCTGCAAACCCTGATTCACAGATAGCTACGCACCTGGAGCTGTCCGGGCTATCAGTCAACCACAAAACAAGCAATCCCTCCCACAGAGCAGCCACACATCAAAATAAACGCACCCACCCAGCACCCGCCCAGTACCCAGGCAGATCAGGCAGAGGTGTGAGGGATCAGCAGGGGCTTACGGGGCTTAAAGAGGCATGCACACAACTGAAGGGACATTAAAATACATCAAGCATGACCTGATAGACAGCTATTCGAGGCAACAAAATCACATCTCCATGGAGACAAGCAAGTAGTGGACCCTAGCGCACCTGTAATTTTTGTATCCAAGAAAATACCAAACGATGTCTTGGAGACTGTCAGTCTTCTTACTTGGTGAGGGCAAGGGTTAAATGGCCTCTATTGCACTATTTCCTGATCGATGTTTTTACATTTGGATTGGATTAAAAATAGTGTTAAGTTAAGGCAAGTTACATTTTTGGAGAAGCTGTAATCCCAAAACGCAGTCTTGCGATGAGAGCAAATATATTATTAAAGATCCCATGACATGGTACTTCTTGATGCTTTTATATGGCGCCTTAATGGTTCCCTAATACTGTAAATTAATCCTTCTTCAAAATCAAGACTCAGTGCATGAGAAAGCCTCATGAACACAGTCAAAGTCATAAATATCTCTCTGAAACACTTTATTATGGGCGTTGTTGCTTGAATGCAAATGAGGAGGACAGAGACGGGCCAGTGCAGCGGGTGGGGTGTGGCCAAATACTCTGCTCTTTCCTCGTTTAGCGGTGCGCTGTACGCTGGACCCACTTCCGCGTTCAAGCGCGGGGGAAAATATGAGACGCTTTCGATTAAAAAAACACATTTTCACAGAAAATAAAATTAAACCACTGCTGTTTCAGAGGTCCGGAGGCTCGGATAAAGGACATCCGAGCATGGAAACACTTTCACGTGTCTCCAGGCAAATAAAAAAACGCATCTTGCATTGCGTAGCTCGTTTGCGGTTCAAACTCGCTGGGCGTGATTTCCAGAGACGGTGGGTAGACATCCAGACGGGGGTGGAAACCTTTCCGCGAGTGTGACGTCAGAAAGTTCCCTTGTTCAGAATCGCCTGTTTGGGCTGTCTTTTTTTCAAATGCAAAAAAGGATCGCAAATGCTCAGTTTACACATTTTGCAACTTTTAGCCATGGGGGGGGGGGGGGTAAACAGGGTAGGGGAGCTTACATTAACGTTCAAAAACCTCAGAAAGTGAAAATTCCATGCCATGGGACCTTTAAAGTAAATAAAAAATGGTGCACTGAAAATTGGGAACCGGAGTGTACATTTTAGTTATTCTAAACAATGTCAAAATCTTGTCTTTTCTCGTTCTCATCGAGTCAATCTCGTGTCTCGTCTCATCTTGTGAAAATTGTATCTCGTCCAACGAAATCCTGCATATTTTTTTCTCTAAAACTGAAACCTTGTGTTATTATTACTACACAATGTGGGCTCACGTTATTTCACACTTAAATTTCAATCTTTTCTTCATTTTACGTTATTTTATATTAGTGTTGTTGTTCATCATCATGAGTTGTTGTCTTTTACGACTGTTGAGTCTGAATAAATTAACTTTAAGGAGGAGTGTTTCTATTTTTAACACAGAAAAATCTAGAATAATATTTGTTGTTATGTTATAGCAGGTTTAATGTGTAACGCACCCTTTGACCTCTGCAGTTTGAGACTCTTCTCCTCTGGTGACCTTTGACCCCGCCCACACAAACACTCACAGGTCGGGAAGGGGGGGGGGGGGGGGTATTATCTGGAATGTTCCACAGAATGACATTAAACAGCTCTATCTTAAATTTATTCAGTTACAAGTGGTTTTATAGCTCATAAAAAAAGGAATTCTGACAGTGTGTGGGGGTTCCTCTCCACAGATATCACCTGTAACTTTGTCTTCATGAAGTTAGAAAGCTTTAACGCCACACTGTGAAACATTCCAGACAAAGCAATAACATCTCCCTGGAGAAAAGACTTTAACGGACCTTCCACCGGATACGAAATGTCTAATGTTTAATGTCTTACTGTGCAAAATTCCATGTAAAGAAATAACTTCTCCAAGGAGACAAGCACCTAAAAAGATAGTGCACCTTTAACTACACCAATAAACTGTAAAAAGTGTTGATGTTACACAGTGGTGTCCGTGTCCAATATTGTGTTCCCAGTCCTGTTTAGTACAAGCCCCAGTGCTCGGCTCCATCAACAGGAGATCACTCCACACATTTGACTTTCCAAACTCCTGTCTCTGAGCTCTATAACCTCATAGCCTCTGCTCTGAGTGTGAGAGAGGCCATAGAGCTGTAGTATTTACAACCAGTCTCACATCAACTGTACTGTACTCTGAAAAAATAAAAACAGACAAAAGCTACAAGAGTTCAAAAGTCAAAATATTGATCTTGTTTAAAGGGACAGTGTGTAAGATTCTTACCCGTTAATTACTGAAATTGAAGATACCCATTCAAAAATACATTGTTTTCCAAGCCTTTTCACTTCCATCATGAAATCAAAGTATTCTTTTGGACTTAGATATAGTCACATAAAAGGGGGATCTTCCCCATGCAGAGGCAGCCATTTTGAATACGAGAGCCGCAGAAGGACATTTGGGCTCCGCCTTCGCCTTCGGCAAGGCTCGTGGTTTTGGTTAAACAACACAAGCATGCTGCCGGATCAGACGTCGTAATGGATCTAACACGTGTTTTGGACTAAATTGTTTTACTGGATTTTATTCGCTGGATCCTTACGGACAAATTGAGAGCAAGTTTATGGTGAAATACAGAGTTTGACCTGTGCAAAGCATTCTAAGGTAAGCTAACCTCGTTTTGTGCTTTTCTGTATAAAAGCCCCATGTGCTCGGGGAGTGATTGTTGTGCAGGGAAATGAATTGCATAGTCAAAAAGAGGAGACTGTAAGGTTTCATTTGATGTGTAGAGTGTCATGGTACATGATCGGGAATGTGTGTTTTCATGAGAAAAAACAAAACAAAAACGGGACCGCGGCGCGCGGCTCATGCGCGGGCCCGGGTGACCCTCGAGGTCTGTTGTAGCTAAAACAGAAAGTGCAATAGCACCATCCACCTATGCGCCATGAATCCTACACACTGGGGCTTTAAAATAGATTGTCCTAATTTGTGAATATTTAGTTCGTAAGTAAAAGAGGAAGTATGAAATAAGTAAAAAACTTACTTTGAATGTTGAATATTGAATGTTAAATGGCCAGCTCTTTTCCACCTTCAAGGCACTCAAAGCGCTTTACATCAAGGTTTTAAGTGTCTTGCCCAAGGACACAACAACAGGAGGTGGAATCACACCCCCAACGCGTGTGTCAGTGGATTTGACCGTTCTACCAATGATGTTTATTTGTTTGAACCACCAACCTTCAGATCAGTGGACACACACTGTACCAAGGGAGCTACGGTCACCCAACAAGCTTATTGGACAAACACAGTATTTAGAAGAGCATTATGTAGCTATTCCAGTAGGGGGACATTGCTTTGCCTTTAATATTCCCTGGAATGGTATTAAAATTAACTATTTCCGTGGGGACAAGAGTGATGCCAAGGCCAAGTTACAGGTCAGAGACAGCTCACAGTAAGAAAGGGCATTTTTTAGCAACACCACCTGTAGTGACATGGGGAGAGGAAGAGGGGAGAGGGGGAGGAGAGGGGGAGGAGAGGGATCATAGGGATATCTGGTCTCCACCCCCCTCCATCGCGTCTCAAGCCAGGCTCAAACATGGCTGTGCAATCACTTTAGTTTATTTCAAGGTTATTGGGTACACTACTTTATTGTAGTTTGTCTTCTGCATTTGACCCATCGTTCAATCGCACTGGGGCATCTCCTCAGGAGTAGTGAGCAACACAGCTCAGTGCCTGGTCCCCTGGGCAGTGCCATCTCCAGATTTGGTCAGGACTAACTTAGCTGGAGGATTTTACCTATGGTGCGTGTTTTGGGTTCATGGGGGAAACCAGAGTGTCCAGAGGAAACCCACCCAGACAGAGGATACTCCACACAGAAAGGCCCAGACGGCTCGGGGATCGACCTAGGAATCTTCTTGCTAGCATGCAATAATGACACATGTGAAATGAATGAGATCCTTGGACATCCGTCATTTTGAGCAAAGTTTGTGCTTCGCTCATTGATTCTCCAGAAATATGCAATGTTTTTTCATTCCTTTTTTCCCTTTCTTTTTTCCTCATAAGCAGCATAAGTGTTTTGACACGTACAGATCATGATGTGTCCCTGATTGACTAATACACCTGTCAGTCACACCAATCTCAACTGACCAGACTCACATCTTTGTAAAGTAATGGAGAAGTGTGCTAATCCAGAAATCAATTTTATGAGAGTACTGAGGACTTTGAAACTGTACGGCTCCTGTGATTTTTATGACAAGGAAACAAAAACGGTGGAAGAATTCAATCATGTATTTTTAAGGTGTACCTAATAAACTGGCCTATGAAATAGCAGACTGACCATTATCACTGTGTGTGTTTTTAGGCGCATCTCTGCTCCTCTATGCTCTGCTTTTTACAGACACCACACACAGATTAAACAGCTCAATGGACTTTGAAATCATACCCCTGAGTCTCTCACACACACACACACACACACACACACACGCACACACACAAATCAAATTCAGGAGGAAAAGGCGAGTTGTGCGATGGCCAAACTGTCTCTAATTCCTTCCTCTTTCCCCGTGTGCTTGGACAGAGGCCACAGACGAGCAGTGGGATCAGAGACATAGAGGAAGATGTGGATATATGGAGAGGTGGAGGGGTGGGAGATGTGGGAGGCAGTGTGGAGATGTGGGAGGCAGTGTGGGGAGTTGGAGATGTAGAGCTGGAGATGTGGAAGATCTGGAGATGTGGGAGGTGTGAGAGGTGTACGAGATGTGGGACACAGTTTGGAGATGTGGGAGGCAGTGTGGAGAGGTGGAGATATGCGAGACAGTGTGGAGTTGATTGTGGAGACGTGGGAGACGTGAGAGGTGTGGGAGGCGTGGGAGACTGTGGAGATGTGGGACAATTTGCCATTTTTTTGGTATATTTTGCTAAATTATTTTGTTACAGCACTACATTTTTGTTGCTTGTTTAGAGGAAGGAAACTCATTTATGCAAAACATTTGACATTTTCACTGTGTGTTTCATATTAAATTTGCACAAGAAGTGGTTTAAGACTTTTAGTATCACAGCCATGATTTTTATTGAACCATATCAAATCGATTTGAAATATATTATATCAAATTGAAAGCTCGGTGTATCGAGATATTTATCGCATATCGGCAACTTCTTAATGATACCAAGCCCTAGTGGTGATGTGGGAGGTGTGGGAGATGTGAGAGATTGAGGTTGTGTCGCGAGAGAGGTAGGTTTAATGCTATACATCCCTTTTTTGAGGAGGTAAGCAGCACCAAGTTCCTGGGTGTGCATATCTCTGAGGACCTCTCCTGGTCAAAGAACACCGCCTCACTGGCTGGTAAAGCCCAACAGTGACTCTACTTCCACAAGCTGAAAAGAGCCAGAGCCCCAGCTCCCATCATCTACCTTCTACCACCTTCTACAGAGGCACCATAGAGAGCATCCTCACCAGCTGCATCACTGTGTGGTATGGCACCTGCACCGTATCCTGCCGAAAAAAGCTACATCGACTAGTGAGAGCAGCTGAGAGAATTGTGGGTGTCTCTCTCCCCTCCCTGCAGGACATCTACAACACCCGCCTCACCCGCAAAGCTCTCTGCATTGCGGGTGACCCACCCATCCAGCTGCCTCTTCAGTCTGCTGCCATCAGGAAGGAGACTGAGGAGCCTCAGGGCAAAGACCACAAGACTGAAAGACAGCTTCATCTACCAAGCTGTCAGGATGCTGAACTCTCTCCCTGCCCTGCCCAATGACACTGCTGCTTAAAAGACACTTAAATGACACTGACACTGCTGCTTAAATGGCACCATTTGAGCTTTATTACACTACACATTATGTGTTTTACCTATTTGTAATATATAAAGTATACTGTACTTTTGCTATGGGTATATGTGATGTTTTAGTCATTGTGTTTATTGTCTTGTTTATCAGATGTTTTATGTTCACTCTGGGCCTAGGGAGCGCTGCAATTTCAAATCCTGTGTGTGCAACCTGTACATATAGTACATACAGTATTTTGACAATAAAGCTGACTTTGAACTTTTGAACGGTTCACACAGGTCAATTCTACATAATATATAACCTTTAATGCCAATCTTTGGAGCATTACAGTCAAATCAGTACCATCTCCATGGAGACAAGCAGAAAAGCTACACAATGCACCTTTAAGCACATGAGATCTGTTCACAAATGGAAGGAAAACCATACCACCTCACCTTTAAACCAAGATATTTCTGTGGGAGCAACAACTCGGTGTTATCCAGTATAGTAAGGCTTGAATGGCAGAAATTACCAGCTGAGCTCAGTGAAAATGTGCATTTCCAGACATCCACTCACCAAATTGTTAAAATACAGTTTGAAAAATACTGATTATTGTCATTTAGTCAGAAGATTTACAGCAAAAAGTGAGTCAGCTGGTGTGGGGCTCCTGAGTCACCGAACGGATCTTCAGAAGTGAATCGAACAAAAATAAGACCTCAGATTACAAGGATGCATTCCAGAGACACACGCAAATGAGATGTTGGCAGCTCTCCAGCCATACAATCATTCTGAGAGATCACTGGGGCTTCGAGGTGTTACTCAGAAGAAATACACATCTGTGATTTGTTTGTTTTGTTCAGAATCGTGTGAAAAGTGCATATATTTATATTACAAGTCTATCTGTCTTTTGTCATCATGTCTTACACCTGCTAACCCTGTAGTTTACATGTTCTGAAATGTGATTCTTGTTAGTTTGTCAGTTCAGATTTCAATCTTTGTGATAATTCTCCTGGGCATGTTTAAAAATGTGAACTTTGAACAGAATCCTTTTATTAAAACATAACTCACAAAGCAGTTAGAAAGCTTGTCAGGAAAATTACGTTTTTCCAATAGTTCAGCCTTAATTCGCACACAGACTTCCTCATTTCACAGTTCAGAATTCAGGTAACGCTGCTCTACATTTAATTCAAATCATTATTTCCTCTCTCCCTCTTTCCTTTCCTCCCTCTCTCCTTCTCTCTTCACTGGCACCTCCATGTTCTCCAATTAAGGCCTGGTTCTGCTCTGTGCCACTGTCTTTACACGGCTGTCAGAGTTAATCTTCCGCAGAGCTGGTATGCACTGCCCTGTCCACACACGCACACACTATCACAGCAGCGGGCGGGCGGGCGGGCGGACGGGTGGGCACTGGCGCGTGGTCCCAGGACTATAAAAGGTCTGGAGCTTAGCCCCCTCTGGTCTCTCATCTCCCCCAGAGCGAGTGCACGTGTTTGGATAGCGGTTTGCAGAGCGTGCCCTGGAGAGGTGAAGAGACTTTACACTTCTGTAAAGTTGAGAGCTGTGTTCAACATACAGCAGGCCAGTGCCACTCAAGTATAGCGTCCAGATGTGACTTCTATATAAAAGTGATGGATTCTGCTCAAACAAGGGTCGGTTAGGGACAGTGGAAACCAGCCAAGGCAGGTTTATTTGTACAGCACAGATCATACACAGCATAATTCAAAGTGAGGTACAGAATCAACCATAACAAATCCATAAAAACATACTTTCAAATCTGCTCATGGCGCTTCCAACAAATGTCACTTTCAATCATTGCTAATCAGACCCCCCAGGATTTCGTGGGCATTTTTTGTGATTGTTGCGAGCTAAAATGCCTGAGGTTTTTGTTGTGATTTTGTTGCGGGAGGAAGTAAAAGTTGCGATAAATAGTTGCGATTTTCCCTTTTTGTAATTAAAATTGAGTAATATTTTGAATACTGAGTTATTACTGACAAAGAATAATACAAAGACAAAGAGATCACAGATATGGTCCTAAAACAACCTTACCAATATTGAAAATAAATTACGACTAGGAGGGGAACTGTTTCGCCCGGTCTTTTGCTGTTATTTTAGTCTGGCCGCAGACATGTTTCTTTGCCATTAGAAGCCGTGTCTCAATTCCCAGAGCGCGCGGCTCGGAGCGTGGCCCGAAGGGCATGTGCGTCACACATTTTGACAGTACACCGGCGCGACGACTGCTGTCCCACTTCTTTTTTGTCCCATGCGCAGTTAACACGCGGTTTGAAGGCCGCAGTCGTTAAGCGGTCCACGGACTGCAGTCGGGGCTGAGCAAGTGTGCACCGACTTGACTGCAGTCTGAGCCGCCTTCGGGCCGCGCTCCGAGCTGTGCGCTCTGGGAACTGGGACACGGCCACTGTTTCGTTTCGTCACACGGAAGTAAGGCAGAAGGAAGTTGGTCGGCGTTCAATACGTCACCGATGATTGGTCAAAATTAGTAAAAATTGCGGGAAAGTTGCGGTGATTGGTCAAAATTGCAATAACGCCCTGAATTCACGGGGATTGGCTGAAGTTGCGTTGAAGTTGCAAATCGCAACATCGCGAATTCCTGGAGGGTCTGGCTAATGTAAAACCCTGCTCCTCATAAGCGCTTTTGGATTGACCTGAAATGTTCCACAGTCTGTTTCCATGGAGACAAGCTGGTAGCAAACCCACCACCAGAAGTTACATAGTGCACCGTTAAACACACTTAATGTAATAGATGATGGCTAAGGGCTGCTCAGTGGAAGATAATGTTGGAAGATGACATTCATGGTTATGATTATTCAAACAAATATTTAGTTAAAGAGGAGACTGGGCATCAGCAGTTAAGAGAATGAACAGACGGAATAAGAGTAGGTGACTTATCTCAGAAATAGCCTGTTGCTATTTCGACCGGAAAAAGGTGGTTTGCCCTCTCTGGGTGGGTGGGGATTCCTTGCCTCAAGTGGAGGAGTTCAAGTATCTCGGGGTCTTGTTCACGAGTGAGGGGAGGATGGAGCGTGAGATTGACAGGCGGATCGGTGCGGCGTCGGCAGTGATGCGGTCGTTGTACCGGACCGTTGTGGTGAAGAGGGAGCTGAGCCAAAAGGCGAAGCTCTCAATTTACCGGTCAATCTACGTTCCTACCCTCACCTATGGTCATGAGCTTTGGGTAATGACCGAAAGGACGAGATCGCGGATACAAGCGGCCGAAATGAGTTTCCTCCGCAGAGTGGCTGGGCGCACCCTTAGAGATAGGGTGAGGAGCTCAGTCACACGGGAGGGGCTCGGAGTAGAGCCACTGCTTCTCCACGTCGAGAGGAGCCAGCTGAGGTGGCTCGGGCATCTGTTCCGGATGCCTCTTGGTCGCCTCCCTCGGGAGGTGTTCCGGGCATGTCCCACCGGGAGGAGGCCCCGGGAAAGACCCAGGACCCGCTGGAGGGACTATGTCTCCCGGCTGGCCTGGGAACGCATTGGGGTCCCCCCGGAGGAGCTGGAGGAAGTGTCCGGGGTGAAGGAAGTCTGGGAGTCCCTGCTTAGACTGTTGCCCCCGCGACCCGGCCCCGGATAAGCGGAAGAAAATGGATGGATGGATAGCCTGTTGCATACATATCATAGACTGAATAAAGAAGTAGACTAAGGGAGTGTGAGGTCATCCACAGCATTCAGCTAAAGTCAAATGAGGCTCATTGCGGCACACAGTTATAACGGCTAATTCGAAGCTGAGTTCCATATATGCACCTCTGACCGTGAGTATCATAGCAACCAAAGAGCCAATCAGGAGTGAGGGTGTTGACGGTAGCGCCCCTTACTGCCTGCACCATTGGTTTGGCAGGGGGCGGGCTCTTAGGAATGCTGTCTATCAAACCTGTTGCTCGCACAAGGAGGAGCAACCTTGGTGAAGATGGTGCCTGATTTGTCTATTAATGTTCATATCTCGATTTGCAAACAAAATTGTAAAATAATAAAGAAGTATGGTAGGTCAGGTTTTTAATGAACAAGACCAGCAGCAGTTACGGAGAGTGGGACGATGATTTTTCAATAGAAAGTGAAATGGAGCTAGAGTCAACAGAGCCGGAACGCAGTGGTTAGCAGGTTGGTTATGTCTGTTTTTATACAGTCTATGATGCATCCATTGCAAGTAGAAAGGTACACACTTTACATACTTTTTGTAAATAATTAGAACTTGCCCAAAGACACAACCATTCCAACACTTCTATATACACTAACACCATTGCACCGCTTTGCTATTAATCCTTTCTATCTTCATGGAGACCAAGTTACAGGTCAGATCTATGGAGAGGCAACCCCTGTTCACAGTCAGAATGCCTGTTGTTGTTGTTGGTTGTTGTTTTTTTTTACACTATAAAACCATCTGTAACTGAAAAAACGCAATGACATATCCATAGAACAGGTGATGGACCCCCCAACCGAAAAGGTACACAGTTCAGAACACGCTGCTACACTTAAAACGCCCAGTCTTATTAGCACCACTTTGGCGTTAACACGTTTTGACTCGACGCTAACCCCATGAGCTAATTCTGTCCACTGGAAATAGCCCAAGTGAAGTGACGGACAGCTAGACAGTGCGTTGGACGAGTCTCTGTGATGATGCTATCTGAAACGCATTCACTTTTCCACGTCTTTGGTCATTTATGGTGGGGACAGGCTGCAGCGACGAGGGATGGTGACAGCCTGAACTTGTCGCTGAACCAAAAACTGGACTGGACCTGAGAATGAACACGATTTTTCCACTAAAAGTACAAAAAAAAGTCAACGCACCTGTCAGGAGCAAACACAGCCGAGCAGGAGAAATGGCTAATAAAATGCACATGTGTTAAGCGAGGGGGGGCTACAGTAAAACTAGCCACCTGGACTTCAGTAAAAGACATGACAAGCTTCAAAAATAAAAGCTGTGGCTAACAATTACTTTGCTAATTGATTTCTAAGTAGGTTATTTCAGTAAATAACTACTGTAACAGACGCTGAACCAGATAAAGAGAAAACTTTGTCATCCTGGAATCACTTAAAGATGCAAAAATGTTTCTACCCTGTTATAATCTCGTTCCCTCATCAAAAACATGTCTGAAGAGCTTTTAACTGTCATCCATGCAAGTTTGAGTAATTTAGCGATCTCTCCCAGGCCCTATTCAAACTTACCAGTAAGATTCTGTCCAAGTCTACATCACCCATGCTCCCACACAACATTCATTCATTCATCTTTTTCCGCTTTTCCATTTTCTGGGTCGCGGGGGCAACAGTCCGAGCAGTGTTCTGCTGCCCAGAACACAATGCACCAGCCCCCATGAATCCTCCCGCGGGTAGTGGCTCCACAGGAGGACGGCTCACGTCACAACAGGCCTTGATGTATCTTCTGCCATGGGGGCTACCAGTGTCCGCAGACACTGGGGGCGAGGTGGGGTTAAGTGTCTTGCCCAAGGACACAAAACACAACAATTCTCCATAAATATACAAAAAGAGGATACAAAACTATACACCTCTGTGGTTATTTGTCTTACTACTGTGGCCAGTAACCGATATATTTAAAGGTCCCATGACATGGTTCTTCTTGATGCTTTTATATGGCACCTTAATGGTTCCCTAATACTGTAAATGAATCCTTCTTCAAAATCAAGCCTCAGTGCATGAGATATGACTCTGACTGTCTTCACGAGGCTAAATATGTCTCTAAAACACTTTATTCTGGGCGTTGCTGCTTGAATGCAAATGAGGAGGACAGACACAGGCCAGTGTAGCGGTGGGGGTGTGGCCAAATGCGCCAGTGGTTCCTCGTTTAGCGGCGCACGCTGGCTTCACTTCCGCGTGTGTAAGCGCGGAGGAAGATATGAGACGAGTTGCATTTAAAAAAATAAAGAAAATAAAATTAAACTACTGCTGTTTCAGAGGTTCGGAGGCTGGGATAAAGGACATCCGAGCCTGGAAACACTCTCACGTGCCTCCAGGCAAATTAAAAAACGCATGGGGGGGGGGGGGGGGCTAAACAGGGTAGGGGAGCTCACATTAACGTTCGAAAACCTCAGAAAGTGAAAATTTCATGCCATGGGACCTTTACAATCTATAGCCAGAAATGTATTTTAAGTTGAAGCAAAGATCACAAATGAACTTTTCCCTTTTGCAAAAATAATAATAAAATGTATTTTACTGGTATTTAAAATCATTTGTTACATGACTGTGTAAACATCATAGACTGTATATAAATGGACATAGCTAACACGCTAGTCCTGTTCCAAATAGGAAGTTCGCATATGGGCGCTCCTTATGCTCCTTCTGACCCTGGCTCCCATTGACTTACATTGAAATATTGTCATCCCTTTCTCTGTAACTGCTGCTGTGAGCCTCATCATTTTGGTCTTAAATGTTAATCTTCAATTTATTAATTATTGCTCTACGTGATACTGTTTTGTTTTTTGTTTTTTTTTCCTCTCTGCTATTTTGCCCGTTAAAAAATCCTATTCATAATATAGAGCCTGGCTCCAAATCCGCTACTGTAACCGCTAATGTCGTGATTCATTTGACTGAATCCAAACACTATGGATGACGTCACCCTCACTAAGTCCACTTCTGTATACAGTTTATGGTAAACTTACACAGTATATAGTTATATAACTGTCTTCTATTTCCATTGTTACTTATGGGTCTGTTCAAAAAGACAAATCTGATGAACTGAGAACCAACTGGGAAATGACTTGTGAGAATGACTTGAGACTGGGGAAGCATTAGAAAATAGCTGAAATGAATATTGGTGTTGGATACTGATACTAGAACCGATATCTCACCCATCCCTATTTTTTGTACAGCTACAATTGGCCATAAATAGTACAACATAGAGTTGTACTGATATTATGTGAACACTAAGGGAAAGGCTCGGTGTCATTATTGATAAAACAATGATGACTGTATAGAGGATTTTCCAAGAAGCGAGAAATCCAGCAACTGTTTGCCCTTTTTCAAATGTTGCACATGCAGATAGATAATGAGGTAGCCTCATTATCTATTGGTTTATCTGGCCCACCACATCCAAAGATGATGGATTTTCATTCTTTTTTTTTTTGGTCATCATAATTACAAGGCTGCTGCATCTCTATTATGATCCATCCATCCATCCATTTTCTTCTGCTTATCCGGGGCCGGGTCGCGGGGGCAACAGTCTAAGCAGGGACGCCCAAACCTCCTTCACCCCGGACACTTCCTCCAGCTCCTCCGGGGGGACCCCAAGGCGTTCCCAGGCCAGCCGGGACACATAGTCCCGCCAGCGCGTCCTGGGTCTTCCCCGGGGCCTCCTCCTGGTGGGACATGCCCGGAACACCTCCCGAGGGAGGCGTCCAGGAGGCATCCGAAACAGATGCCCGATCCACCTCAGCTGGCTCCTCTCGACGTGGAGAAGCAGCGGCTCTACTCCGAGCTCCTCCCGCGTGACTGAGCTCCTCACCCTATCACCCTCACCCTACGGAGGAAACTCATTTCGGCCGCTTGTATCCGCGATCTCGTCCTTTCGGTCATTACCCAGAGCTCATGACCATAGGTGAGAGTAGGAACGTAGATTGACCGGTAAATTGAGAGCTTCGCCTTTTGGCTCAGCTCCATCTTCACCACAACGGTCCGGTACAACGACCGCATCACTGCCGACGCTGCACCGATCCGATATAATGATATCATTGACAATTTGAAAAAAACTAAATTAATAAATAAAAAATCCTTCATACAGCCTTTAAAGGGGCCCATGTGTGGTGTCTTGCCCTTTATTTATTTATTTATTTTCTCTTTATTATTATAATATATTGGAATGTGTGAGCTGGCATTTCCCTTGTGGATCAATACATTTTGTCTAAGTCATCAGTTTGGTATTTTTTTTAACAGAAGTCAGTGGGCCCATTTTCATTTACAAAGCTGTGAACAATTTATGCAATTTCTAAGACAGAACTCCCAGGAGCAGATTTCTGTTTCCATAATATACAGTAACACACAAGAGCTGCTTTGTTCAGAATCAGACCCAGCCACAGACAGTGGAAAACATGACCTGAGTTTGTGAAGTCAGTTTAGACACATCCTCCAAACTCCACCAACAAACATGTGCGCTAATCTCCTCTTATGAGTCTAATCACATTTAATACACATTTAATACATTGAATCAGTCTACGGCATGTTTCCCATAATGTGCTCCCATAGCAACAAACAATTCAAGAACCCAAGATAATTATGTCATAAGTTAACGTTCCTATATTACGATAAATGGACTCTTGTGAGAGTTAAAGCCCCAGTGTGTAGGATTCGTGGCGCATAGGTGGATAGTCACTATTGCACTTCCTGTTTTAGCTACGGCAGACCTCGAGGGTCACCCGGGCGCACCGTAGCGCCGACAGCTTGCGTACCGGCGCAAGAACCGCGCGGCACTACTGTATACATAAAACGCGGTCCCCCGTTCACTTTCTTTTTTCTTTTCGCATGAAAACACACATTCCCGATCATGTACCATGACACTCTACACATCAAATGAAACCTTACAGTCTCCTCTTTTTGACTATGCAATTCATTTCCTTGCACAACAAACACTCCCCGAGCACATGGGGCTTTTATACGGAAAAGTACAAAACGGAAAAGCACAACGCTTACCTTTGAAGGCTCTGCCCAGGTCAAACTCAGCATTTCACCATAAGCTTGGTCTGAAATCTGTCCGTAAAGATCCAGCGAATAAAATCCAGTAAAACAATTTTGTCCAAAACACGTGTTAGATCCATTACGACGTCTGATCCGGCAGCATGCTTGTGTTGTTTACCAAAAACCACGAGCCTTGCCGAAGGCGAAGGCGGAGCCCAAATGTCCTTCTGCGGCTCTCGTATTCAAAATGGCTGCCTCTGCATGGGGAAGATCCCCCTTTTATGTGACTATATCTAAGTCCAAAAGAATACTTTGATTTCATGATGGAAGTGAAAAGGCTTGGAAAACAATGTATTTTTGAATGGGTATCTTCAATTTCAGTAATTAACGGGTAAAAATCTTACACACTGTCCCTTTAAGCCATGTTACAATGTTGTTACCTCGTCAAAAACATATCCAGAGTTGGGTTTTGTATCATTCACACATGTCACTCTGTCTACATCTCCAAAGCTCAAAATGCTCTGCTCCACCTTGTGATGTAATGTAGTGGTAGCTTTCAAGTTAACTGCTAATTTTACCTTTGGTTCAGAAATTCCAGGGCTGAAATTATCCAAATGATTCTAGTGAAGGTGTGTGGAGTTTAAAAACACAGTCGAGCCGTGTACTACCACATGACATCATAAGGTGGAACAACTCCAGGTGTGTTTGTGATGAAGAATGATGAAGAAAATCTGTACCCGTAAATGTTCAAAATGTCCATGGAGTCAAGCAGCTATTGACGGTCACCAGAAATGTTACAAACCTTGCCAAAGTAGGAATCTTTTGTTGTTGTTGTTGTTTAATTGCATCAAAAATGTATTCAGAGTTACAGACATGCTGTGCATCTTCCCTGCTGTCCACCTGAACCAGGCTATTCCAGTCACTGAACTGTGAAATCAGTGGTCTATATTTCTCTAGCTCTGAACGCTCATTTGGCAAATAACAGTGCTCCAAATGGGGCTGTGGAGAGATGGGGCATTAGCTGCTTCAGACCAGCGACCCAAAACAGATAAATAAACTCCACCAAACCACAGAACAACAAGTCTGAGAGGACAATTAGAAAACAGAGCGAGCAGAGGTGGTACAGAGAGTAATGTTACTGCAAAATATTAGTCAAGTAAGAATAATTTGAAAGTCAAAAACATGAATAATGTACAATATCTGATGTTTTCAAAGAAGAGACACAAATGAATGAGAACTTCACACATCACTTTCTTGAAACGGGTGAGTTGGAGGAGAGGGAGCAGCCCAAGAACATAGAAACATAGAGAAAAACCCTGCATACCATCTTACTTGCAAACTGTGAAATTATATTAGGACATAAACAACATTTCACAGTAGGTCTACATCAGGTTAAAAAAATAATAAATATAATGAAAGCCTAGTGCCGAAATGTTGTTTATGTCCTCATATATTTCACAATTTGAAAGAATAGACACAAAAAATGGAAAAACTTAATCATATCTGAAGGAGCGGTACAAGAAACACAAAAGTTCAAATCATTCATATTACTCAAGTGAGAGTAAAAATACTGCTAGAAAAGTACTCATTTAGTACAATTTCTTTTAAAGCCCCAGTGTGTAGGATTCGTGGCGCATAGGTGGATGGTGCTATTGCACTTTCTGTTTTAGCTACGGCAGACCTCGAGGGTCACCCGGGCGCGCTCTCGTACCCGCGCACGAGCCGCGCGCCACTAGTGTATAAATAAAACGCGGTCCCGTTTTTTTGTTGTTTTTTTTTTCTCATGAAAACACACATTCCCGATCATGTACCATGACACTCTACACATCAAATGAAACCTTACAGTCTCCTCTTTTTGACTATGCAATTCATTTCCCTGCACAACAATCACTCCCCGAGCACATGGGGCTTTTATATGGAAAAGCACAAAACGAGGTTAGCTTACCTTAGAATGCTTTGCACAGGTCAAACTCTGTATTTCACCATAAACTTGCTCTCAATTTGTCTGTAAGGATCCAGCGAATAAAATCCAGTAAAACAATTTAGTCCAAAACACGTGTTAGATCCATTACGAGTCTGATCCGGCAGCATGCTTGTGTTGTTTACCCAAAACCACGAGCCTTGCCGAAGGCGAAGGCGGAGCCCAAATGTCCTTCTGCGGCTCTCGTATTCAAAATGGCTGCCTCTGCATGGGGAAGATCCCCCTTTTATGTGACTATATCTAAGTCCAAAAGAATACTTTGATTTCATGATGGAAGTGAAAAGGCTTGGAAAACAATGTATTTTTGAATGGGTATCTTCAATTTCAGTAATTAACGGGTAAAAATCTTACACACTGTCCCTTTAAAGTTACACTATTAAATGTAACTCAGTACTACCCACCAAGACCAAGAGTCAGATATATATTTTTAAACAGCTCTGGAGGTCAAAATAAGACTGACGTGTACTGTCTGCATCGAATTAAAAGGTGTTTTCTGAGTGCACTGTTAGCATGCTAGTTGTTGCTAACATTACTGTGATGGCAAACCTCCGCTGTAGTCTCAGGAAGTTGTCTCAGAACAGTGAATAACGAGGATCCTCTGAATGCATAAGGCAGGGCTCTCAAGTTTTGAGCGGGGTCGTGCGTGAGACTGCGTAATTTCCGAAGAGCGGGCACACACACACAAAAAAAAAATCAGCGTGAGAAATGCCATGTGTGGTGTGTGAGTGTGTGAACATGTCGAATTGCGTGAGACTTGAGAGCCCTGCATAAGGTAAGTGAGGAAGAACTGAACCACTGCAAACAGTTTGAAATGAACTCGTTCTTGGGTTTTTTTTGTTTTGTTTTTAAGACAGACATGAAATTATGAAAGGTCTGAAAAGTTTGTACACCGTTTCTAGGCTAAATGTGGAGATTTGTAGCTGGGTTTTGCGACAGAGGAAGGACAGGAAGTGTCTCCTGCTGGGTGAGCCTGGAGCAGCCCTGAGGGGAGAGGGACACTTTGAATGAGAGTTCAGAGGAGCATGGAACCATTTTATAACATGGGCATCACGCAGTTGTTTTGAGATGAAAAATTCTTGCTAACACTTCAGTTTTGGAACCACATATTGATTGTTAAAGGTCCTATATTACACAAAATTGACTCTTGTGAGCTTTAAGTCATGTCCCTTAAGTCATGTTTGAGGAATTACCTCCTCCAAAACAGGCCTGGAGTTGTGTTTTGTTTTATTCACACGTTTCACACACAAACCCTGCAGATTTAGGCTTTTAGTTTTTTCTCTCAAACAAAAAACACTCCACCTTGTGATGTCATGTGGTAATACAAGAAGTGCTCCATACACCTTCACTAGAATCATTTAGATAATTACAGCTTTGGAATTGCCATTCTCTACTGAACTAAAAGTAAAAAGTAGCTGTTAATTTGAAAATTATTACTGCACGACATCACAAGTTGGACCAGAGCATTTTGAGATTGGAGATGTAGACAGACTAATAATAAAGTGTTCCTCAAACGTGTGAATGAAACAAAACAACTCCAGGTCTGTTTGTGAGGAGTTACAACATTATAACGCGTCTTAAAGCTCATAAGAGTCCATTTTGTGTAATATAGGAACTTTAACATCAGTCACTTGTGAAGAAAAGGGACAGTTTTTGTGTATTTTTAGTTTACAAATAAGATAAGATAAGATAAGACTTTATTGATCTCAAACAGGAGAAATTTACTTGCCACAGTAGCTCCAGGACAGTATGGACAAGAAAGAAAAGTGCATGCAGGCAATGATGGAATAAAGTAAGTAATAATAAAAATAAGTAATAATAATACAGACATTAACATGGAGAGCATAGAAAGAGGATATTGCACGTCTGGCCTATATAGTAGAGTTGTACAGTCTGATGGCGGTGGGGATGAAGGATCTGCGGTAGCGCTCCTTCTTGCACTGGGGGTGCCTCAGTCGGCTGCTGAAGGAGCTGCTCAGCTCCTCTACAGTCCGGTGCAGAGGGTGAGAGGTGTCGTCCATGATGGACGTGAATTTGTCCAGCACCCTCCTCTCAGCCACCTCCTCCACAGAGTCCAGAGGACAGCCCAGGACAGAGCTGGCCCTCCTGACCAGCTTATCAAGTCTCTTCCTGTCCCGCTCTGTGCTGCTCGGGGCCCAGCAGACGACAGCGTAGAGGAGAGCAGAGGACACCACAGAGTCATAAAAAGTCTTGAGCAGAGACCTGCACTCCAAATAGCAAAGTGATTTAAAGGTCCCATGACATGGTACTTCTTGATGCTTTTATATGGCTCCTTAATGGTTCCCTAATACTGTAAATGAATCCTTCTTCAAAATCAACACTCACTGCATGAGATATGACTCTGACAGTCTTCATGAGGCTAGATATGTGTCTAAAATGCTTTATTCTGAGTGTTGCTGCTTCAGTGCAAATGAGAAGGACAGAGAGATTGGCTAAGGAGCGGGGGGGCGGGTTTCCCCCGCTGGAAGCACAGCTCTGCACCGCTGTTTGCTCGCACAGGAAGACAGATGGGAGACTTTGCAATGAAAAAAAGGCATATTTACACAGAAAATAAAATTAAACCACTGGTATTTCAGAGGTCCAGAGGGTCGGGTAAGGGACTTGCGAGCCTAGAAACACTCGGACGTGCCTCCAGGCAAATAAAAAAACGCATTTTGCATTGTGTAGCGCATTCACAGTCCAAACTCTATGGGCGGGATATACAGGGACGCTGAGCGGAGACAGAGGGAGGGGCTGGAGCTGCATTTGCCGATCTGACGTCAAAAAGGTGCCTTGTCCGAACTCGCCCGTTTCAACACAGGTTTTGTGTAACGCAGAAAAGGACCGCAAATGCACTCGTTATGTTTTCATCCACTTTTATTTTTCTTACAACTTTTTGAGCTCCAAGACAAACTCAAGTCCATGTTTTTTGGATCCCAAAGTCTAAACAGTGCTGTAATACCTGGAATGAGAGAGTAGAGAGTGGCTACGGCAGAGTAAACCTGTGTTTGTGGAGGTGAGGTGGATCTGACCTGAGGGGCTCTAGTGACTACAGAGAGAACCTCCCCTCCTCATTACAAAAACCATCAGAACCATCACGAGGAGAAGAAAGAAAGAGAAGAAAGTGGTGAAGTAGAGGAGGTCACAGAGGACAGAGTCAACCATTTTCCTCTCCTCTCTAATCGTTTTGGTTTGTCTTATGTTTATGGTACAATTACTTTTATGTAAGTATTGTGTAAAATGTTAAAGGGCCCATTTGGATGATTTGGATGATTTTGACAAGGTGGAACAGAGCATTTTGAGCATTGGAGATGTAGATAATATGTAATAATAAAGCATAAAACATGTTTGAATGAACCAAACACAACTCCAAGTCTGTTTTTGAGGAGGTAAC
This sequence comes from Paratrypauchen microcephalus, assembly GCA_036785185.1. Classification (NCBI taxonomy): domain Eukaryota; kingdom Metazoa; phylum Chordata; class Actinopteri; order Gobiiformes; family Gobiidae; genus Paratrypauchen; species Paratrypauchen microcephalus. Next base: position 1,915,089 of record JAVJIX010000133.1, read on the forward strand.
AACATTCTAACATGACTTAAAGCTCCCAAGAATGCATTTTGTTTGTGTCATATAGGACGTTTATGGTTGAGGTACACTTTATTGTCCCCATAGAGAAATTTGTCCTCTGCATTTAACCCATCTTTCAACGTCCCTGAGTTAAACCTGTCAGGAGCAGTGGGTCCTGATCTTGAGCTAGTCTTGGTCAGAACTACCTTAGCTGGAGGTTGATGGGGGAAACCAGAGTGTCTGGAGAAAACCCACCCAGACACAAGGAGAACGTGCAAAGGCTCGGGCGACCGAACTCAGAACTGAGTCGAAATCAGAACCTTGTTTTTGTGAGGTGTGAAAGTTATCCAACAAAAATACTAAAATGCCTTGACAAATACACATTCTTGCAGTGAGCGGGGTTGCCTCTTCCACAGATCTGACTTGTAACTTGGCCTAATATCACCAGTTTATTTCTATGAATTTACATGTAACTATTTCTTCTTATACTGTATACACCCTCAATTCAACACCCAAACTTTCCACATATTACAATTAAAATAGAAATCTGAGTAACTGAGTATAGTGAACCCTCGCTCTATCGCGGTTCACTGTTCGCGGCCTCGCTGTTTCGCAGATTTTTTTTCAATTTTTTTTTTTTCAATTTTTTTTTATAGTGTAACATTGTGTCCTGCCTCCTGATTGGCTAAGAGACTAGACCAGAACTAAACCAGGTCTAAACCTGGACTGGCCCTGGACTAAACCGGGACTAGACCAGAACTAAACCGGGACTAGACCAGGTCTAAACCACTCTTTGCTGGTTTCGTGCGGCTGTTTTGTGACCGGGGAAACACGGAAGTACACGGCGGCGATGAAAATCGATGACCATACCTCCAACACAGCGAAGGGACACCTGTTGTAATCCGAGCACGCGGTGGCGTGGACGACCCGCCACATGTAACGAGTGCGTCCTCCGTAGCCGACGATCGCTGAGCCCAGGCGTGCTGCAGTCCGCCTTCGCTTAACCTGGACTCCAGCCCGCGAGCCTCTCTTCCTCGATTTGTTACAGACTCTAGCCGGCATCCGGGACACCAACCAATACTCAGATAAGCCGGTGTCAATGGTGAGGGGAGGAGGGAACTGTCGTTTGTACCTGTCCCGAGTATCAAACAAGACCTCCATTTCCTCTCTGATACGGAAGAAAGACTCGCGATCATAAGTCCATAAAGCCAAGACACATCCATTTGCGATTCGGGCTGATATGATCATGTATGTCGACAAAATGACCAAAAACAGTCTCCACAACAGGAGCCTAGCCATGGCCACGCCAGTCACAGGCGCCATCCATCTATCGTGCTCGCGGCGTTGCTCCAGTCACGTTTCTCTATCACAGATTTGTCCATGATGAGGGGTGCACGTGTGGAGCTTTTCCAAGGGGTTGGTGCACGTCGCATCGCGTCCAGGGACGTGGCGGTGCTCCTCGCACGTCCGGCGGGGCTTCTGGCGCCGTGTCTCCCCCCCGCGTCACTATTAATATATTTTGTTGAAAATCTACAAAAGTTTGAGTGTTTAAACAAGAGAAAAATGTGAGAAAATGTTAATACCCGTCTCAGAAAGGTGTATAATGTGTGTGGTGAGGCGTTTACAGCCTTAAAACATGTAGAATAATTGTAAAATATAAAGTTGTCCTACTTCGTGGTTTTCACTTATTGCGGGCTATTTCTGGAACCTAACCCCCGCGATAAACGAGGGATTACTGTATTCTAAAATGGAAAATGCTCTGCCCTGTGTGGTCAGAAGGGGGCAGCAGCAGGAGGAGGGGTCAGAATTAGTCTGGGCTCAGTACTTCTGGATGAAAGTGGAATGACTTTTATTATTATTATGAGTATTTCAAATTGCCCATTTTCCAAACACAAAGAGATTCAAATGTGAAAAGATCCTACATTAGAAAAAGATCCTCTCCCTTCTTCTCCATTTCTTGCTTTCCACTACTGCTACTCTCTTTCCCTCTCTTCACCCCGTCTCTCCCCCTTCTTCTTTCTCTATTTCTCCATCTCTCTTTTCCCATTTTGTCCCATTTCTCTCCTTATCCCTCTCTCACTATCACTGTCTCTCTACCTCCCCTCTCTCCTTTCCCTCTATCTCATGCTCTCCTCCTTTCTCTCTCTCTCATTTCTCTGTCTCTCTTTCATCCCACTTACACTATCTCCCTACCTTTCTTCAACCCCATCTCTTTCCACTGTCTCTAGTTCTACAACTTTCTCTTTTTACTCCTCCTACTCGCTCTCTTTTCCAACTTTGCCCCCTCCTTGTCTTGCTGTCTCTCTGTCCTTTCCTTCTCTCTCATTCTCTCCATTCTCCCCTTCTTTCTCTCTTATCATCTCTCTCTCTCTGCTCCCCCTTTCTCTAAGTCCCCTCCTTGTCTCCCTCTCTCTTCTATTTCTCTCTGTCCTTTCTTTGTCTCTCTCATTCTCCCAATTTTCTCTCTCTCTCTCTCTCTTTCTCTCTCTTTTCCCCCCTTTCTCTATGCCCCATCCCTGTTTCACTGCCCCTCTTGATTTCTCACTTCTCTCTTTAATACTCCTACTCTCCTTCTCCTTCTCATCTATCTCTTTCCGCATCCTCTCTACTTCTCTTCATCCCCTCTCTCCCCCTTCCCTCCATTAATCTCCTTATCCCTCTCTCACAGTCTCTCTATCTCTCCTCAGTCCCCCTCTCTCCTTTCCCTCTGTTTCATGCTCTCCCCCTTTCTCTCTCATTTCTCCCATCCCTCTTTCACTATCTCCCTACCTTTCTTCACCTTCCATCTGTCCCTCTCTCTCTGACCTGTATCTCAGTGAAAGGACAGAGGATTGAGTTCAATGTTAAGTCTCATTTGGTGCATGTTCACATTCATTTAGACCAGGGGTGTCAAACTCATTTTGGTCCGGGGGCTGTACCCAACCTACTTTAATCCAAAAGGGGCCGGATCAGAAAACTCATGGCAAGTATACCCCAAAAATAGCAATAAGTCCAAATATTTGTCCAGAGAAATGCAAATCTATTACAGACTGCTGTTTCTTCAGTCCCAGCATTAATAAGTTTATCTTATTAAAGGTCCCATGGCATGAAATTTTCACTTTCTGAGGTTTTTGAACGTTAATGTGAGCTCCCCTACCCTGTTTAGGCCCCCCCCCCCCCATGGCTAAAAGTTGCAAAATGTCTAAACTGAGCATTTGCGATCCTTTTCCGCGTTAGAAAAAAACACAGCTCAAACGGGCGATTCTCAACAAGGCACCTTATTGACGTCAGATCGAAAAATGCAGTTCCACCCCCGTCTGTCTGTACTCAGCGTCTCTGTAAATCTCGCCCAGAGAGTTTGGACTGCGAATGCGCTAGGCAATGCGAAATGCGTTTTTTATTTGCCTGGAGGCACGTCCGAGTGTTTCTAGGCTCGGAAGTCCTTTATCTGAGCCTCTGGACCTTTGAACAGCAGTGGTTTAATTTTATTTTATGTGGAAATGTGTTTATTTTTCAATGGAACGCTTCTCAACTCTTCTCCGCGCAAAAACGCGGAAATGGATCAGCTGAGAGCTGAGAGCGGAGAGTTTGGCCACGCCCCCACCCTCTACTATAGGCCATCTCTTTTCTCCTCATTTGCATTCAAGCAACAACGCCCATAATGGCCTGTTCAGAGAGAGAAAAATTACTCTTTCTCATCTTATCTCTGTTTCTCATGCACTGAGTGTTGATTTTGAAGAAGGATTCATTTACAGTATTAGGGAACCATTAAGGAGCCATATAAAGGCATCAAGAAGTACCATGTCATGGGATCTTTAAAGGAGAATTAACGTTTTTTACAATCTGAGCCTTATTTCGGTAATAAAACAAGTTGTTTTACTCACCCATAGCACTTTGGTGTCATATGGAGCACTTCCAGAGATGTTTTAGATTAGCGAGAGCCGTAGCGTGAGTTCTCGGGGCATATAATATATGCCCCGAGTATGTAACATATGCCCCGAGCGGTCTCCAAATAACGCAAAGCTGTAAATTATGGATAAGCTACGGCTATCGCTAATCTAAAACATCTCTGGAAGTGCTCCACCAAAGTGCTATGGGTGAGTAAAACAACTTGTTTTATTACCGAAATAAGGCTCAGATTGTAAAAAACGTTAATTCTCTTTTAAGTAATTATTTGAACAATTTGCAAGGGCTGGCAAGATTAATCCCAGTTGAATAGAAAATGCAATTTGTGATTGAAATGAAAAACATCTGATTCATTTTTGTTCCAAGCAGGGACTCCCAGATTTCTTTTTCCCACAGTTATGTTTTGCAGAATTTAGGCATCTGACCCTGTGTTGATTCTGCATGACAAATAAACAATCTTGAATCTTCTCTCAAACAGAGATGTAATGTGATGCCATGTGGTAATACAGGAAGTGCTCTACTGTGTTGTTAAATTCCATACACCTTCACTAGAATCATTTGGAATTGCTCATTTCTACTGAGTTATTAGACAGACTAATAAACCAAGGTTAATCAAATTTGAATGAAACAAAACACAACTCCAGGTCTGTTTTTGAGGAGGTAAAAACATTAAAACCTGCTCACAAGAGTCCATTTTGTGTAATATGACCTTTAAAAATGACTTTATTTTTAGCAAAGTACAAGCTGTAATTTGTATGTTAAAGGAAAAGTAACGGTTTTTTTTTGTTTTGTTTTTTTTACAATCTGAGCCTTATTTCGGTAATAAAACAAGTTGTTTTACTCACCCATAGCACTTTGGTGTCATATGGAGCACTTCAGAGATGTTTTAGATTTGCGGTTAGCCTAGCGCGACTTCTAGCCATAGCTCGGGGCATATAATATATTCCCCAAGCATGTAATATGCCCCGTGCGGGCTCCAAATAACACAAATTTTAGCACTTTTCAAATCATAGAAGCCCGATGTCTTAGTCTACGATTTCGTTTGAAGCAAAAGTGGCCTGTAATCCGAGATTTATCCATAGTTTACAGCTTTGCGTTCCATGTTTGGGTCCCGGGAGCTGAGAGCACAGTCCGCACATGCGCACTGGCCTCCTCATCTACTCGAAACTATGGATAAATCTCGGATTACAGGCCACTTTTGACCACACGAAATCGTAGGCTAAGACATCGGGCTTCTATGATTTGAAAAGTGCTAAAGTTTGTGTTATTTGGAGACCGCAAATAAGTGCCCCGAGCACTCACATGATGGAGATCGCAAATCTAAAACATCTCTGGAAGTGCTCCATATGACACCAAAGTGCTATGGGTGAGTAAAACAACTTGTTTTATTACCGAAATAAGGCTCAGATTGTAAAAAAACGTTACTTTTCCTTTAAAGGGACAGTGTGTAAGATTTTTACCTGTTAATTACTGAAATTGAAGATACCCATTCAAACATACATTGTTTTCCAAGCCTTTTCACTTCCATCATGAAATCAAAGTATTCTTTTGGACTTAGATATAGTCACATAAAAGGGGGATCTTCCCCATATAGAGGCAGCCATTTTGAATACGAGAGCCGCAGAAGGACATTTGGGCTCATCCTTCGCCTCGGCTCCTGCTAGCGCCTGCTCATCCGCGCTGCATATGGCTCCCCCCTTCCCCCCTCCCCTTCCCCTTCTCTCCTTCGCTCCTCTGCTCCGCGGCTGCATGTGGGAGTGAAGGAGCGAAGGAGAGAAGGGGAAGGGGAGGGGGGAAGGGGGGAGCCTCGTGTAAAGAAGCATGCTGCCGTATCACACTCGTAATGGATATAACACGTATTTTGGACTAAATTGTTTTACTGGATTTTATTCGCTGGATCCTTATGGACAGATTGAGACCAAGTTTATGATGAAATACAGAGTTTGACCTGTGCAGAGCCTTCAAAGGTAAGCTAAGTAAGCTAAGTTTTGTGCTTTTCTGTATAAAAGCCCCATGTGCTCGGGGAGTGATTGTTTTGCAGGGAAATGAATTGCATAGTCAAAAAGAGGAGACTGTAAGGTTTCATTTGATGTGTAGATTGTCATGAATCATGATCGGGATTGTGTGTTTTCATGCGAAAAGAAAAAAAAAAAGTGAACGGGGGACCGCGTTTTATGTATACAGCGGTGCGCGGTTCGTGCGCGGGCACGCGCGATGTCGGCGCTACGTCGCGCCCGGGTGACCCTCGAGGTCTGCCATAGCCAAAAGAGGAAGTGGAATAGCTACTAACCACCTATGCGCCACGAATCCTACACACTGTCCCTTTAAAGTCTTAAAATACCACCAGAACTCGTCCAGAAACTTTACTGAACCTGGTCAAAAAAAAACAAAAAACAAAACTATGTCTAATGTCATGGGAAACAACATCATCAAACACAATCCATTCACAAATCTCTCCATTACACCTTTCTTTCTTTCTTTCTCTTTCTCTCCGTCTGCTTGAAATCTCATCTGGTGCATTTGAGCTGTCCAAACTGAACTTTCCTCCCGGAGTTTTGTCCTTTAACTTTGCGGATTTTCCACGACCACATCAATGCAGCATTCCCATGACTGAAGGAGCTGTCGGGAAAACTTTATTGTTTCCCATTGGCTCCGAACCCGCCGCGAGCCGAGAGAGAGAAAGTCTGTCTCTCCGCTTCTCCGGCCACAACACAAAAAAACCACGTCCCACTCAGAATTACCACACAATATAGAACTATTATTTTCACTTCCCCCTATCCCTCTTTCTCTCTCCTCCTCCTTTCTTAAGCTCTCTCTTTACTACCCCTCTCTCTAAGTCCTCGCTGTCTCTCTGTCCTTTCCTTCTCTCACTCTCCCTCTTACTCTCTGCTCCTCTCTCTCTTTGCTCGCCGTTTTCTCTTTGCCCCTCCCTGTCTCCCTCTCTCTCTGCCCTTTCTTTTCATTCTCATTCATCCCATTTTCTCTTTCCCTCTCTGTGCTCCGTCTTGCTACCCCCTTTCTCTGTGCCCCCTCCCTATCTCCCTCTCTCTGTGTCCTTTCTTTCTGTCCATTCTCTCTCCTTCTTTCTCTCTCCTCCTCCTCTCTCTCTCTGTCTTTGCTCCCCCATTCTCTCTGCTCCCTCCATTTCTCACTTCTCTCTTCCCGCTACTACTGCTCTCTTCCTCTTTCCCCTCTACCTCTCTACAACCCCTTTCTCGCTTTTTGTCTCACTGTCTCTCTTCCTCTCCTCACTCAACCTCTCATTTCTCCCATTCTCATTCTCATTTCTCCCCTTTTCTCTCTCTCTCCTCATCCCTATCTCACAGTCTCTCTACCTCTCCCTTTCTTTACAGCCTTTTCTCTATTTCTCTCTCTCTTTTTACTCCTCCTACTCTCTCTCTTCCCCACTTTGCCCCCGCTCTCCCTTACACACTTCCCTCTTTCTACCCCATCTCTCTCTCCCTTTCGCTCTCATCCTCCTCTCTATATGTCTCCCATCCCTCTCTCTCTCTCTCTTCCTTCTCTCTCTATCTGTCTCTCTCCTTTTCTTTTCCTCTCTCTCTCCTCTCTCCCTCTCTTCTGCCTCCATGCACACATTTCCAGGTCACTCGATTCACTTTTGACATGAATGAAGGGCACGGAGGTTGTAAATTTTGGGCAGCCACATCTGTCAGTGTCTGCCCCGGGGCAGCTGGTGCGGTCAGGGGGGACCTGAGTTTTGCGCCCGGACTTGGAGCTCAGGGCCTGTATAATGACCGGGCTGCCAGACGCGTATGTGATCGTGAAAATGGAGAGCAGAGGTTTTTTTGCGGAGGAAGTAGACTGGATAATGTCCAGTTTGGTCAGATAGCTCGGAGAAGAGACGGAGAAGAGAGGGAAAAGAGGGGGAGAAGAGAGGGAGAGATGAAGGTCAAGGACAAGCTTCAGAGAGCCTGGAGCGTTTGAGTATTTTATAACATGCAGTGGTTGGATGCGCTTAGAGAGTTCGGGGTTGTGTTTCGTCACACCTCAGAGAATTTCAGTTAGTCTATTTGTTTGTCACCTGCTTCTTTCTATGAATATGTCATTGCTCTGCCTGGAATGTTCCGCAGTATGACACAGTATGACATTACATGTACAGTGGTACCTCACCTTACGAAAGACCCAACAAATGAAAATTTCAAGTTACGAAACGCCTTCACGTTAAATTTTGGTCTCTAGATACGAAAGAAAATTCAAGTTACGAAACGCGAAATCTCAAAAATTCAAATAATGCGTGCTCAGCTACACACATTATACGCTTTTCTCAGACTGGATTTAAACTTTTCTCACATTTGTCTCTCGTTTAAACACTCAAACTTTCATAGATTTTCAACAAAATTATTAATAGTGAAGTGTGGGGGGAAGGGGGAGGGGGGAGAAAACTGCACTCTGACACGTGTGATAGCGCAGCATGACCCGGCGCGGGGCTGCCAGCAGGTCTAGACCTGGACTAAACCAGGACTGGACCTGGACTAAACCTGGACTAAACCTGGACTAAACCTGGACTAAACCAGGACTAAACCTGGACTAAACCAGGACTAGACCAGGACTAGACCAGGACTAGACCAGGTGGATTAAAGCGCCGGGTCTATTTCCTGGTTTCGTTTCGAGTCACGGCTGAGGCGAGCAGCGAGGACTCCCCTCGGGACCGCACGCAGTCTGAGCGCATGAACGAACGCATGCAAGAGCCACGGTGGTCTAGACTGGGTCTAGAGGAGGTCTAGAGGAGGTCTAGAGGAGGCACGGGTCTCGTTCATGCGCTCAGACTGCGTGCGGTCCCCCTCGCTGCTCGCCTCAGCCGTGACTCGAAACAAAACCAGGAAATAGACCCGCGCGCGGCGCTTTAATCCACCTGGTCTAGTCCTGGTTTAGTCCAGGTTTAGTCCAGGTTTAGACCTTGTTCTAGACCTGGTATAGTCCACGTTTAGTCCTGGGTCTACAGTCTCTACGCAGAACACAATGTTACACTATAAAAAAAAGTTACACTATAAAAAAAAACTTGGATCGGGGCCTTGGAACGAATCAGGCTTTTTCCATTGAAATGGCTACTCAACTTACGAAAAATTCACGTTACGAAACCACTTCTGGAACTAATTAATTTCGTAAGGTGAGGTACCACTGTATTTAATTACAGGTGGTTTTATAGCTCAAAAATACCTAGAAAAACAGGCATTCTGAATGTGAGTGGGGTCGCTTCTCCACAGATCTCACCTGTAACTTGGTTTGGTTTGGTCTCCATGAAGATAGAAAAGTTTAATACCGTACTGTAAAACATTCCAGACAAAGCAATAATATCTCCATGGAGAAAAGCATTTGACGGACCCTCCACCAGAAAAGTTACACAATGCACCTTTAAAGGAATATTTTAAAGGCGCTGTAGCCGATTTTTACCATCTTAAAAATGTGAAAAATGGAACTGGTTCATTTTTAAGTTTGCAGTAATCCTGAGTTACTCCTCGCTTACCTCATGCGTTTCGAGGATCCTAATTATAGAGCTAACAACAACTAGCATGCTAACCACACACTTTCTGGTTCTCAGACAATAAAAAAATATTCACAGGGATAAATTTATAAGCACTTTTCACAACTTTCAGGGACCATGGTAACAGTTGTTTTTACCATGCATGGAACAGTTTTCCAAAATCGTCTGTTGGTCTCCATGGAGATATTATTGTATTGCCTGTAAAGTTCCACAGTGAGGCATTAACCGTTATCCTGACTTAACAGTGCGACATGTCAGTGCAGTGGAGTATTTCTGGAGATTTCGGAGTTTGGCGATATCCATTTAACGTGAGTGATCGGGGCACGCTATTGCAGTCACCAAATAACACAAACTTTATCACTTTTCAAATGACAAAAGTTCAACGTGTTAGTCTACACTTTTGTTTGAGTCGAAAGTGGCCTGTAAACAAAGATCCAATCATGGTTCCTATTGGATGACGTCAACAACGAGGACCGAGCACATGCGCGCATTCACACCTGATTTGCAGATAAGATGACACTCTCAGCTCTCGGTTACAGTCATAAAGAAGCTAGAAAGAAGAAAACATCTCTGCTTGAGAAAACCCGAAATGGTGCAAACATACATTTATCCCGGTTGAGAAAACAAAATGACAGCTTGGACGAAGTTGAGTTTTCACAGGCTTCCTCATCACAATCCGGAGTTATTGAAGCAGTGGCTAGTTGCCTTGAGAACGGACCCAAACATGAAAGGCAAAGCTGTAAGACGTTTGGACCATCGTGTTTGCAGTACCCACTTCAGTCCGGACGATTTTTTTACCAGCAAAGGAAGGTAAAAGGCGAATTTGTCAACCGGACAAAGTTTATTTGGTCGAGGAAGTTTTCTCTTTGTGTTTCTCTAATCCCTCTATTTACCTCTTCATTCTTCTCTCTCCCTCTCTCTCTCTCTCCTCTATCCCCTTCTCCCTTTCTCTCTCACCCTCTCTCTGTGTTTCTCTGATCCCTTTATTTAGCTCTCCATTCTCCTCTCTCCCTCTCGCTCATCTCTCCCTCAACCTCCAGTCTCTCCCCTTCTTCCTTTATCCCTCTACAGTCTCTTCTCTCTCTCCTCTCTCCCTCTCCCCCTTTCTCTACAGTACGTCTCCCAAATCCCTCTAGCTACCTTTCTATTCTCCTTTCTCCCTTTCTCACGCCTGCCTTCCTTTCTCAATCTTCTATTTATCTCTACCCTCTCGTCTCTGTCTCAACTCCCGGTCTCTCTCTTTCTGTCCTTCCTCTCTCTCGTTTTCTTTCTTCCTGTATAGCTGTGTCACTTCTTATCACACTGCCCTGACCCACACTGCAGAGCATCCAAGGTCAGCGTCACCGCACCTTTCCAAAACTCTGATCCAACTCCAGCCACCATTATTCAAATTGGACGGTCCCACACAACCGACATTTAGACTTCACCATCAATATAAGTGAATGGCTTTATGCTTTTAAATACGACAGCACTTTTCCACCTTCGACGCTCTCAAAGCATCAAGGAACCACTCCATTTACACATAATAATACACCATGGGGATTAAGTGTCTTGCCCAGAGACACATCTGGAGTATTTATGTATTTGGAGCTACAGAATGCATCTTTAAACAAATATTTTAAAGGCGCTGTAGCTGATTTTTACCGTCTTAAAAGTGCGAAAAACTAAACTGGTTCATTTTTAAGTTTGTAGTGGTCCAGAGTTACTCCTCACTTACCTCATTAAGCATTTCGAGGATACTAATTATTCTTTGCATCACGATAAAGCTAACAACAAGTAGCATGCTAACTACACACTTTCTGATTCTCGGACAATAAAAAAATATTCACAGGGATAATTTTATAAGCACTTTTCACAACTTTCAGGGACCAGATTTTGTCGGGTTTCCATGGTAACAGTTGTTTTTACACGTCATGTAGGGATGTCATGCAGGGACATCATGTAGGGACGTCATGTAGGACGTCATGTAGGGACGTCATGCAGGGACATCATGTAGGGACGTCATGTAGGACGTCATGTAGGACGTCATGTAGGGACATCATGTAGGGACGTCATGTAGGACGTCATGTAGGGACGTCATGCAGGGACATCATGTAGGGACGTCATGTAGGACGTCATGTAGGACGTCATGTAGGGACGTCATGCAGGGACGTCATGTAGGGAGGTCATGTAGGATGTCATGTAGGACGTCATGTAGGGACGTCATGCAGGACGTTATGTAGGGACGTCATGCAGGGACATCATGTAGGGACGTCATGTAGGACGTCATGTAGGACGTCATGTAGGATGTCATGCAGGACGTCATGTAGGACGTCATGTAGGACGTCATGTAGGGACGTCATGCAGGACGTCATGTAGGACGTCATGTAGGACGTCATGTAGGGACGTCATGCAGGGACATCATGTAGGGACGTCATGTAGGACGTCATGTAGGACATCATGTAGGACGTCATGTAGGGACGTCATGCAGGGACGTCATGCAGGGACATCATGTAGGGACGTCATGTAGGACGTCATGTAGGGACGTCATGCAGGGACATCATGTAGGGACGTCATGTAGGACGTCATGTAGGGACGTCATGCAGGGACATCATGTAGGGACGTCATGTAGGACGTCATGTAGGACGTCATGTAGGGACGTCATGCAGGACGTTATGTAGGGACGTCATGTCGGGACATCATGTAGGGATGTCATGTAGGATGTCATGTAGGACGTCATGTAGGACGTCATGCAGGGACATCATGTAGGGACGTCATGTAGGACGTCATGTAGGGACGTCATGCAGGGACATCATGTAGGGAGGTCATGTAGGATGTCATGTAGGACGTCATGTAGGGACGTCATGCAGGACGTTATGTAGGGACGTCATGTAGGGACATCATGTAGGGACGTCATATAGGATGTCATGTAGGACGTCATGTAGGGACGTCATGTAGGGACGTCATGTAGGACGTCATGCAGGGACGTCATGCAGGGACATCATGTAGGGACGTCATGTAGGACGTCATGTAGGGACGTCATGTAGGACGTCATGTAGGACGTCATGTAGGACGTCATGTAGGACGTCATGTAGGGACGTCATGTAGGACGTCATGCAGGGACGTCATGCAGGGACATCATGTAGGGACGTCATGTAGGACGTCATGCAGGGACGTCATGCAGGGACATCATGTAGGGACGTCATGTAGGACGTCATGTAGGGACGTCATGTAGGACGTCATGTAGGACGTCATGTAGGACGTCATGTAGGGACGTCATGTAGGACGTCATGTAGGACGTCATGTAGGGACGTCATGCAGGGACGTCATGTAGGGACGTCATGTAGGACGTCATGTAGGGAAGCTACAAGCTCTAGAAATTCCTTTTGTTTCCTTTTGTTGTTCCTTTTTGTTCTGTATGACTGTCACTTTAGTAAAGATAGAAAAGACAAAAAAAACCAATTACCTTGACGTAACAGTGCGACAGGTCAGTGAATCGCACCTCCAAACTGGAGGTATTAACTGCTAAAACATGACATTTAGATTACCATGGTAATGTTTATTGTTTTGAAAGTGCTGTATTCATGTTTAATTTGATTCACTTTCACTTTTGTACGTTCCAAGTCTACGCTACGTCACTTCTCCTTCAGAGCGTCATCACAACGCAGTCAGCGCACGTTCCGCTACTGAAACGGCAGCATATTGCGTCAGGTTTGTGAAGTTGCTGAAGTACAGTTTTGTATCATGTTTTTATACAGGGGGTCCTCGGGTTACGACGGTCTCGGGTTACGACGTTTCGTGGTTACGAACGCGCCCCCATTAAAAAAAATATGTATATATTACGCGTCATTCCGTCTTACACGGTTTAGCGTGGTAAAAGATGTAAACAAACGCACGCGGCGCGCGGCGCACGGCGGAAGAATACGCTCTGTTGTGGTTGTAGGGAGAAGAAGACAGCCTCGTGTGTGTGTGTCCAATGTGGGCGGAAGTACCTGATGTGGGCTCTGATCTGCTCCTATGAAAGCGGCAGTGATAACCAAGCAGCGTAGTGGTCTAATTATTGAGATGGAAAGGTTATTGGTGCTTTGGTTGGAAGATCAAAGGCAAAATCCGGTTTACGACGAAATTCGGGTTACGACGCGTCTTAAGAACGGATCAACGTCGTAACTCGAGGACTCCCTGTATATTTATGGAGAATTGTCATGTGGGAGCGTGGGTGGCGTAAGCTCGTGGGCGGAGCCTTGGACCGAATCTTACAGCTAAATGTAAAGAGGTTTCAAAAAGGGCCTGGGAGAGATCGCTAGATGACTCAAACATGCATGGATGACGTCTAAAACCTCTTCAGACATGTTTTTGATGAGGAAACAACATTATAACATGGTAAAAAGCCCAGTTTTTGTCTTGCATAATACCTCCTCTTTAACACTTTGACACTTGACTAATGAAAAAATGTAAAACACAACTACTCTCCTGCCAAACAAAGTAGTAACATATTCTGAGTGGTCCATTTCTAAGCCACAGCTCCAGCTCTGTGTTAAGATTTACAGAGAGTTCACAGAGTTCATCAGTCTGCGTGAATATACCAGACGATTCATTCTCAGGCTGTCATTAAAAACTCCCAGGCTGTCATTAAAAACTCTGCTATCTCTCTCTCTCTCTCTCTCTCACTCTAGCGCTCCCATGCTCACTCTCTCCTTCCTCCCTCTCTCTCTCTTCTCATATCTCTTCCTATTTTCCTCCTCAGTCTCTTTTCTTCTTCTTCCTTTCTCTTCCCCTGGTTTTCGCTTACTACTTGCCATACATCTCTCCTCCCTCCTCTTTCTCTCTCCCTTTCCCCCATCCCTCTCTCCTCCCTCTCTCTTTTTTTTAAAGTCAAAACCACAAAACTCATGAACAAAGAACACCAGCTAGATAGTTAGAAGGGAATTCAAAAACACACACAGGAGCAGGAGTAGAAGCAGGAGCAGGGGCACGGGCAGGAGCAGGGGCACGGGCAGGAGCAGGGGCACGAGCAAGGGCACGGGCAGGAGCACGGGCAGGAGCAGGGGCAAGGGCAGGAGGAGGGGCACGAGCAAGAGGACGGGCAGGAGCACGGGCAGGAGCAGGGGTGTTGACAGGGGCACGGGCAGGAGGAGGGGCACGAGCAAGGGCACGGGCAGGAGCAGGGGCACGGACAGGGGCAGGATCAGGGGGAGGACCAGGGGCACAGGCAGGAGCAGGGGCACGGGCAGGAGCACGGGCAGGAGCAGGGGCACGGACAGGGGCAGGATCAGGGGGAGGACCAGGGGCACAGGCAGGAGCAGGGGCACGGACAGGGGCAGGATCAGGGGGAGGACCAGGGGCACAGGCAGGAGCAGGGGCATGGGCAGGAGCAGGGGCACGGGCAGGTGTAGGGGTAGGGGCACGAGCAGGGGCACGGACAGGAGCAGGGGCAGAGAGGCTTTAGCTGTTGCTCTGCTTACTGCAAAGGAACAAATTATCCACAAGTAAAATCAAAACACTAAAGATAAAGACTGGGTTTTGGCTCCTGAGCCTCCATATAACAGTTTATCTCCTCTGGATCTATCTCACATTGCAGTTTTAATTAACATCCATCACAGGCCTAATCCATAATCTTTTCACAGATCAGACAGGCACTCGAAGATAGAGAAAAATCAAATGAATTAATTAAGAAATGATTTGCCAGAGGCATATTAAAATACAATATTTGTACTGTACTGTAGTACAACGTAGTTTTAATAATGAGATGCAGCTTGAACATTTTCTAACAAAAATTAAATTATTTTTAGAGAAATGTATGTATATTTTGGGAGTATCAGAACATCACTATTCTGATGTTTGCCCATCACTGCATTCACTAAAAACGATTGGACTAATCCAGTGCTCATTTAGATGCACACATTCTCTGATTGTTGAGTGCAGAGGTCTGATGTAAAAGGCTCAAAGCTACAGGCCAGACAGTCTGAATTGCACAGCACCAACATGGTCGACCTGTGGTGGTGGTGGTTATCATCTATGATGATGTCATACTCCCAGACTGGGCCAAACAACAGTTTTTCCTATAGATTCTTCTTTATACGGTCTATGGTCTAGTCACGATAGTAATACAACATGTATTACTATAGCGACTAGACCATAGACCGTATAAAGAAGTGCATCCTAAATATCTAGGCTTTGTGTGTTAAACATGTGAATGAAACAAAACACAACTCCAGGTCTGTTTGTGATGAAGAAACAACATAATAACATAGAAAAGAAAATAGCATAGTATGGACTCTTTAATTTCTCCTGATCTGATGAAGGTAAACTACTTTGACTTCTACTACTTGGGTGAAGTGTCTTGCCCAAGGAAACAATGACAGTATATGCACTGGTCGAAACTGGGATCAATCCTTTAACCTTCAGGTTGGTGGGCAAATCTTCTTACCACTAAGTCACTGTATGATGACATGAAAACAATGTACAGTGGTCCCTCGCTCTATCACGGTTCTCTTTTCGCGGCCTCACTGTTTCGCGGATGTTTTTTTTTTTTTTTATAGTGTAACCGCGGAGACATGAGTCACTGGATCCATAGGAAGTCCAGACCAGGATTAAGACATGAGGACCAGACTGGGACCAGACCGGGACCAGACAGGGACTAGACCGGAACTAGACCGGAACTAGACCAGGACTAGACCAGGACTAAACGTGGACTAAACCAGGACTAAACCAGGACTAAACCAGGACTAAACCAGGTCTTAACCAGGTCTAAACCAGGTCTAAACCAGGTTTAAACCAGGTCTAAACCTGGGATGGTCACACAGGGTGGTAGGGACAGAGTCTATGATGTCCTTCACGAAAGCGCCTGGGTGACAGGAGGTGTGGCCTTTGTTTACTTGCACGTGCCGGACCATGGAAGAGCCAAGAATCAACACGGACGGGCCTGGCCTGGACGCCACGGCCGAGGGAGCCGAGGGAGCCGAGGCCGCGGTCGAGGGAGCCGCGGCGGGGGGAGCCGCGGCCGAGGGAGCCGAGGGAGCCGAGGCCGCGGTCGAGGGAGCCGTGGCCGAGGGAGCCACAGAGATGGGGACACTCGTGCGCGGATAGGGGACAGTGGGTTTTCCCCCGTCACGCCTAGCGGACGAACCCGGCACGTGCAAGGCCAGATCTCCGGGCGGCACTGGGGCCGTAGTTGGGGAAGTCCTAGAGAGCAGTGGAGTATCGCTCTCGTGTAAGTTACCCAAGGCTGGCATGATGCATTGATAGCCATTCCCCGAACTCCGGGGCAGTCTGATTTTGGAGCCGGGTGTGAAATGCAACCACACCTTGTGAGCGCGGGTTAGTGGGGGAAAATCCTCATGGTCCAGGATATTGAATTTATTTGACAAAGCTACATTCACAGTGAAATAGGAGCGCTTACCATGTCATAACACGGGAGGAGGAGCAGGACAAGCGGTTTATTCGCTTACCTTGTCTGCAGTCATTACGGGCTACAACAATCCAGGGGCCTGCCCGGACCGGAGTAGAGCTGATCGGGGCTTTAGGCCTAGCCCCTCGCTGAAGCCAATAGTGTTCGTCTGTACCTGGAGGACCAGAGTCGGGTGACTTGAGTTGTGGGTACATCACTTCCTTCCTGGGTGAGTGAAGGTGGATCTTTGTTTACAGAAGCGACGTTCAGTACCAGAGGCTCATCTATATTAAAACTGCATCCAAACCCATTTAGGATGAGTGCCAGCGCATTCTTTTTGGCATCCTTTGCTGTGAAGCCTCTGGCAGTCACAGTATTACCTCCAAAGTTTCTGTGATAAAAGGAGAAGTTCAATTTGCCAACTGGACAAAGTTTGTTTGGTTGAAAACGTTTCGCCGCTCATCCGAGAGGCTTCGACTGGACTACCTGGACGACTGAGGGACTTTTCACGCATCCAAAGTTTCTGTATATCTGTATACGGTAAATCCATTTCTCTGTGCTTCTGTCCATGTCTACCACAGTGTACACAGGAGGTCTGGCTCGCTTCACAAACACCACATCATTAAGGCAACTCACAGGGTTTCTATCCTCTTTGAAAACTGGTGCTTGTTGAAAACAGCCTGGCCTTTCTTTTTCCTTTGGGGCTTTCTCTGGGAGAGGCAGGTGCCGTAGCACCCTAACCCTAACCCCCTCCACTCACCCACTGTATAGTTTGGAACAGGCATTATAAGTGTGAAGCATTATCATTATTACAGAATGTTGTGATGTTATATGAAACTAGTGATTCTGCACTGTCCACTGCTCCATCGTGCCACAGTCAGAGCTGGACCTGGACAACACTCTGGTAATAATAATGTTTGTGTTAGGTTTGGAGCAGACTCAGAGGATTGAATGACTCTTTCCACATAACAGAGGAGCTGACCTGAAGGAGAGTAAAGGGAAGCGCTGAGTCCAAGCCAAATAAACAGTTTCCTCAGAATTCCTCCAGATAGGATCCTGAGCTGGTTGGACAAATATACAGACAGTAGAACACAAGAAATACAATGCAGTAAATTTCGCTATTGTACAACGTCGTGGAATAAATGGGAACTCAATGGCGAGACCGTGTCAAATCTGATGAGACAACACCAAATGAGAAGCAAACATAAGCTAAAGATGCATTTTGTAACTCTTCTGCTTGTCTTTGAAATGTCTAAAGTTAAGCAGGTGATGTCAGAAGATATTAATGGACATGGACATTGGACACAGGCACTGTCTCATTGAGTCATCTGGTATTCTCAGTGGTCTTCTATCCAGGCCGAAGTCTACAGGGTTGCAAAAGGGTGCATTGTTTCAGGTGCCTAAAATAATGAAACTTAAAGATTATGCTATTTTCTGATCTATGTTATAATGTAGAGCATTTTGATCAAGGGTTACTCAAACAGATGTGAATGAAACAAAACAAACCTCCAGGTATGTTTTCGATTAGGTAACAATATTATAACATGGCTTAAAGCTCACAAGAGTCAATTTTGTGTAATATAAGCCCTTTAAAGGAAGCATATTACCTGGAATTCCAATGCACCCAGTTTGGTCTGCACCTGGTCCAGCTTCTAATTTAACCAGTACTAACCAGGCCCAACCCTGTTAAGCTTCTAAGATCAGTCAGGATCAAGTTTTAACAAGCAGGTCTGGCTGCTTTGCAACTTTCTTCCAAGGTCCTTCACTCTACAGTTTTATAAAACAAATAGCTGCTAGTTTGAAATCCCAAATGCAACAAAACAATTTCTAAAGCTCAGTTCCAAAATGCAGGTAAGCCCAAATAAGCTTCTACACAGAGGTGGTCCTACCTTCTTCTCCTTGAGCTCAGCCTTGGAGGAAGCACAGGGGCTGGAGACGGGGGTCACCGGGGCACTCCGGCTGCCTCCCTGAAACCGCGAGCGAATAGAAAACAGCCACTTCATCTCCACAGGGTGAAAAATTCCAAAAAGTCCAGAAAAATATGTCCAGAAGTGTCCAAAGACGAACGAACTGACACTAACAATTTAACAACAGTACCACTGATACAGACAGAGTCCATATATTTAAAAAAAAGTGTGAAAATGAATCAACAGGAACCTAGTTAAACATTCAACACTGGCACAGATATGGTAGCCTAAAGTCTAGTAGTCTAAAGTCATAATAATAGTAGTCTAAAGTCATAATAAAAAGAGTTGGCGTAGAATAAGAAGCTACATAGTGTCCACAAGTTCAAAAATTCCAAAAAGTCCCGAAACTTATGTTAAAAATGCTGAAATTGGTGCAAGGATGAATGAACTGGCATCTAGCCTAACCACTGCACCGCTGATAGAGATCACTCCACACTCGGCGGTGTTATGCTGCTATTGTAGCCACCGCTGCCCTGAGGCTTTAGTAAATACAGTTGGCATAGTATCAGAGGCTACAGAACTCTCCACGGGTCCAATAGTCCAGAAAAATATGTCCGAAATAAAGTAAATAAGGTCCAGAAATGTGCTGGTATGACTGAACTGGCGTCTATCTTAACCGCTGCACCACTGACACAGATCTGGTCCCTTAAGTGATATAAAATACAGTAATCCTACACACCCACAGATAGCCCACTGACACACTGTCCTCCCCCATCATGGAGCACTGCCATCTGCCACGCTGCACCACCCTCACCTCTTTAACCCGTGCTGACGTACCTCCCGCTATGCCACTTGTGGACTGTGCACAGGGATTAATCCATGAATCGTCTGATGGACGCTGACCTTTGCATATGGTGAGTACAGAATGAGCAGCTATAGTAGAGAATGGGTCCAAGATGGGGGTTTGTTCTGATAGTAGAAAATATGCAGTCAGTGGGAGCTGGTGTCTTAAGTTGTACTGCAACTGCAATGCTTCATATTTTGTATTTGTACCATCAATGTCAAGGCTAGGGTGACCAGATGTCCTTATTTACCTAAGACCGTCCATGTTCTGAGCCCATTGTCCCCTGTCCCAGCAAATTTATACAAAACAAAAAGTGATTTCAGCCAGTTTTATACAAGACATGTCCATAGAGAAAAATCCTGCACACCGTCTTACTAGCAAAATGTGAGCTTTATTAGGACATACAACATTTCGGCACTTGAGCTTCATACTTGTAAGCTAAAAACATGGAGACCCAACTTTTTGAGGGGAAAAAATATGCTACCTTTCTCATATTGAGTGTTAGACAAATGTGCTGACCTGTGCTACAATGGAAAACTTAAAGGTCCCATGACATGGTACTTCTTGATGCTTTTATATGGCTCCTTAATGGTTCCCTAATACTGTAAATGAATCCTTCTTCAAAATCAACACTCAGTGCATGAGAAACAGAGATAAGATGAGAAAGAGTATTTTTTCTCTCTCTGAACACTCTATAATGGGCGTTGTTGCTTGAATGCAAATGAGGAGGACAGAGATGGCCTATAGTAGAGGGTGGGGGCGTGGCTAAACTCTCCGCTCTCAGCTGATCCATTTTCGCGTTTTTGCACGGAGAAGAGATGAGAAGCGTTCCATTGAAAAATAAACACATTTCCACAGAAAATCAAATTAAACCACTGCTGTTCAAAGGTCCAGAGGCTCAGATAAAGGACTTCCGAGCCTAGAAACACTCGGACGTCCCTCCAGGCAAATAAAAAAACACATTTCACATTGCCTAGCGCATTCGCGGTCCAAACTCTCTGGGCGTGATTTACAGAGACCCTGAGTAGACACAGACGGGGGGTGGAGCTGCATTTTTCGAGCTGACGTCAATAAGGTGCCTTGTTGAGAATCGCCCGTTTGAGCTGTGTTTTTTTTCTAACGCAGAAAAGGACCGCAAATGCTCGGGGGGGGGGGGGCTAAACAGGGTAGGGGAGCTCACATTAACGTTCAAAAACCTCAGAAAGTGAAAATTTCATGCCATGGGACCTTTAATAACAGCTCCCACAGATGAGTGCTGCCGTTGTGTCCTTGGACAGGACACCCCACTTTGCCCCCAGTGTCTGCGGACACTGGTAGCCCCCATGGCAGAAGTCCTCCCGTGGACCCACCACCCGGGAGGATTCATGGGGGCTGGTGCATTGTGTTCTGGGCAGCAGATCTGCTTGGACTGCTGCTCCCGTGACCCAGAAATGGAAAAAGCGTAAGAAGATGGATGGATGGATGGATGCAAATTGTTTTCACTAGAAGGTACAACGTTGCAGATAATACAGATGAGAAGAACACCAGAGAAGATCATTTCCAAGTTAAACACCACTAAATTGCAAATTCTGCAGCTGCTTACACCAAGAAGCAATTTGTAGAAACTATCACAAAAATGTAATTATCAGCATTTAGTTTCAGAATGTGATAAAAACCGATTTGCACTCAGCTTTGAAATGACTCAAATTAAAGTGAATGTACACTTTATTGTCCTCTGCATTTGACCCATCCTTCATCGCATCTGGGGAAACCTGTCAGGAGATGTGAACCTAGGACTACCTTAGCTGGAGGATTTTATTTATGGTCCATGTTTTGGGTTGATGGGAAGAGGCCGGAATGACCAGAGTAGAGTGACCAGAAGTTCCTATTTACCCGGGACAGTCCCACTTTTGAGCCCTGTATAGGGGATACAGGGCTCAAAAGTGAGCTCCAGCAGATTTATCCAAAACCAGTGATTTGTCCTAGTTTTATACAAGAAATGTCCCAAATGTCCCTATTTTTGACCAATTTGTTACCCACCAACAGTAAAGGGGCCAATATTTTGTTCTTTTTTAGCTAAAATACAGAAAACCATGCTTGAAAATAAGTGTAAGGCAAAAAAAAACAAAAACAAAAAAAAAAGATCCCTCAGATTAAACGCTGACGCACAAGTGAGTCAAGAAGTCGACAAAGGAAATGTTTACTGCTCCTTTCTCAATTTTATTATTACCAACCATCCCAACCCGGGTGTGTCCCAGTTTTTAATTTTAATATCTATCTGTCTGTCAATCTAACTCCTAAGGATTATGAATGCTTGATCACGCTATTGAAAATGTGTTGTTCCATTTTGTATTTTTTCTTGAGTTTTCAGACTATTTTAAAGGTCCCATGGCATGAAATTTTCACTTTCTGAGGTTTTTGAACGTTAATGTGAGCTCCCCTACCCTGTTTAGCCCCCCCCCCCCCATGGTTAAAAGTTGCGAAATGTCTAAACTGAGCATTTGCGATCCTTTTCTGCGTTAGAAAAAATCAGAGCTCAAAAGGGCGATTTTGAACAAGGAAACTTATTGACGTCAGATCGTAAAAAGAAATGCAAATGCAGTTCCACCCCTGTCTGTCTGTACTCAGCGTCTGTGTAAATCACGCCAAGAGAGTTTGGACTGCGAAGGAGCTACGCAATGCGAAATACATTTTTTTATTTACCTGGAGGAACTTGCGAGTGTTTCTAGGCTCGGAAGTCCTTTATCTGAGCCTGTGGATATCTGAAACAGCAGTGTTTTAATTTTATTTTCTGTGGAAATGTGTTTATTTTTCAATGGAAGGCTTCTCATCTCTCCCCCCGTGCAAAAACACGGAAGTGGGTCACAGAGCGGAGCGGAGAGCTTGGCCACGCCCCCACCCCCTACTATAGGCCACCTCTGTCCTCCTCATTTGCATTCAAGCAACAACGCCCATAATGGAGTGTTCCAGAGTGACATTTATGACTCTTTCTCATCTTATCTCTGTTTCTCATGCACTGAGTGTTGATTTTGAAGAAGGATTCATTTACAGTATTAGGGAACCATTAAGGAGCCGTATAAAAGCATCAAGAAGTACCATGTCATGGGATCTTTAAAACTTTTTTCTGACAGTATTTGCTAATGTGAGCATTGTGTCTCCACTGTAATTCCATAGCGATACATGTAGAACACCCCCCAGCATGATGTCACTGTAAAGCAGTGCTTCTCAATTATTTTCTGACGCCCCCCCCAGGAAGAAGAAAAAATTTCACGCCCCCCTTCCTGCGCGCGACTATAAATAGTATTATTTGTCTAGAAAATTGTTATGAGAACACCATTGTATCCTTTTATTAACATTATAAACAAAAAAAAGAAAGAAACTTACAACAAAGACTGCACTGAGGACTCAAATATTAATGTGTTTTTAATGCTTTGCGCACATTTGTTTACGTTTTACAGAAATGAAACTTAAAACCACCTGATTTGCATAAGCTAAAAGCACTGAAAAAAAACGCTCTCTCCTTGTGCCACTGATGCGTCAGCTTCTGTCGGACTAAAGGACACGACTCAGTGGAATATACGTGTTTTTTCTGTGACAGAGGATGTTCTGTTAATGGTGAGACTGTGCGTAAATCGCATGTGAGAACGCCACTGCCAACTACTGTTGTTGATGTGCAATTACACTTAGTTCTAGTACAGTACAGCAAAAAAACATGTTTCCCAGGGTCATACGCGCCCCCCCTGGCATCACGCCACGCCCCCCCAGGGGGGCCCGCCCCACTATTTGAGAAGCACTGCTGTAAAGTATCGATACAAACTAAGACCATTTAGACTTGAACACAACAGCAGCTGTGTGTGTGTGTGTGTGTGTGTGCGTGTGTGTGTGTGTGTGTGTGTGTGTGTGTGTGCGTGTGTGGGACTGATCAATGATGCAGATCTGACAGAATATAGGCAAGTCAACATAACTGCTCCTGATCTGAATTCATGTTAACAGAACTGAGAGCAGAGGAACACATGGAGGGAGAGAGAGAGAGAGAGAGAGAGAGTGAAGGAGGGAGAGAGAGGGAGAGTGAAGGAAGGAGGGGAGGAATGGAGAGAGGGAGAATGAAAAAGGGAAATCCCCCCGATGTGAGCCCATGTTAACACAACTGAAAACAATCAATCAATCAATCAATCAATCAACATAACTACTCCTGATCTGAATTCATGTTAACAGAACTAGGAGCAGAGGAACATGTGGAGGGAGGGATGGAGGGAGAGAGAGAGAGAGAAAGTGAAGAGAAAGGGGGAGAAAGAGAGAGGAAGAGTGAAGAAAGGAAGGAAGGAGGGAGAGAGACGCGAGTTCATGGTAACAAAAGTGAACGCAGAGACACGCAGAGAGAGAAAGACGAGAGAAGGATAATGGGAGGGAGAAGAAGGGAGAGAGAGGGAGAGAGAAAGAGAAAAAAAGAGAGGGATGGAGGGAGGGAGCGAGAGATTGAAGGAAGGAGGGATGAAGAAAGAGAAAAGGAAGGAGGGGAAAAGACACGTGAGTCCATGTTAACAGAACTGAGAGCAGAGGATGGAGAGAGAGGGTGATGAGAAAACGATGATGGGAGGGAGGAGGAAGAGAGATTGAGGGAGAGAGACACAGGGAGAACTGCCCCTGATGTGAGCCCATGTTAACACAACTGAAAACAGAGGAAAACATGGAACTGGAGGGAAAGAGTGAAAGAGGGAGATAGAAAAAGGACGGAAGGTATGGATGAAGGAAGGGAGAAAGGAGAAGAAAGAGTTAAATGCTGTCAATGTGAGTCCAAGTTAACAAAACTGAAAGTAGAGACACACGTAGAGGAAGAGAAGGATGAGAGACAGGAGGGTAAGGAAGAGACAGAGAGAGAGTGAGAGAAATGGAGGGAGTTAACTGTCTGTGACATGAGCCCATGTTAACAGAAGTGAAAACAGAGAAACACATGGAGAGAGGGAGGAAGAGAGGAGGACAGGAAAGAGGGAGGATCGGAAGGGAGGGAGACGGGAGGAAAGGAGTGGATTTGTACAAAGTATTGGATCGCCTCCATGCTCCCTCGCCCTCCCATGATTTAACTGTAGCTCTGATTCCAACAGACTTTCTTCTACATCCAGAACAGCCCCAGAGAGAAAGTAACACTAAGTAAGCAAGGGAGAGAGAGAGACAGAAAGAGAAAGAGAGAGAGAGAGAGGTGAGAGACACGAAAGAGAAAGAGAGAATAAGATAGACAGAGATATTGTTATAACTGTTATTTGTGAGAGTATTAGACATTGATTGATGGTTGTCTTAAAGGAGAATTCACGTTTTTTACAATTTGAGCCTTATTTCGGTAATAAAACAAGTTGTTTTACTCACCCATAGCACTTTGTTGTCTCTAAGCTCTTTGTGGTCTCTAAGCTCACCGCTCTGGGCCTGGGGATGTCCATCTGCTGCTGGATATGGGACTTCCTCACTAACAGGCCACAGACGGTGAGGATCGGCAGCCACCTCTCCTCCACACGTGTCCTCAGCACTGGTGCACCCCAGGGCTGTGTTCTCAGCCCTCTCCTGTACTCCCTGTTCACCTACGACTGTACCGCCAGGCACAGCTCCAACACCATCCTCAAGTTTGCTGACGACACCACCATCTTAGGCCTCATCACTAACAACGACGAGAGCGCCTACAGAGACGAGGTAAAATCACTAACCAGCTGGTGTCAGGAAAATAACCTCTCTCTGAATGTCAGCAAAACTAAGGAAATGATCGTGGACTATTATTACATATTTTATTATATTGTTTACTATATTGTTTACTTCTTCCCCTGCACTTTTGCAACACTTTTTTTTACCATGTACTATTATTGCATGTTATTAGTACTTCTCGACTATCTTAGCGAGTCAACGGTTCTACTGATCCTAAGCATTTCATTGCATTGTTGACCTTGTGTTGATTCTGCATATGACAAATAAACAATCTTGAATCTTGAATCTTGTCATATGGAGCACTTCCAGAGATGTTTTAGATTAGCGATAGCCGTAGCTATAATATATGCCCCGAGCGGTCTCCAAATAACACAAACTTTAGCACTTTTCGAATCATAGAAGCTCGATGTCTTAGTCTACGCTTTTGTTTGAGTCAAAAGTGCCCTGTAATCCAAGATTTATCCATAATTTACAGCTTTGCATTTCATGTTTGGGTCCCGGGAGCGTAGAGTGAAATAAACTGTGACTCCGCACATGCGCACTGGCGTCCTCATCTACTCGAAACTATGGCTAAGTAGCTATGGGTGAGTAAAACAACTTGTTTTATTACCAAAATAAGGCTCAGATTGTTAAAAAAAAAGTTAATTCTCCTTTAACATGAAGTTCAAAGCAGATCTTTTCTCCAAAATGAACTTTTCAGAGCTTTAAAGTTTAAAGAGATGTTTCTCCTCACCATTTTCTCACCTGAAGTTGCATTTGGACTGATTTGTGCATTTCTCTTTAGCAATCTTTAGTTGCTTATTTTCAAGACGCCATGTTACTGATCAATCCCCATTTTAAGCTCTGGTACACGGCCACTAGGGACGGGACGAGATACAATTACCACAAGACGAGACGAGATATGATACTGGGCCCCACAAGCACAAAACAAAGCAAGATTTTAACATAATTCCTAATATATACATTTCACAATTCAATTTCCAAGGTTGGCCTCACAATTCTTTGATTTCATAGTTTTGTTTTCATTCTAGTACTTGTTTTGGAACTGGAAAAAAAAATGTAACTCACCAATACTTTACCCTTTTTTGTCCAATCCAAATGTTAAAACTTGGGGGGGAAAAAAAATTCATGATCATTTTTCTCCTGTACACACAATCTTGCAAAAATTTTGTCTCATCCCCACTCTGTGACGTACACATCGCAGATACTATGCATACTGCAGCACTGTGTAATCATTTTGTTACACATTTTTAAAAATCCATTGCTTGCTAGTGAGATCTGCAGCTATCCATCAGAGGCGCTGGTATTTTGTTGTGATGACGTGTCCGGCGACGTCAGCTCTCATTGGGCATCTCAGTTTTCTAACATGGAAATCAACGGATTTGTTTCTATTATGAAGTTGATTTAGATGAATATTCTGATTTAAAATGTCCAAAATATATCACAATTATAATGATCCAGAGCAGTGACGTGCAGTCAGGGGAAAAAAGTAAAATGAAAAAATAAATGGTTATATTTATCCAATGATTTGTACTATAAAGTTATTTTCTATTTAAAGGGACAGTGTGTAAGATTTTTACCCGTTAATTACTGAAATTGAAGATACCCATTCAAAAATACATTGTTTTCCAAGCCTTTTCACTTCCATCATGAAATCAAAGTATTCTTTTGGACTTAGATATAGTCACATAAAAGGGGGATCTTCCCCATGCAGAGGCAGCCATTTTGAATACGAGAGCCGCAGAAGGACATTTGGGCTCCGCCTTCGCCTTCGGCAAGGCTCGTGGTTTTGGGTAAACAACACAAGCATGCTGCCGGATCAGACGTCGTAATAGATCACGTGTTTTGGACTAAATTGTTTTACTGGATTTTATTTGCTGGATCCTTACGGACAAATTGAGAGCAAGTTTATGGTGAAATACAGAGTTTGACCTGTGCAAAGCATTCTAAGGTAAGCTAACCTCGTTTTGTGCTTTTCCGTATAAAAGCCCCATGTGCTCGGGGAGTGATTGTTGTGCAGGGAAATGAATTGCATAGTCAAAAAGAGGAGACCGTAAGGTTTCATTTGATTAAGATTAAGATTAAGATTAAGATTAAGATTAGGCTTAAGCCTTTATTGGTCTCACACACAATGACACACAGTGACACACGGGAGAAATTTGACTTCTGCATTTGACCCATCCTTTTCAGGAGCAGTGAGCAGCCATCTTTTTTCGGCGCCCGGGGGGCAGTACCGTGAAGGGTCTTGCCCAAGGACCCACACTGGTTAGCTCATTGCCCAGGGGGGGATTTGAACCCGCAACCCCCAGGGGGAAAGTCCATGACTTACCAGTTGAGCTAACCAGCCGGCTGATGTGTAGAGTGTCATGGTACATGATCGGGAATGTGTGCTTTCATGAGAAAAGGAAAGAAAAGAAAAAAAAAAACGGGACCGCGTTTTATTTATACAGTAGCGGCGCGCGGACCTCGAGGTCTGCCGTAGCTAAAACAGAAAGTGCAATAGCACCATCCACCTATGCGCCACGAATCCTACACACTGGGGCTTTAACTTCATCATTTTAATTATTTTAAATTCAAAATAGCTGAATTTTCACTTTTACCGTTCAAATGGTGAGAAGAAACGTGTGGAGAGGCACCAGCCGTTGGTGCCTCACATGACCTGACTGTGCAGCAGTGACAGTGACAAAGCAGCTGTGAAAAGGTGCTGGGTGAGGCACGTAGTTACCTGGCCTCATGGTTGAGGCACTCGTGAGCCCAGGGATTCTTCTGCAACTCCTGGGGCAGGAGATTAGAATAAGTGACAGCAAACTACAATTTAGAATTAGCAAATCAAGTTTAGCAGTCGGTTCAACTTCACTTTTTCCTTCTTGTCTGACCCTACTTTTTTTAAATGGAGGAAGATTACATAAAGCTCAAGCAGTTTTCTAAACTGGACTTTCGGTCGAAGCAGGAGGTTATAATTACAGGAAGACCAACGCAGGAGTTAAAGGGTTTGTTCCAGATTATGGAACGAAAGACTCTTTTCAAACAGAGTGGTAAGAAATCGTCTTTTCTGCTTTTCCTGCCTTCTTTTCTCAACCTGCTGTGACAATGTCTGGACTCAGATGGAATATAGTGACCTGAAAAATTTGCAAAGAAGCCTCGTTAAACATGAGCAGTCCACCGCTCACATTCAGAGCCTGATCACACTTAAAACATTGCTATCTTAAAGGTCCCATGGCATGAAATTTTCACTTTCTGAGGTTTTTGAACGTTAATGTGAGCTCCCCTACCCTGTTTAGCCCCCCCCCATGGTTAAAAGTTGCGAAATGTCTAAACTGAGCATTTGCGATCCTTTTCTGCGTTAGAAAAAATCAGAGCTCAAACGGGCGATTTTGAACAAGGAAACTTAGTGAAAAAAGAAATGCAAATGCAGTTCCACCCCCGTCTGTCTGTACTCAGCGTCTCTGTAAATCACGCCCAGAGAGTTTGGACTGCGGAGGAGCTACGCAATGCGAAATACGTTTTTTTATTTGCCTGGAGGAACTTGCAAGTGTTTCTAGGCTCGGAAGTCCTTTATCTGAGCCTGTGGATATCTGAAACAGCAGTGGTTTAATTTTATTTTCTGTGGAAATGTGTTTATTTTTCAATGGAAGGCTTCTCATCTCTCCCCCCGTGCAAAAACACGGAAGTGGGTCACAGAGCGGAGCGGAGAGCTTGGCCACGCCCCCACCCCCTACTATAGGCCATCTCTGTCCTCCTCATTTGCATTCAAGCAACAACGCCCATAATGGAGTGTTCCAGAGTGACATTTATGACTCTTTCTCATCTTATCTCTCTTTCTCATGCACTGAGTGTTGATTTTGAAGGATTCATTTACAGTATTAGGGAACCATTAAGGAGCCATATAAAAGCATCAAGAAGTACCATGTCATGGGATCTTTAATTTATGACACTACTCGGTGCGCTCTGGAAAATGCACTGAACAATAATAATTAATTTCATAGTCATAGGGAGAGAAACTACCCCTCGTTTACATATTGTAAATCTGATTGTGATGACATCAGTGCCTCACCAGCCATGACCCTCACTGCACATAACTGATGAGTTGCAGGTTATAACTATACTGCGGGCTCAAAAGGACCCCATTTTAGTTCATAGACATCACAAAAACTCAACGACATCCTCAGATCCAGCAACATTTTTCATTTTCTTCGCCATGTTTACAGCTCTCAGACGCATTCATCATAGCTCTACACAGGTCAACAACAAAAACTCATCTCTCACACGCTTTAAATACTCCATTAATCAGCTCTGTCAGAGGAGCGCAGTGTCTCAGTCTTCTCCATAACACACTGAATTATGTAAAGAGCAATCCACAGCTATGAACACACACACTGCAGAGGGATGGTGCAGGTCTGACCCTCCTCCTATAGTGGGAAAAGTGCATTTAGGCCTTTGCATCTGCACTCATCAACATTTTCTAGTGGTGTGAAGCTAACCGGAAGCACTACTCTGTCTGAAGATGTTGCTCAAGTTTGTTAGACTTAATCTGAGTTTGGTTTTAAAGGTCCCATGACATGGTACTTCTTGATGCTTTTATATGGCTCCTTAATGGTTCCCTAATACTGTAAATGAATCCTTCTTCAAAATCAACACTCAGTGCATGAGAAACAGAGATAAGATGAGAAAGAGTCATAAATGTCACTCTGGAACACTCCATTATGGGCGTTGTTGCTTGAATGCAAATGAGGAGGACAGAGATGGCCTATAGTAGGGGGTGGGGGCATGGCCAAGCTCTCCGCTCCGCTCTGTGACCCACTTGTGTTTTTTGCACAGGGGGAGAGATGAGAAGCCTTCCATTGAAAAATAAACACATTTCCACAGAAAATAAAATTAAACCACTGCTGTTTCAGATATTCACAGGCTCAGATAAAGGACTTCCGAGCCTAGAAACACTCGGACGTGCCTCCAGGCAAATAAAAAAACGTATTTCGCATTGCGTAGCTCCTCCGCAGTCCAAACTCTCTGGGCGTGATTTACAGAGACGCTGAGTACAGACAGACGGGGGTGGAACTGCATTTGCATTTCTTTTTTTGAGCTGACGTCAATAAGTTTTCTTGTTCAAAATCGCCTGTTTGAGCTCTGATTTTTTCTAAAGCAGAAAAGGATCGCAAATGCTCAGTTTAGACATTTCGCAACTTTTAACTTAACTTTAACTTTTATGGGGAGGGCCTAGGGGGGAGCTCACATTAACGTTCAAAATTTCATGCCATGGGACCTTTAACACAATCTGACTAGAAGGAGCTGATTTAGTTGGAACTACAACAGGTGCATTGATTTGTGCTTTCAAGACACTGTCATAAGCTAGCTATCAATAGCCAGTTCTTCAGTTAAGATGTGTAGAATCCCTCAGTTGTCCAGGTAGAATCCATAGCAAAAGGAGAAATTAAATTTGTCAACTGGACAAACGTTTATTTGGTCGAATACGTTTCACAGCTCATCCAAGCTGTTTCTTCAGTTCTGGTCAGATGCTGGTGGACACTGCCTATATCTGCCTGAAGGGACGAGCTAACTATAATGAAATTACTTTGGAACTACCACATCTATTTGTTTACAGTTCTTCAGTTAGTCACTCTCACTTTTTTGTTGAAAATCAAGCTCCTTAACAAGGTCACGAACACACAGACTGATCACAGGCTCCTGAAAATATGATGTTTAAATCTATTTTGGATTTTTTTTTTGAGTTCTCAGACCATCTTAAAACAGTTTTGCCTCTGCTTGCCAGTGTGTGCGTTGTGCCACCATGGTAACTGCTGATTCCAACCTTAGAGGTACAGTATATGTAGTAGAACATGTACGTACGTATATATATTAACTTTGACAATCTGTTCTGTGGGAAATGTCTGGGGAGAGGGAAGGGTATATTTGTGTAGAACAAGATAAATTAAAGAGAACAAAAGTGAACATATTTACTTACAAAACCACGTTAACGCAATAACTAACCATGAATTACACAGAGGGCACTATTTTTTTTTTTTTAATAATTATCATTTCTACCATGTTATATAATGTCTCCTCACCAAAAACATGCCTGAAGAGGTTTTACATATAGTTATAATCATGTCAAGTGTTTTGCCCAAGGGCACAACATCACACAATTTTGTCTGATAACCTATCCATTTTGCAGTTAAATATGTGGACCACATCACACAATTATATCAAGTCTTTAAAGAGGAGGGTATTGTGCAAAATTTACTTTCTGGAGTTTTCTCCCATGTTACAATGTGGTTCCCTCACCAAAAACATGCCTGAGGAGGTTTTACATGTCACCCATGCATGTCTGAGTCATTTAGCAATCTCTCCCAGGCCCTATTCAAACCCTCCTTACCGTTAGCTGTAAGATTCTCAAGATTCAAGATTGTTTATTTGTCATATGCAGGATCAACACAAGGTGCAATGAAATGCTTAGCATCAGAGGACTGTTCATAGTCAAGAAGTACTAATAGCATGCAATAATAGTTCATGGTAAAAAAGTGTTGCAAAAAGTGCAGGGGAAAAGGTAAACAATATAATTTAAAAAAATATGTAATAAAATATGTAATATGTATGTATGTAATAAATATACGTGGGCAACAGCAAGATCATGCTATGGTCAGATTTATCAAAGGCTGGGCGGAGGAGGGGTTTGTAACTGTCCAATTTCCATCACAGTTTGTCCAATACCAGATTCTGTCTAAGCCTCCATCACGGCTTACATCCATTCGCTCATAGGCAATTTATTTAATGACAAAACAGAAAGAATACAGGTGCATGCTTTAAATACAAACAAATGTGCACAATTAGTACTTTTACAAATCACTAGTTAACTGCTTTTTCCTGTGCAGCTTCCTTCAGTGCAGACTGAGCTTCAGCAGAGTTTGGCTGGAGTCCCCCTCTCATCGCCTGCCAACACATCCAGAGGCCAGAGGAGACTAGTGACTTGTTTGGAGTGATATTTTCCTTTTTTTTTTTTTTTCAAATGTAACAGATGTAAACAATTATGGGGCAAAATGTTCAGAATCAGGGGGGAATTAGCCTGTTTTTATCGGCAAAGTTCAGCACAGAGACTCGCATGTGAAGTGGTGAGGGGGAAAAAGCGACTAAGCAGACCCCACAAAAGTAAATAGTTGGGGTGGTTTTGGCTCACCAGGGGAGAGCTGTCAATCAAACGCAGAGAAGAGAAGGAGGAGGAAGAAGAGGACGAAGAGGAAGAAGAGAAAGAGGAGAAGGAAAAAGAGGAGGAAGGAGGAAGATGAGAAGAGAAAGAGGAAGTAAAGTCAGAGGAAGAAGAGGAGGAGGAGGAAAAAAGGAGGAAAGGGAGGAGAAGAAAGAGGAGAAGAGAAAGAGCAAGAAGAGGAGGAAGGAAAAACAGAAGGCGGAAGAAGAGGAGGAGGCGGAAGAGAAGGAGGAGGAGGAGAAGAAAGCAGAAGAAAAGGAGGAGAAGGAGGAAGAAGAAGAAAAAGAAGGAGGAAGAGGAGGAAGAAGACAAAGGGGAGTAGGAAAAAGAAGAGGAGGAGGAGGAGAAGGAAGAGGAGGAAGAGATAGAAAAGAAGGAGGAGGAGGAGGTGGAAGGAGAAGACAAAAAGGAGGAGAAAGAAGAAAAGGAGAAGGGACAAGAGGAGGAGGAAGAAGAGGAGAAGCAAGAAGTAAAGAAGGAGGTGTAAGAAAAAAAGGAGGAGGAGGAGGAAGAAAAGGAGGAGGAGGTGGAGGAAGAGAGAAGGAAGTAGAGGAGGAGGAGGGCTGGTAAAAGAATAAACAAAAGTGGAAAATGAAAAGGTACCATAACGTAAATAAGTGCACTGAGTAATTACTGCATTTCACACAATTAACTCTTGGGAGCTTTAAGTCATGTATTAATGTTGTTCCCTCCTCAAAAACAGACCTGGAGTTGTGTTTTGTTTCATTCACACATTTAAGTAATCCTTTATTTTTAGTCTGTCTACATCTCCAAAGCTCAAAATGTTCTGTTCCACCTTGTGATGTTGCCTGGTTTACACCAGACCATATCACAAGTGATATATACTAAATATCTCATAGTGGAGGTGTGCTTTACGATTGACAATGGCCGTTTATTGGGCGTTACCCATGTCTATCGTTTGGCGTATACGTAGCCCATAGCCAATCATGTCAGTTGTCAGTTCAAACTACAAGTTTCCGTTTGTCGCGTAGTACATGTGACTGTCTTTCCACCCCTCCCCGCTCTCTGATTGGCTCCCAAAATCAGGAGAGCTCGCTTAGCCTAGTTGCTAGGCTGTCTTTCAAATCGGAACGAACGAAAGCAGCCTGGCAGAGTGGTTAGCTTTGGTGATCCCAGTAACGGGCATCTGAAAGGCACAACACTGTATTTTAGTGTTGTCACAATACTGAAATTTCAAACTTAATTTTGATGTTAAGGAATAGACTCGACACTCAAGACCGCTCTGATACTATATATAGACTATAGAATGTGATTTTTGACATTAAATGCCTGCAAGTTTCTAACTTAAACGTACTTAGACAAACGTTATTGATCCACAAGGGAAATTGCTTTGGGTATGGTAGCTTACTCATCAAATATAATATACAATATAAAACAGAGGGTAACAGAACAAGAAGAAATATAGTTGCTAGGCTGTCTTTCAGATCGGAACAAACGAAAGCAGCCTGGGATTTCCCAGGTTACTTGTGATGTCATGAGGTGGTAGTTTTCAAATTAACAGCTCCTTTTACCTTTTGTTCAGAAGAGACTGGAAATTCCAAGGCAGAAATTATCCAAATGATTCTAGTGAAAGTGTATGGAGTCTAAAAACACAATGGAGCACTTCTTGTATTGACACTTGGTACTTTACTACCACAGAGTATGTAGTGAATTTGAGCATCTGTAAAAGTACTGTGTACGAATAAAGCATTATTGTTATTTTGCTGTTGTTAACTAAGCATAAATACAGAGTTCTCAACTGTGAAACAACAAAAGTAGCACAAAACCTAGAATTAAACCAGGATCAGAACAGGACTAACAAGAACCAAATCAGGACTAAACCAGGGCTAAACCAGGACTAAACAAGGACTAACAAGAACCAAATCAGGACTAAACCAGGGCTAAACCAGGACTAAACACGGACTAACAAGAACCAAACCAGGACTAAACAAGGACAACACCCTGACACAGTTAACCACAAGTGACGAGCGTACCATTTCTGTCTGATATTTTAGGACTCCAGCGCTGACTTGACTGATGTTCAGATAAACAGGGAGTGTTCGGTGAAACCTGTGCCCCCTGCGTCGCCCTGTGGTCACGGGGTGTTGTGCTGCACTTGTGAAATTGAAGACATCCTGAGCTTATTTACCCAGTCAGAAATTCCTCAAACAGAAGAGTTAAAAATACATAAAAAGCCTTCACTGTTGCCCTCCGAGCTGAGCACCGGAATAGACTCCACACCGCAATTATTTATCCATGTTTCTCCTGCAATCAGACTGACCCAAAATAAACCCCACCAGTAAACAGCAGCCAATCAAAGCAAGTCTACAAAGATACAAGGCTAAAGGACGGATGGAGAAGACGGTGTGATTGTTATTTTCGTTATGGGGCCACAGTGGCAGAGTGGTTAGCTTTGGTGATCACAGTAACGGGCATCTGAAAGGCACAACACTGTATTTTAGTGTTGTCACAATACTGACATTTCAAACTTAATTTTGATGCTAAGGAATAGACTCGATACTCAAGACCGCTCTGATACTATATATAGACTATAGAATGTGATTTTTGACATTAAATGCCTGCAAGTTTCTAACTTAAACGTACTTAGACTTAGACTTAGACAAACTTTATTGATCCACAAGGGAAATTGCTTTGGGTATGGTAGCTTACTCATCAAATATAATATACAATATAAAACAGAGGGTAAAAGAACAAGAAGAAATATAGCTGCAAGCAGCAATGTGGGGCCAAGCACCGAAGGTGCATGTAGGCCTCAGCATGTATTATCGTTTTGTCATGACAGCCAATCAAACGTTACTGGAGTAGAGTTGGAGGTGCCAATTGAGGAAAATTAAGTAAGTTTGACCTGTCTGGGCTATTGTCTTGCTGTTTGGGTCTGGAGAGACCAGAAATAGCTTTCATTTCCATCCAGACCTCTCTAGTTTTATTTTGTTTGAGTTTAGCCTCCAACTCCCTCCCATAAGCCTCCTCACCCCGCCTCAGTTTAGCTGTTGCTGCACCCTCCTCAACTCGTCCTTATCACCAGAGTTGAAGGCCCGCTTCTTCTTATTGAGTAGAGCCTTCAGCTTGCTGGTGATCCAGGGCTTGTTGTTAGGGTAACAGCGTGTGGGGACGGCCGTATCCTTGCAGAAGTTAATGTAATCTGTGATACAGTCCGTCATGCTGTCAATGTTTTCCCCACGGGGTGAGCAGAGCACATTCCAGTCCGTGATCCTATAGCAGTCGTGGAGGGCACTGATGGCATCGTCACTCAACCTTCTCACAGTTCTAGTGGTGACAGGCTGCCTCTTCACTGCAGGGACATACTGAGGTGTTAGAAGGTCAGATTGTGATCAGATTGTCCCAGTGGGGGCAGGGCAGTGACACTGTATGCCTCCCCAAAATTAGCATACAGTAAGTCCAGAGTTTTGTTGTCCCGAGTCTTACAATCCACATACTGTTGAAATGTGGGTAAAACACTGCCCAATGTGGCATGATTAAAGTCCCCAGAAATCAGTAGTAATGCCTCAGGATACTTTGACTGCAGAGCAGTGACCACCGTGTGTATTCTGTCCCAGGCTCCCTCTTCGTCCGCCGAGGGAGGGATGTAAACTCCAATGAACAGTACAGACGTAAATTCTCTCTGTAAATAATATGGACGCAGCCCCACAACCATAAGTTCAATGTCCGGCACACACAACGTCATGTGGTGGACGAGGCTAAGGCAGTATGCAGGAAGTAATGTGGAAGCTATGCGGCAATGAACACAGACCACTGAAAACAATACAGGGTCATCTTCCAGATTTCATTATACCCTGATTTGTGTATACAGTCTATGGGCTTTAGGGAAGAAGACCAGCTGCTTGAGAGGCAGCTGCGTTCTTTACATAATTCATGTGAACTATACTGTGGTGCCAAACAAACACAGTCGGAAGTATCATGACATTTCACAACACAAATTAATCACAAAGTCATCGGCAGTATCAACGAAACCAGAAAAACTTGTTTTAAACCCTCTTCATGTGAGAGCTGTGTGTGGAGTTTGAATGCTGGAGTGTGCTCAGGTGCCAGGCATGCTCAGGTACAGCTGTGTGGAAAAAAAAATGGATGGATGTATAAACACAGAGATGATGTGTCAGGACAAGAGGAAGACAGTGATCTATTGTTCTGGAGCCAAATTGGAGCTGAGCCATGAGCTCTGACATCTGCACAAAGATACTCTGAAGCAGGTTTAGTGAGAGGTGGAGACATGGCTCAAGGAGGAAAATAATCTTATACAACAACAGTGTACACGTAAAAAAGACAGGTATAAGGACAGGTATAAAGACAGGTATAGGGTGACAGGGACAGGCATATGGGGACAGGTATAGGGACAGGCTTAATAAGGACATAAGGGTATAAGGACAGGTAGGGACAGGTATGGGGGACAGGTATATTTGTTGATATAGGGGGACAGGTATTGATACTTTGCAGCAACATCATACTGTAAAACTAAGATCTATCCAAGTTAACATTACTTCAATTAAGAACGTTTTACCAATGGAACAAGACTTTTTGTACTTAAAGGTCCCATGGCATAAAATTTTCACTTTCTGAGGTTTTTGAACGTTAATGTGAGCTCCCCTACCCTGTTTAGCCCCCCCCCCCACATGGTTAAAAGTTGCGAAATGTCTAAACTGAGCATTTGCGATCCTTTTCTGCGTTACAAAAAATCAGAGCTCAAACGGGCGATTTTGAACAAGGCACCTTATTGAAGAAATGCAAATTCAGTTCCACCCCCGTCTGTCTGTACTCAGCGTCTCTGTAAATCACGCCCAGAGAGTTTGGACCGCGAATGCGCTAGGCAATGCGAAATGCGTTTTTTTATTTGCCTGGAGGCACGTCCGAGTGTTTCTAGGCTCGGAAGTCCTTTATCTGAGCCTCTGGACCTTTGAACAGCAGTGGTTTAATTTTATTTTCTGTGGAAATGTGTTTATTTTTCAATGGAACGCTTCTCATCTCTTCTCCACGCAAAAACGCGGAAATGGATCAGCTGAGAGCTGAGAGCTGAGAGTTTGGCCACGCCCCCACCCCCTACTATAGGCCATCTCTGTCCTCCTCATTTGCATTCAAGCAACAAGTCCCATAATGGTCTGTTCAGAGAGAGAGAAAAATTACTCTTTCTCATCTTATCTCTGTTTCTCATGCACTGAGTGTTGATTTTGAAGAAGGATTCATTTACAGTATTAGGGAACCATTAAGGAGCCATACAAAAGCATCAAGAAGTACCATGTCATGGGATCTTTAAAATATGAAAATACATCTTGGTAGACATAAGATAAGAAAAACAACAACTCTTTGCACTTAAAATAAGAAACAAAATATAATGTCGTCTGACTCGTGATGAATAATTAGGAAGCTTGGAATGCATAAGGTCAGTGAGGAATAAGTTTGGATGACTGAAAACTAATTAACTTTTAGAAATGGTCAGAACTGTGGAGTCAGAATGCCTGTTTTTTGAGCTATAAAACTACCTGTAATTGAATAAATGTAAGGTAGATCTGTTTAATGTCATACTGTGGAACATTCCAGGCAGAGCAGTGACGTCTCTATAGAAACTGTGGACAAACCTTATTGAACACATTAAAGTTTGTATTCTGCAAAAGCACCTCCTCCTCCTGCTCTGGAGATGTTGACAAACCCTAAAAAGAAAAATGCTGAATTGCAGCGTTTACAACCATCTGTAAAAGATCACGACTCTTAAATGATCGAAATAAAACTAAATGTAGTCGCAGATGTTTCCCGCGGTCTGAAAATCTGCTCTGTTCTTCACAGAATCAACCAGAAATGACTTTTTTTTAAATCTCAAAACATAAATTTTTTTTGTCCTGTAAAAACTGAGCAGACTGGGCATTTCTCTAATAAGAGAGAGATGGAGAGAGAGAGAGGGCGGAAGAGGGGATGACAGAGAGAGAGGGAGAGAGAGAAAGAGAGGGGCAAAGAGGGTGAGTGAGTGAGAAAGGGGGTGAGAGAGAGGTAGAAAGAGTGAGCGAGAGGGGGAGGGGGGAAAGAGAGGAAGAGAGAGCAAGTAAGAGAGGGAGAGAGAGGAAGCAAGAGAGGGTGAGCAAGAAGGTGAAAGAGAGGAAGAGAGAAATGGAGAGGGAGAGAGAGAGTGCGCAAGAAGGTGAGAGAGAGAGGGTTAAAGAGAGATGGAGACAGAGAGGGTGAGAGAAAGAGAGTGAGAGAGTGAGAGAGTGGGCGGAAGAGGGGATGACAGAGAGAGAGGGAGAGAAAGAAAGAGAGGGGCAAAGAGGGTGCGTGAGAGAGAACGGGGGTGAGCGAGCGGGAGGAGAGAGAGAAAGAGAAGGGGAGGGAGGGAGAGAGGGAGAGGGGGTGAGAGAGAGGTGGAAAGAGTGAGCAAGAGGGGGAGGGGGGTGAGAGAGAGCAAGTAAGAGAGGGAGCGAGAGGAAGCGAGAGAGGGTGAGGAAGAGAGAATGGAGAGGGAGAGAGAGGGTGAGAAAGAAGGTGAGAGATGCACAGTGAGAGGGAGAAAGAGATAGGCTGAGAGAGTGCGCAAGAACGTGAGAGAGAGAGGGTTAAAGAGAGATGGAGACAGAGAGGGTGAGAGAAAGAGAGTGAGAGAGAGGGGGAGAGGGAGGCAGAGAGAAAAGGTGAGAGAGAGAGAGCGAGAGAGAGAGAGGGCAGCGGCATGTCCCTGTGATGAGGAACAAAAGAACCACAAGTGCAGAGAGAGAGAGATAGAGAGAGGGAGAGGGACAGGAGGAGGGAGGGATAAAGAGAGAGTGAGGAGTAAGAGGAGAGGGTAAGAGGAGCACAATAAATAGAGTGAAAAACAGGGTGAGAGAGGAGTGTCAGAAGAGAGAGGGCGGGAGGAAAGATATGTCACAGGTGAGGGAGGGAAGGAAGAAAGAAGGTAATGAAAGAGAGAGGCGGGAAAGAAAGAAAAATAAAGAAAGAAAAGAGAGGAACAGGGAGAGAGGGAGTGTGTGTGAGAGAGTTTTATATGGCCTCCAATAAAAGAACCGCACTAAAGACCAATCATTACAGTAAACAAAAAGAAAGGGCTGAAATGAGAGAGGGAAAAGGGAAAAGTCTCTGCTCAGCATCATTGAGCAAAAGATTCAAGAAAAAAAAAAGAAAGGAAAAAGATTGAATTGGAAGAAAGAAAAGAAATAAATAAAAACATGCACATTAGTTTAAGCCTCCAATTTGGACAAAGATCCGGGCTCAGATGTGGAGATGGTTCACCTGCCCTGCCCTCCTGACAGTGGAACCCTTGGACACTGAAGAAGTTCTCAAATGCAGAGGACAAATTTCACTTAAGAACTCAACTTTGAGAAAATGTTTAAGATCATTGTGTAACTTTTCTGGTGGAGGGTCCATCAAATGCTTTTTTCCATGTAGATTATTTTTTATTCCTTTGTCTGGAATGTTTCACAGTATGGCTTTCTATCTTCATGGAGACCCAGCTAGATAATGTTACAGGTCAGATCTGTTTATTGTGAATGACCAAAAAAATTCTAGACCACAAACTTGACTGTTTCTTTTTAACTGAAACGTGGTTAGGTGTAGACGCGCCAGCTGTTCTCACGGAGGCCTCACCACCCACTTTTAAATTTGCATTTTCAACTAGAAACGGTAAAAGGAGAGGTGGCACTGCTTCTACTGTATATGTACAAGCACTCTGGCCACCAATCCTATTTTATTAAGCAATTTTGAATATCATTGTTTTTAGCAACCCTCAAATTTTATGTGTCACTATATACAGACCACCAAGAAAATGCTATTTTCTATCTATTCTACACAATTCATTTAATTATTATAACCGGTGATTTTAACTTGCACATAGATAACCTTTCAGACCCTTAATGTTCTTAATTATATGGATTTTACTCAACACTCACACGGCCGACTCACAACAGGGGGCACACTCTGGATCTGGTCATTACTTACGGCCTGACCACTAGGGTGTCCTCTGTTGCTGACCTGGCCGTGACCCCTACTGTGTGTTTTTTGATATCACTGGTTTTATACAGCGGGAGACCTAGAGTGTTTCTAGGCTCGGAAGTCCTTTACCCGACCCTCTGGACCACTGAAACAGCAGTGTTTTAATTTTATTTTCTGTGAAAATGTGTTTTTTTTTCATTGAAATTCCTCTCCTTTCCTCCTTTGCTCTTAAAACACGGAAGTGGGAGCCAGCGCACAGAGCAGCGCTAAAACAAGGAACCAGCGGGCGCATTTGCCCCCCCCCCCCCACCCGCTCCTCTAACCTATCTGTGTCCTTCTCATTTGCATTCAAGCAACAAGGCCCAGAATGAGTTGTTCAGAGAGAGATTTTATGACTCTGACTGTACGTGTCATGGGACCTTTGACCCATCTCCTCAAGTGAAAAACCTAGACGTCATTTTTGACTCTCAGCTGACTTTTATCCCACACGTCAAGAACATCACAAAAATAGGTTTCTATCACCTAAAAAACATAGCCAGAGTCCGCCCTATTCTCTCTCAGGCCAATACGGAGATACTGATGCTTTTGTCACCAGCCGTATAGACTACTGTAATGCCCTGCTCTCTGGTCTTCCCAAAAAGAGTATTTCAGGTTTGCAATTATTACAAAATTCAGCAGCACGTGTCCTGACTAGGACCAGAGGGCGGGACCACATTACACCGGTCTTAAAATCTCTG
The DNA here is from genome assembly GCA_036785185.1 of Paratrypauchen microcephalus. Lineage (NCBI taxonomy): Eukaryota > Metazoa > Chordata > Actinopteri > Gobiiformes > Gobiidae > Paratrypauchen > Paratrypauchen microcephalus. Next base: position 1,956,131 of record JAVJIX010000133.1, read on the forward strand.
CATTGGCTCCCTGTGAGTTTCAGGATAGATTTTAAAGTTCTTTTACTGGTTTTTAAATGTCTTAATGGTCTTGGGCCTTCTTATCTTTCAGAAATGCTTTCCCCTTACGAACCTTCACGGGCCCTGCGCTCCTCCGGCAGCTCCTGGTCATTCCCAAAGTCAGGACACACAATCACGGAGAGGCGTCTTTTCAGTACTACGGCCCTCGTCTATGGAACTGCCTGCCGGAGGAGCTCAGGGCTGCAGAGAACGTTCATGTTTTTAAGAGTGGGCTCAAGACTCACCTGTTTAGCTTGGCCTTTGATTGACTTCGGTCGTCTGTTTGCTTGTTTTTAGTTTGTTCTTTTGTTTGTTTGTTCATCTGTTTGTTTGTTCATCTGTTTGTTTGTTTGTCTGTTTGTTCGTCTGTTTGTTTGTCCATCTGTCCATCTGTTTGTCCATCTGTTTGTCCGTCTGTTTGTTTGTTCGTCTCTTTTTTTTTTTCCTCCTCTGGCAGCACGGTGGCTGAGTGGCTAGCACTCATGCTTCACAGCAAGAAGGTTCGGGTCACCCGGGCCTTTCTGTGTGGAGTTTTCATGTTTTCCCTGTGTCTGGGTGGGTTTCCTCCGGGCACTCCGGTTTCCCCCACCAACCCAAACATGCGTCATAGGTAAAATCCTCCAGCTTAGGGCCTGACCAAACCTAAATAACAAAATCATGGGGATTATCCCCGGGTCAAATGTAGAAACAACTTCTCCTGTGTGAGATCAATAAAAGTCAATCTTCTAATCCTTAACCACTGTAAGGCGCTTTGTGTTACATTTTTGTATGAAAAGCGCTGTATAAATATTGTTTGATTGATGATTGATTGATTTACACTGATATTAAAAATGACCCAGGCGGCTGACAAAAAAGCGCAAATCCGCCAAAAAGCGAACATTTTTCATCTCTGTCACAACCACATTACAGCAACTGCTAATAAAATGCCATACCCTGTACACAAGTACAGTGTACACACAGTTGGGAATCAAACCGGCAACCCTCCAGTTCACACCCAGCTGCTTAGCCCACTCCATCACCCCTATGATGAATACACAGAGTTAAACCCAGACTGTAGCTGTCAGCGTGAGTGGTGCTGATTGGTTTGTTAAAGTCTCATTTGTGGAACGAGAGCCTCCCACCGCATCCATCAAACCCAAGACGTCTGCCGTCAGAGACACACGGACCAGCAGCTTCTCCTGTCAGCGCTCGTCTGTTTATAACTCCTGCTGGAAATACTAATCCTAAGAGAGCATGTGGAGGTGGAGGATTCATTCGTATTATGTTCTTTAAAGGTCTCATATTACACTATTTTCTGATCTATCTTCTAATGTTGTTTCCTCATCACAAACAGACCCGGAGTTGTGTTTTGTTTCATTCATTTAACACACAAACACTGCATATTTAGGCTTCTTAGTTCTTCTCTCAAACTGAAAACACTCCACATTGTGATGTCATGTGGTAACACTGGACATGAAGTGCTTCCATTTCAGATTTCCTAGAATTGCCGATCATGTGCGAATGAAACAAAACACAACTCCAGGTATGTTTTTGAGAAGGTAACAACATTTTAACACGGCTTAAATCTCACGAGTGAATTTTAACAAACAAGCTAATAGGAAATGAGCATGGGCACGCTTCCGGCTCCATCGGTTCTGGCTCCAGTTCACTTTGTATTGAAAAGTGATTCTTGACATTTTGGTTTTAAAGATCCCATGACATGGTACTTCTTGATGCTTTTATATGGCTCCTTAATGGTTCCCTAATACTGTAAATGAATCCTTCTTCAAAATCAACACTCAGTGCATGAGAAACAGAGATAAGATGAGAAAGAGTCATAAATGTCACTCTGGAACACTCCATTAAGGGCGTTGTTGCTTGAATGCAAATGAGGAGGACAGAGGTGGCCTATAGTAGGGGGTGGGGGCGTGGCCAAGCTCTCCGCTCCGCTCTGTGACCCACTTCTGTGTTTTTGCACGGGGGGAGAGATGAGAAGCCTTCCATTGAAAAATAAACACATTTCCACAAAAAATAAAATTAAACCACTGCTGTTTCAGATATCCACAGGCTCAGATAAAGGACTTCCGAGCCTAGAAACACTCGCAAGTTCCTCCAGGCAAATAAAAAAACGTATTTCGCATTGAGTAGCTCCTCCGCAGTCCAAACTCTCTGGGCGTGATTTACAGAGACGCAGAGTACAGACAGACGGGGGTGGAACTGCATTTGCATTTCTTTTTTCGAGCTGACGTCAATAAGGTGCCTTGTTCAAAATCGCCCGTTTGAGCTCTGTTTTTTTGTAACGCAGAAAAGGATCACAAATGCTCAGTTTAGACATTTCGCAACTTTTAACCAATGGGGGGGGGGGCCTAAACAGGGTAGGGGAGCTCACATTAACGTTCAAAAACCTCAGAAAGTGAAAATTTCATGCCATGGGACCTTTAAAGTGTTCGTATCAACCTGCTCTACATGATCATGGTGTTTTTATTTAGCTATTTTATAAAGCGAAATAAATAAATTCCTATTTCTAAAATGGAACTAGCTCCAAATTCTCTCCTATAACAGCAAGCCTCAGTGAGCTTCATTTGACTGGAGCTGAACGCTCTTCTTTTTAAAGTCTATGTTAAGGAAACATGCTTTTCTACATTTTATAGTGCAAAATGAAAACAACATGCATTTATTTTAGTATTTTTTTAGCTAAAAAGTGACATACCGTGGCTTTAACATGCCCAAACTGTTTTTTTTATCTTTGCAGCTTATTCCAGTTACACTAAAACTGACTGTTAGCTCATCCATCTTCCTCTCCAGCCCCTCATCAGTTTGTGTATTGTTCAGCAGCAGGAGCACAACAGGAAGATCTCTTCGTTGTGCTCTGTTTGTTTCATTAATTAGGAAACAAAATAATGACCTTCCTCCAAACATTTCAGGTCAGGATGTGAAGGGCTCGCTCTTCTCTCCCGCTCAGAGGAGAGTTTAAACTGTGACCGGCCTGGCTCCTGTGTATTTGTGAAGGAGAAATGATGTTTGTGAACACGGGGAGGAAACGCCGGTCTCTTGTTTTGGCATCGCAGAGTCCAGATGGTCCTCTCCGGAGATAATGTTGTTTTTGTTTTTATTTGAATTTGGATAAAACAGAAGAGACGAGCAGATGGAGTTTAAATATTTGGGCGCACGTCATTTGTGAATGAATGCTGCTTGTTTACTGGGGCAAACTGATGAAAAAGAGGCTGCCAATGTGCCCGTTTGCCACCTCTGACGCCACCAACACTCACTCAGCACATTTATACAGGCCAATGTGGGTGAAGTGTCTTGCCTAAGGACACAACAACTTGATCCGAAATTGGTCCAAGCAGGGAACGATCCTTTTACAATGTTGTTTCCTTATCAAAAACATACTTGTAGTTGTGTTTTGTTTCATTCATACGTTTAGCGGCACGGTAGCTGAGTGGCTAGCGCTCTTGCTTCACAGCAAGAAGGTTCCGGGTTCGATCCCCGGGTCGCCCAGGCCTTTCTGTGTGTGTTCTGTGTGGAGTTTGCATGCATGGTCTGGGTTCGATCCCCGGGTCGCCTGGGCCTTTCTGTGTGGAGTTTGCATGTTCTCCCCGTGTCTGGGTGGGTTTCCTCCGGGCACTCCGGTTTCCCCCATCAACCCAAAACATGCATCATAGGTACCTCCAGCTTAGGTCCTGACCAAACCGAAGCAAGAAGATCATGGAGATGGTCCCCGGGCGCCCTAATGTGTGCTGCCCACTGCTCCTAATGTATGTATATATATATATATATAGGATGGGTTAAAATGCAGAGAAGAATTTCTCCAGTGTGAGATCAATAAAGTCACTTCTTCTTCTTCTTCTTCTTAACACAAAAACTACATACAGTATTTAGGCTGTTTTAGCTACAATACCTTCTTTAACCAGAGCATCTAGAGCAGGGGTGTCAAATTCATATTGGTCCGGGGGCCGTATCCAACCTACTTTGATCCCAAAAGGGGCCGGATCAGAAAACTAATGGTATATATATACCCCATAAATAGAAATAAGTCCAAGTATTTGTGCAGAGAAACACAAACCTATTACAGAAGTCTTTTTTATTTGATGAACTCTTTCGAAAACATTTCGCCGAGAGGCTTCGTCAGCCTCTCGGATGAGCGGCGAAACGTTTTCGACCAAACAAACTTTATCCAGTTGACAAATTGAATTTCTCCTTTATCATGGATTCTACCTGGACGACTGAGGGACTCTTCACGCAATAACTTGTATGCATTTCACAGAATTTAGTCATGCTATATTCTTCATTTGTGCTGCTCTGTGGAAGGCAGTCACACACAGAGGGGCTGAAGACGCTGCTATGCTAAGATGTGCAGAAAAGAGGCACAGAAAAGCAGCACAGAAAACTACTCATATTTTTAATTGAAAGTTAAAATTAAACTAAAATATTTGCATGTTTGACACCCCTGGTCTAGAGAATATGGGTCAATACCCTTCTGGTTAATGATGACAAAGCCCTTCTCTCCATTGGGACACACTTTGTTTTTCAGAGCGATGATTTTCTGAACACGATCTTCAGTGAACTTCCTCTCGGCTGCCACCAGTTTCTCTCACTCTGAGTTCACCTCAGTCTTCTCGTATTCCAAAGACACGTTACAGGTCAGAATATAGGCAGTACTGTACCTGAACATTTTCACTGAAAGATAGTAGAAGTAGATATAGAGATAGAGATAGTAGATAGAGAATTAATTGCCTGCCTGCCTGATGAACGAACTGTGAACGAGTTCATTCTGGTGTCTGTGAATGACACGCGCTATCTATTTAACTTCGTTCAATAGTGTCTCCGATTTCTGTAGTGTTCCAGGCGAAAACCCGTGGGAAAACATTTAATTTGACCACCAGTGTCGCATCGCCACATGCGTCATCGAAGCAATACAGAACAAAAAAGGCAGCATGGAGACATGGAGACGACTGTAGCAGGAGCAGCAAGGATTCGTCATATGAACATTTAAAAGAGCTCTATGACAAGGTCGGTGAGGAAGGGAATAACCTCGTATTTATGTGCAAACTTTGCCCGCCGGCTTTCAAGAAGAAAATCCGCACTTCAGTCACATCAACACCAAACTTAAAACGACACATTGAACTGAAGCACCCGGCTAGCCTTTCGAGGTTTATGAAAGCACGTACGAAGTCAAAAGACAGTCAAGACAGATCCTCTACCCAAATCCCACTGACTGCATACAGTAGTGGCTCCGTTGTCATCTCTCAGCCACAGCTGGACAATCTCGAGCTGCAGTATATTGTAGAAGACCTGCAACCTTTGAGTGAAGTGGAAAGTCCAGCTTTCATAAATTTAATTAAGGGGTTGCAGCCATCCAAAAAAACTGCCATCCTTCTGTACAGGCATTGTTCAACAAGGAGTTTAAGGAAAAGCTGCTACTAGTGTGGACTGAACAGACAGCAACAATGGGGAAATCCTGTTGCCTAAATGTTATTGTGACCCTGGTTGGATAAGGATGTGAAATTGGATATGAAGATGGAATCTAACACACGGTTTGATTGTTAAAACTGATATAATAATTGCTGTCTGTGGTTCTATATGGGCTTTGGCAATGATATTGAAAAATAATAGCTCACAGCAATGCATTGGGAAAAAAAAAACTATGAACTAGTTAATTTTTTGGAACTATGAACGAACTACTAACTATAAACAATTATGAACTATGAACGAACTAGTTCATTTTGAAATGTGTGAACTGAACTTTGAACTAGCTCATGTAGAAAATGAACTTTCCCAACACTGAATATAGGCATCCTCCACTCAAACTGAAAACACTCTGTTCCACCTTGTGATGTCACGTGGTAATACAGGAAGTGTGAGACTGTGTCATTAAACTCCACACAGCTTCACTAGAATAATTTGGATCATTTCAACCCTGGAATTGCCGATCTCTATTGAACTAAAGGGTAAAGGGAGCTGTTCACTTGAAAACTACCACTTCATGACATCACAAGGTGGAACAGAGCGTTTAGTGCTTTGGAGACACAGCCTAATAATGCAAGATTACTCAAACATGTGTGAATGAAACATACCCTGTACCGTCTGCATCTAATTATAGCGTTTTATCGTCCACAAACAAGGAAGAAAGTCTGGTGTTCTATTAGCATGCTAGTTGTTGTTAGCACTAATGTGACCCCAAATTCTGCTTTGGCCTCAGAAAGTTGTGAAACGCGCTTAGCATTATCAATCTGATGCAATGCAAGATGTTAAAGCTGGAGATGGACAGATGGGGGGCCTGAATGTAGAAAATGCTGGTTCAGATCAGTAAAATCTGACTTTTTCACATTGTCAGCATCTATTTGTTAAACATTTTATTCATTGCAAACCTGTGAAGACTTTATTTATCCAGGATATCTTTTTCTACAGAGATCTGCCCAAGGTAGCAGCCAATGAAAGCAATATAAAACTGTCAAATTAACTGTCAAAGTATCACATTATAAAACCATTTGCATCGCTCAAGAAAAGCACACACATGTCTCGGTCACTGCACTTCTGACAGTTTTCTTGGACTTATCAAGTGACACCAGAGATTCCAATTTAAGATCTTTCTGTAAATGATTCCAAGACCATGAGGCTGTAGGAAAAGGCAGATTTTCCAGTTCAGAGAGGCACCGAGGGACAGTGAAGAGGAACTGTGAGGAGGAGCGAAGCCGGTGACGACCTGAGCTCTGGTTAAGGTGGTTACTAAGGTACTCGGGAAGGTTCCCCAGTATGGCTTTGTAAATAAATATTAACCACTGCTGTTTTCTGTGAATTGTTAGCAGTGTCCAGTCAACTAAACCATAAAGAGTGCAATAATGACTGAGTTTATTTATTTTTTATTTGCACGTATATAACAAAAAAGTAGGTGCAGGAAGAGGCAAATAAAAACCCACAAAGCCTCCACCATATGAATACATTAAAACTAGGGCTGTCAAACGATTAATTTTCTTGATCGCAACTAATCTCAGAAATTTCATAGTTAATCGCGATTAATCGTGATTTATTTTGCATGTTTAAAATTGATATCTTGCAGTAAGACCGTTCGAATCTAAAGTTAAACTCACAATGCAAAGTATTTCTCACCATTATTTTTATTTCAAAAAAGTGCAGAGAAAGGAAAAAGTAACAATGAACCAGTAATAGTGCTTACTTTGAGAAATTGTAAATAAATGATTGAAGCCCGCTCGAGCTGCCTACGGATGCGTAGAAGGAACAAAATACTAGCAAACTCAAAATAGCGCGTTTAACCGACAATGAGTTTAATTAATACAACCAAATGAGCTGCATATGGATGGTAGAATTGCGGAAAATGCTGGCAAACTCTGATCACGATTAAAAAAATTGTTCGCGATTAAAACTCTATCGCGATTAATCGCGATTAACGCGTTAATATTCCCAGCCCTAATTAAAACTGAACATTATAGCTGTGTGTTACTTTAAAGGTCTCATGCCATGAAATTTTCACTTTCTGAGGTTTTTGAACGTTAATGTGAGCTCCCCTACCCTGTTTAGCCCCCCCCCCCCCCCCCATGGTTAAAAGTTGCGAAATGTCTAAACTGAGCATTTGCGATCCTTTTCTGCGTTAGAAAAAAACACAGCTCAAACGGGCGATTCTCAACAAGGCACCTTGTTGACGTCAGATCGAAAAATGCAGCTCCACCCCCGTCTGTGTCTACTCAGCGTCTCTGTAAATCACGCCCAGAGAGTTTGGACTGCGAATGCGCTAGGCAATGCGAAATGCGTTTTTTTATTTGCCTGGAGGCACGTCCGAGTGTTTCTAGGCTCGGAAGTCCTTTATCTGAGCCTCTGGACCTTTGAACAGCAGTGGTTTAATTTTATTTTCTGTGGAAATGTGAACGCTTCTCATCTCTTCTCCGCGCAAAAACGCGGAAATGGATCAGAGCTGAGAGCCGAGAGTTTGGCCACGCCCCCACCTACTATAGGCCATCTCTGTCCTCCTCATTTGTATTGAAGAAACAACTCCCATAATGGCCTGTTCAGAGAGAGAAAAATTACTCTTTCTCATCTTATCTCTGTTTCTCATGCACTGAGTGTTGATTTTGAAGGATTCATTTACAGTATTAGGTAACCATTAAGGAGCCATATAAAAGCATCAAGAAGTACCATGTCATGGGACCTTAAAAAAAATACATTTACACACTTTAGATTAATTGAATGATTATCAAACATTACCATGAAATATTTTTTTTAAAATTCCTCAAACTTAAAAAAAAAAAAAAAAAAAAATGTTTCGGATGCTTTCATTAACCAAATGTGAAAACTGGCTCTACACTTTACAGACTCTGGATCATATCAAAACTGAGCTCTTGATGTGACACATTTTGGAACATGAAAATTACGATTTTGACGAGTTTTGTATCTATGAATCCTTGGTTGGTTTTAAAGTAAAATGAGAAATGTTCAGGGGATTGTAGTTGTATTATAAAAGATTTCATACATAAAAACACAAATTTGATGAATATTAATATCATAAATATTAAGAATAGTAGGTTTGATGAATAAGTTAGCAGACGATGGTAGTGGCATTGTTGCAATTCAAACAAAACATATTTGCAGCAATAACACTGTGAGAGCACTGGTGATAAACGTCAGATACACAGAGTCCAGTTTGTGCAGAGTGGAGGAGGGAGCAGCAGATACAAGGATCACCCTAGTCCAGAATAGAAATAAGAAAAGTTTAAAAGTGAGATTTAAAGCCCCAGTGTGTAGGATTTGTGGCGCATAGGTGGATGGTGCTATTGCACTTTCTGTTTTAGCTATGGCAGACCTCGAGGGTCACCCGGGCGCGCTACTGTATAAATAAAACGTGGTCCCGTTTTTTTTTTTTTCTTCTTTTCTCATGAAAACACACATTCCCGATCATGTACCATGACACTCTACACATCAAATGAAACCTTACAGTCTCCTCTTTTTGACTATGCAATTCAATTCCCTGCACAACAATCACTCCCCGAGCACATGGGGCTTTTATACGGAAAAGCACAAAACGAGGTTAGCTTACCTTAGAATGCTTTGCACAAACTCTGTATTTCATCATAAACTTGCTCTCAATTTGTCCGTAAGGATCCAGCGAATAAAATCCAGTAAAACAATTTAGTCCAAAACACGTGTTAGATCCATTACGACGTCTGATCCGGCAACATGCTTGTGTTGTTTACCCAAAACCATGAGAGCCCAAATGTCCTTCTGCAGCTCTCGTATTCAAAATGGCTGCCTCTGCATGGGGAAGATCCCCCTTTTATGTGACTATATCTAAGTCCAACAGAATACTTTGATTTCATGATGGAAGTGAAAAGGCTTGGAAAACACTGTATTTTTGAATGGGTATCTTCAATTTCAGTAATTAACAGGTAAAAATTTTACACACTGTCCCTTTAAAAACCTTTGTCAAAATGAGCGAAAAACTACAATCCACAATGTTTATTCTGCTTGTCCAAAAGGTTTATGCAAGACAATCGTTGAATTCATTTTACAGCAATATATCTGTGAATTATTAAAAGATAACATCGGGTTTGCTCGTGCAACATCTCAGTCACACAGTGTCTCCTGCAGCACCCGTGACAGCCAGCAGGGGGCAGAGCCGTAAACCTGTGTAAATCTCATGTAGCCAGAGGTTAACACGAGTAACAGCGTCTGTGTGCCGCTAATCCACTTTATCTGACCCACAATCTGCCCTCTCTCTCTCTTTCCTCTCTCTCATTTATTGCTCTCTCTCTCTCTCTCTCTCTTTCTCTTTCTCCCTCAGTCTCTCTTCCTCTTTCTCTCTCTTTACAGCACTGACCCCCCGCTGTGAAGCATGAGACTGGGGTTAATACAGATAAGCTCCATGTCTCCTCTTTGTCTCTTTGTCCTCGCTCCCTCCGCTGCTACTCTTCTCTAGTCTTTTTGTATTTGTCCACACTCTCCCTCCCTCCCTCTCTCTCCACTTTCTCTTTCGCTCTCTGTCCCATTGAAGGGCAGCTGATATCACAAAATAAATAAAATTTAAAAAAGAAGGTCAGAGCATTAAAAATCAGAATCTCTTTTTCCTCTCTGTCCCATTGGCCCATTGTCCTATGGACCATCAGGCTGGTGTCACTCCAAATAAGCTTCCTCTCTCCTTGTTCTTCCCTCCTCCTCTGCTCCTCTTCCTCTAGTCTCTCTCTCCCTCACTCCTCTCTGTTCTCCATGTCTCATCTCTCTGTCTCTCTCTCTCCACTGATCCCTTCAGCGGAGCAATAGGCTGGGGTAACTACAAATAAGCTCCCTCTTTCTCTACTCTCCCGCCTCCTCTCCTCTTCTCTCCTCTTCTCTTCTCTCTCCTTCCATCTTTTTGGCTCTCCCTCACCTCTTACCTTTCTGCTCTGTCTCTCTCTCTCTACCCCATAGACCCCTTTGCTGGAGCATCAGATAAGTTCCCTCTCTCTTCCTCTGATCTTGCACCTCCTCTTCTCTCTTTCCACCCGTCTTTCTGACCTCCCTTCTTTTCTCTCTTTCTGTTCTCTCACTTTTCTCTCTCCATCCCGCTAACCATGCCCCACTGAGGAGCACCAGTTTTGGGTCACTTGTCCAGAAACGTTTCTTTTGTCCTCTTAATTTACTCCTCTTCTCTTCCTATCTTTTCCAGGACACTCCCCTTTTTCTCTCCATCACTCCATCCCTCTGTACCCCACAGACCCATACCCAACTGTGCAGCACCAGTTTGAGGTCACTTTTTCTCACCCCTCATCCTCCTCTCTCCTTATCTCTTCTCCTGTTTCCTTCCCTTCTTCCCGCTCTCTTTCTCACACAAACTACCTATGCAATGGACAGACGAATAAATAAAACATAAAGCAATGCTGAATTTTATTTATTTGCATATATATATATAATTATTTATTTAATGATTTATTTATTAGTACCAAAAGTAAAGCATGTATCAAACAGTGATGTCACAATACTATAATTTCAGTCTTTATTATGTACAAAGGGAAATAAAGTATACTACTGATCGCACAATATTTAGTAAATAATCTATATTATCTAGAACAGGGGTCGGCAACCAGTATGCGGCTCAGTACAGCGGTCCCTCGTTTATCATGGGGGTTACGTTGTAGAAATAACCCACGATAGACTAAATCCATAAAGTAGTCAGTTTTAAATTGCGTGTATAAATATGCGTGTATTTCACAGTTCCTCTGACCGTGGCGCCGCTGCGCTGTTACGGGTTTTGTTGGGGAGAAAACTTGCAAACATACAGCACTTCAGAGCAGTGACGGACTGGGATCATCGGCCCTGGCAATTTACACCTACAAGCGGCCCCGTAGTCTGTGGAACGGGAGGGAGAGGTTCTACAGCTCTGCACCAAACACAGAACTGTAGTGAGAACGCATCCGTGCGCTCTCAGGACTGGTTCAGCCGCCTGGACTCCAGGTTCCACCAGTTTGTTATGCGCAAACATTGCCGCTACTTCCTGATGCGCATTGACCACCCGGAGAAGTGTGCGGACACGTGGTCAAATCCGTAATAGAGCACGGCCTCGGCCCTTCTGGCATGTGCTCAAATGCCAGACCGCTCAGTCTCCAGAGTCACACTGCTCGTGATCGAACATTTAAATAAATTTGGCAAACTGACCGCATTCTGTACAGGAGACACGGAGGAGAATGACTGACAAAGACAAAGGTCTACAATCCTTTAGCCAATCAGGATGTAGAACACAATACGTGTTGATACACTATAAAAAATCAGCGAAACAGCGAGGGACCACTGTATTTAATTAAAATGTATTTTATTTTAGTTCTTTCATATTCAAAATGTAATTCTATGTCACAAAGGTAAAAAAGCCATTATATGCAGTGTTATTTCATTTTAAATTTCAAAAGGGTTTTGCGGCTCCCAGTGTTTTCTTTACTGTGTGAAACGGGTCCAAATGGCTCTTTGAGTGGTAAAGGTTGCCGACCCCTGATCTAGAATATTAACATTATTCTAATTCTTTTAAATATTATATTATATTTTTTATATTTTCCATAATACTAATATATTTTGTAATACTTGTTCAAATGAGTATCTAGTTCTGAAATTAGTATCATTTAGCATCTGGTACATTTTTGACAAATCTATGCAGAAACGATTGCTGGGCTAATTCAGAAGCCAGCCTGGTTGACTTTAGAGTCAAATAAATAAATATAAAAGTGTGAATCCTATGGAGCGTTCCTGGCAGGACAGAGAAAATTTGACTCTTAATTACCCAAAAAGTGAAAAAAAATTAAAAATAAAAGTTGTCCCCCACAACTAACCAGTGGGAAACGATGTGTATCATATAGGGACGGGACAAGATCTCATGAGACAAAATGGCCACAAGATCGTACATACATGAGGAAAATGATCTTGTGAGATTTTTGTGTTTACATTTGGATTGGACAAAAAAAGGGTCACGTGTTGGTGAATTCCATCTATTACAATTCCAAAAAGCAGTACTAGAATGGAAACCAAAATACAGTATGAAATCAAATGAATTAAAAAATGGTGAGGCCAAAACTGGAAACTGAATCAAGAAGTTAGAATCTCGTCTTCGTTCCCGTACGACACAATCTCGTATCTCGTCTCGTGGAAATTGTGTCTTGTAAGGTTACAAATGAAGAGGTTTATTCACGGACAAATGGTCTTCAATCCAAGCCCACTGTATGTTTGAAATAGATGATGTTTATATAGGTGCTGTTTGTGTGAGTTTATGGGCAATATTATGAATAGTAAATGAGGAGATTTTATGAGACAAGACAATGTGTATGACTGTATGTACTTTATTTCATGTCATTTTATTTTTATTGCATTTTTACTGCTGTTTTATAACTATACGTGGCTATACAAGTTCAAACCAAAAAGAAAAATGATTGCTGGACTCATTGGGAAGCCAGTCTGGTTGAATTTAGAGTCAAATAAATATGAAATGGTGAATCCTGTGGGGGGTTCCTGGTTGGACGGAGAGGAAATGGACTGGACACAGGTGAAGAGTCAGGACTGAGCTAATGTCACAGCTCACAGCTCCAGGATCAGTCCAGACAGAAAACCTCACAGAAATAGAATCCCTCACTGAAGATGCAGGTAGACGCTGGCTCTGTTTACATACATACATCATAATGTGATCTCTGGAATAATCTGATTATTCAAACGTCATGTAAACCAGTGGCGCCTGCAGGACTTTGGAACCATCGAAACTAAACAGATCTCCAAATTTATATGGAGCAGAGAATGGGACTTTTGTGGAGCTTCTGTCACCCAAAAAATCGCCAGATGCCACTGATGTAGACAGTGGCATGTGATTTGGGTAATCTGATTTCTGTCATTTTGACAAGGAAAATTATGCAAAAAAATAGTAAACTACTAGAGAAAAAACAAAAATGAAAGGAACATTGTGTAAGATTTTTACCCGTTAATTACTGAAATTGAAGATACCCATTCAAAAATACATTGTTTTCCAAGCCTTTTCACTTCCATCATGAAATCAAAGTATTCTTTTGGACTTAGATATAGTCACATAAAAGGGGGATCTTCCCCATGCAGAGGCAGCCATTTTGAATACGAGAGCCGCAGAAGGACATTTGGGCTCCGCCTTCGCCTTCGGCAAGGCTCGTGGTTTTGGGTAAACAACACAAGCATGCTGCCGGATCAGACGTCGTAATGGATCTAACACGTGTTTTGGACTAAATAGTTTTACTGGATTTTATTCGCTGGATCCTTACGGACAAATTGAGAGCAAGTTTATGGTGAAATACAGAGTTTGACCTGTGCAAAGCATTCTAAGGTAAGCTAACCTCGTTTTGTGCTTTTCCGTATAAAAGCCCCATGTGCTCGGGGACTGATTGTTGTGCAGGGAAATGAATTGCATAGTCAAAAAGAGGAGACTGTAAGGTTTCATTTGATGTGTAGAGTGTCATGGTACATGATCGGGAATGTGTGTTTTCATGAGAAAAGAAAAAAAAAAAAACGGGACCGCGTTTTATTTATACAGTAGCGGCGCGCGGCTCGTGCGCCGGTACGAGAGCTGTCCGCGTTACAGCGCGCCCGGGTGACCCTCGAGGTCTGCCGTAGCTAAAACAGAAAGTGCAATAGCACCATCCACCTATGCGCCACGAATCCTACACACTGGGGCTTTAAAGACTGAAAGAGGTATTTTAAAATTCATTGTACTTTATCTTCCAAATACAACAGTTACTCTAAAATCCATTGATTAAAAATACAGTGATTCTGGAAGTGGCACATCACCTGCAACTCCATGGTAACAGAGAGTTAAAGCCATACTTCGGAACATTCTCCATGGAGATAGATTGGTTTTATGCCATACTGTAGATAGAATGTTATAGCCAAACGCACAAATAAGAGGCAGGTTTGTGGAGGTCCCTCTCACAGCCCTCTCAGAGTAAGGACGCATGGTTTTCCACAGAAATAAACAGCCAAAAACAAGCATTCTTTTACTTTAGTCTTGGTTTCTTTTGGATGAAAAGGTTACACACTGTGGCTTTAACTAACACATCATCAGATCGACTTGTAATTGTACCCACTGTTGGAGTAAGATGGATGTAGAGTATAAGTTTTAAAGGAAAATTAACGTTTTTTTTTACAATCTGAGCCTTCTTTCGACAATAAAACAAGTAGTTTTACTCACCCATAGCACTTTGGTGTCAATTGGAGCAGTATCGCAGAACTTATGTTGAGCCGTTCTGTTCTACTAATGATCCCGTATCCGTTAGCGTGAGTCCAAATAACACAAACTTTAGCACTTTTCAAATCACAGAAGATCGCTGTGTCAGGGTAGACTTTTAGTAGATTCCAAAACGGCCTGAAACCCGATATCGCAACAGAAAAGTAAAGTTCAGAGCGGTGTTAGCTTCTTTCGGACTAGCGGTGTTTACAAAACAGCTGAGTTCAGGCATGCGCACTGTCCTCTCTGATGACGTCATCAAATGAAACTATAGCTGCATATCGGGTTTCAGGACGTTTTGGAATCCACTAAAAGTCTACGCTGACACAGCGATCTTCTGTGATTTGAAAAGTGCTAAAGTTTGTGTTACTTGGACACCGCAAAGTAATGCCCCGAGCACTCACGCTAACGGATACGGGATCATTAGTAGAACAGAACGGCTCAACATAACTTCTACAAAACTGCTCCAATTGACACCAAACTGCTATGGGTGAGTAAAACTACTTGTTTTATTGCCGAAAGAAGGCTCAGATTGTAAAAAAAAAAACGTTAATTTTCCTTTAATGGGTCAAAAAATGTAGAGAAAAAACAAATGGATCAATCTGTGCCATTGTGTCCTTAGGCAAGACACTTTCTCAAAACACACTACATTACACTACAGTGGTTCAGGAAATATAGTTTTATATACATTGTTAGTTCAGCAATTATGTTGTTGTGCTTTTGGACAAGACACTTAACCGAATTTACCTGTGTGAATGTGGTGTGTGAGTCAGGCTGGGTTTCTACTTGTTTTGGTCTGGTCTTGGTTTGATCCTGATTGAGATGTGATTTAGACCAGGTTTGTTTCTGTTTTAGTCCTGGTTTAGTCACAATTTAGATCTGAACGGTGGTCCAAAAGACATTTGGTGCAGCTTGGGATTCCTAGCCCAACTCCACTGGCGACCTGTTAAATAGAAAAATGATTTTAAAATATTATTATTTGTTTTTAAATCACTCAACTCACTAGCGTCACAGTACATCACTGATCTTTTAACCCCACACACACTCTCTCAACCTACTGTCCACCACCTCAAAACCAAGGGAGGCTGAGCTTTCTCTGTTGTGGCCCCTAAGCTCTGGAATATCCTCCCTCTTCATCTGAGATCATGCTCCTCCTTACCTCACTTTAAAGCCCTCCTAAAAACACATTTTTTGTAGATGGCGTTCAACAGCCCATGAGCTCTGTTCTGAAACTGTCAAATTAAGACTTTTATTTTTGTGTATTAAGCCACTCTTTTATGTAATATTTTATATATTTTACATTTGTTTTATTGTTCACTAATGCTGTAGAGCACTTTGGTACAACTTGCTACAGTTGTTTTAAATGTGCTGTATAAATAAAATGATTTGACTTGACTTGACTTGACATTTCCATCCAAAGAGGAGATTTATGGATGCAGTGAGGGAGGACATGGAGGTAGTTGGAGCCAGAGTAGAAGATACAGAAAACAGGGCGAGATGGAAAAAGTTGATTCGCTGTGGCAACCCCTGAAAAAGGGACAAGCCGAAAGGAGAAGAAGATTGCAACTGTTTTTACATTTTTGACCTCATATTGAGGTCTTCTCTTTCTAAATATACATATCTGGAGTTTTCTATTATTTCCATTGTAGTAGTTATTGCTTTGAATCTGCTGATAATAAAAAACTAGGCCTGAAGTAAAGAGGAGTATTGTAATCAATAAAACCACAAAGGTATTCTGTTCCTGACACATCCCGATCTGTGTGTTCTGAGAGAGACCTGAGTCCAGCTCTGATCTGTATTGAACTGAGAGGTGACCAGGCACAAACCTGAGGAGAGTGACCTACATTCACTCCATAAGAACTCCATCTATCAGTAATCAATCTGACACCTGCCTCTGCACACCACCCCAACAGCTCCTCTGCAGCACTGCTTCCTCCTGACCAGTTGACAAAGTGGCTTTTGGGTGGGTCAAATACAGAAAAATTAAATATTTCTTAACTTAAACAGTGTAAATTGTCCTTTTGACCCATCATTCAATGCTGTCAGGAGCTGCGGGTACAGACCCATCTCCAGATCTTGACTCAGGCTTACTCAGAGCTACCTTAGATGGAGCTTTTATATGCTTAGAAGAAATACATCATTCAAATAATTGTTGCTGTAGTACTACTATACTCAGGTCTGGACTGGGACAAAAAAACGGCCCTGGCATTTTTGGCTTAGACCGGCCCCTCATAATTAGTCCTGGTTCAGACCTGATTTAGTCCTGATTTAGTCCTGGTTCAGACCTGATTTAGTCCTGGTTTAGTCCTGGTTTAGTCCTGGGTCAGACCTGATTTAGTCCTGATTTAGTTCTGGTTCAATCCTGATTTAGTCCTGGTTTAGACCTGATTAGTCCTGGTTTACTCCTGGTTCAGACCTGACTTAGTCCTGATTTAGACCTGATTAATACTGGTTTAGTCCTGGTTTAGTCCTGGTTCAATCCTGGTTTAGTCCTGGTTCAGACCTGATTTAGTCCTGATTAGTCCTGGTTTAGTCCTGGTTTAGTCCTAGTTTAGTCCTGGTTTAGTCCTGGTTCAGTTCTAAATTGTGGGCCTGTCTCTAAGAAAAAAAAAAAAAAAAAAGAACGGAATCAGCCCCTAGGACTGTCGGCCCACCGGGAAAATGCCCGGTATGCCCGATTACCAGTCCAGGCCTGACTATACTGTACTACTACTAGTAGTGGTGGTAGCAGTAGTAGTAGTAATAGGAGGAGAGGAGAAATAGTAGTACTAGTAGTAGTATAGCAGGAATCCTCTGTAGCGTAATATGAACAGTATCCATCAATATCTGACAACAGCCTCTCCACACCTGACTGAACATACAGTACACTGGCCCTCTAATCTGCTGATAAAATATCACTCTTTCACACCACCACCACCACCGTCAGCTCTCTCTCTCTCTTCCTCTCCTCTTTGTTCTTCCTCTATTCCCTGTGTGCATGTCTGCCTTCTGTCCAGCTCCAATCCAATTAACCAGGCACAGCGTGGGTCTGGACAAATGCAGCTAAAATCCTGCTTCACTTCTGGTCTAAACAAACGTTCTTTTTGATAGAGGCACTTATCTCTGCACTCTTTGGATACTGAGGTTAGATTAGATGCACATAGGAACTCTATGAAACTCAGTGGAATACACATGGAGTGCTATTGTGTGTGTGTGTGTGTGTGTTTGTGTTTGTGTTATCTGACTAGTTCAAACAACATGGACAAAGCATGATACAGATCAGCAGACAGAGGCTTTTCAGCGCAGGGGTCAGGTTATATAAACGATAGGACTGCCGCATGTTTACACAGTAGATGGGGTTTAAAGGATACGATCTTGTTTTTCCCAACCAAATAATGATTAGTTTAGTAGATTTGCAAACGTAGTTAAATAAGCTGAAAATAATTAGGATTGGGATCAAATGTCAATATTGATGCATGTTTTTTTTTTTTTTTTTTGGTGCTCATTGGCTGGAAAATGGCGAGAAATCCAGACAGACGGAGAACATGAAAACTCCACACAAACAAATGGAATAATAGAAATGGTCATTTTCATATAGCGCAGGGAAGGGTTAAGGTGTCTTGCCCCCAAACACAATGACAGCATTCCTCTGTGGGAGCTGGAATCGTACCTCCAAGAGAGTGGGAATCAAACCGCCAGCTTTCAGATCAGTGAACAAACGCTCTACCAACTGAGCTACTGCCGCCCAGAATATGTTTAGGAAGTACAAATGTCAAATCATATTCTTTTTTTGTATAATAATTTTTATCCATTTGAGGTTGCCTGGATCGGTGCAGCTTCGGCAGTGATGCGGTCGCTGTACCGGATTGTTGTGGTGAA
Source organism: Paratrypauchen microcephalus (assembly GCA_036785185.1). Classification (NCBI taxonomy): domain Eukaryota; kingdom Metazoa; phylum Chordata; class Actinopteri; order Gobiiformes; family Gobiidae; genus Paratrypauchen; species Paratrypauchen microcephalus. The sequence continues at coordinate 1,974,711 of JAVJIX010000133.1, forward strand.
GAGGGAGCTGAGCCAAAAGGCAAAGCTCTCAATTTATCGGTCAATCTACGTTCCTACCCTCACCTATGGTCATGAGCTCTGGGTGATGACCGAAAGGACGAGATCGCGGATACAAGCAGCCGAAATGAGTTTCCTCCATAGAGTGGCTGGGCGCACCCTTAGAGATAGGGTGAGGAGCTCGGTCACACGGGAGGAGCTCGGAGTAGAGCCGCTGCTTCTCCACGTCGAGAGGAGCCAGCTGAGGTGGCTCGGGAATCTGTTCCGGATGCCTCCTGGACGCCTCCCTCGGGAGGTGTTCCGGGCATGTCCCACCGGGAGGAGGCCCCGGGGAAGACCCAGGACGCGCTGGAGGGACTATGTGTCCCGGCTGGCCTGGGAACGCCTTGGGGTCCCCCCCGGAGGAGCTGGAGGAAGTGTCTGGGGCGAAGGAGGTCTGGGCGTCCTTGCTTAGACTGTTGCCCCCGCGACCCGGCCCCGGATAAGCGGAAGAAAATGGATGGATGGAGGTTGCCTGGGATCCAGAATACACACGTCTTCAATACGTTATAAGTGAATTATAAGGAACATGCATGGTCCGTCCGTATGAAAACAAACATGGCTGCTTATGAAGAAAAAAAGAAAGAGAAAAAATGTCACAGAGGACTGAAAAACATGCAATTTCAATAAGTGAAGCACTAAAATTATGAGGGACCAATGAACTCCTTTGCTTCACATGCATCATCGAAATAAACAAATCTGATTGAACAGTTGGTTCTGGGTTAACCCATGATGGAGGAAGTGGTGACCAAACTGACAGCTCTATATATAAAAACACATCGAGAACACTCTGGACTCTGGACTCTGGATTCCTTCCAACCAACCAGCCACTGTATCATAAATGTTTGAACAAATGGGGTATCGTGTCTTGCTCAATGACATGTTACTAAACTTAAATCTTCCTTAGTATATTGTTTTTTCTTCTTCCCTATTATATTGTAAGCAACACTGTGACAAAATCCGACTTCTATAAACTTTCTGCATGTAACTGAGAGACATTTAACTGATCAGAAAATGACAAATATGTAATATATAGTACAAATATAATTGCCTACTTCCTCTTTCACAGTTCAAAAATTTGCTACTCCAGCTTTACATTTGTACTGATAAATTGATTCGAAACTGTGCATTACCTCATGATGCCACAACTTCAGGGATGGTTTTGAGGACGTAACAACATTATAACACGGTTTAAAGGTCGATTAGGTGTATTACAGGACTTTTAACTGTAAACAGCCCTGGACACAGCAGCTTCTCCACGTTAGATGTTTCCTAATCTGAAAATACAACACTCACTTCAGCTCAAACACAGGTATTTTACAGAGTACCTCTCACCTCTCACTGAGTCACTCCAAAAAGCCTTGTAAACACTCCATCGTTTTAGAGACCGTCTGTTTTAGAGACCGATCAAAGTGTCATCACCCTGACCCCACCCTAATGCTATGCCAGGCTACAGCTAATGCCAGTGTTTAACCACAAAGTCTGGAGAAGGTAGTTATTTTGGCACAAAATGTTCTGATTAATGACATCCGTGTGTGCATGACTCTGTGAATATTGGGCTTATTAAGCGCTGATGGAGGAAAATCAGGTTTTAGCATGGATGGAAAGGAGGCTGAGAGAGAGACGGAGAATCTGCTACAGAACAGACAGGGGCAAGAGAAGGTAAACTTGTGATTTGGGTCCCCAGACATCTGGAATACAAATACTAAACACAGTGAACACCTCTAAAGTTCTTTATGATAAGTGATTTCACCTTTCATGTGGCATAAGCCTGATCAAAACCACAGATGGATGCTTGATCATGAGGTCTTTAGGGTTAATTGGTTTCACAGAGATGAGTGCACGGATTAACTGTCCATGACCACATTTAGCACAAAAAGCTCAACTTTCTCCTTCCTGTCACTCTCAGCTTTAAAGGTCCCATGGCATGAAATTTTCACTTTCTGAGGTTTTTGAATGTTAATGTGAGCTCCCCTACCCTGTTTAGGCCCCCCCCCCCATGGCTAAAAGTTGCGAAATGTCTAAACTGAGCATTTGCGGTCCTTTTCTGCGTTACAAAAAAACACAGCTCAAACGGGCGATTCTCAACAAGGCACCTTATTGACGTCAGATCGAAAAATGCAGCTCCACCCCCGTCTGTGTCTGTACTCAGCGTCTCTGTAAATCACGCCCAGAGAGTTTGGACCGCGAATGCGCTAGGCAATGCGAAATGCGTTTTTTTATTTGCCTGGAGGCAAGTCCGAGTGTTTCTAGGCTCGGAAGTCCTTTATCTGAGCCTCTGGACCTTTGAACAGCAGTGGTTTAATTTTATTTTCTGTGGAAATGTGTTTATTTTTCAATGGAACGCTTCTCATCTCTTCTCCGCGCAAAAACACGGAAATGGGTCAGAGCGCACAGCTGAGAGCTGAGAGCGGAGAGTTTGGCCACGCCCCCACCCTCTACTATAGGCCATCTCTGTCCTCCTCATTTGCATTCAAGCAACAACGCCCAGAATGGAGTGTTCAGAGAGAGAAAAATTACTCTTTCTCATCTTATCTCTCTTTCTCATGCACTGAGTGTTGATTTTGAAGAAGGATTCATTTACAGTATTAGGGAACCATTAAGGAGCCATATAAAAGCATCAAGAAGTACCATGTCATGGGATCTTTGAAGTATCCAAGCACCCATTGACTCTTCACATCATCACGATCACTAAAGTCTGTCGTTTTTATAGTATAGTATTTTGCACTGTTACACGAAAGCACCCATGTTATCTTAATGGGAACATTTCCAAAATTTCAAAGTAATTAAACAACTTATTTGCATCATTGACCGGGAGGCATTTTTATATTTTGCGCGGTGTTGCCATGGCGATGCCTGAAAGCACCCATATACCAATGCGAGTCATACCAAAATTATACTATCATGGAAGGATGTGAAATTTGCCACAATGACTCTCCAGGTTATCCCAGTGAAAAGACTCAGTGGGACCCATGTCATATTTTGCTTGGTGTTGCCATGGAAACAAAGAGTTCTTCCAACGTGTGTTGACTTTGTCATGACAAGTGAGGGAGTGGCAGGTTAGAGGAGCATGGGGTGCAGTGAGGACCATTTGATGCCACTTGCAGCTTTAATTTATTCTTTGTTTAACTTTTTTTTAAAGTAAGTTATTTAAATCAGAGCTTTTGATCTAATTCATAATCAAGTTGTTTACACATTTTTAAATGAGTCACAAAATTGTTCGGACTTGTTGAAGTCATGTGTCTGTAATGTTCTGTTTGCTAGAATACCTCCACTTAATATCTGTAATTCAGCTCCAAATAAAACCGTTTCATTGATAATACCTGCTTATTTAAGGCTTATGACTTTACAAGTTTAAATCAGGAATGTTATTTGTCGAGTGGCAGCATCAGCAGCAGCAAGAGACACAAACTAACATTAAACTAATATTAAAAGTGTAGGCTACTATTTAGTAAGTAAAGTAGTAAGTATTTTCACTAGCAATAAAAGTTATATGATGATGCAATGGTAGTAACCCTACAGTAGAAATAGTAAGGACTTGTAGTACTAATAGTAGTATCAGTAACATCTTGATTTTCTAATAAATGAATTTGAATGATCCAGTGTGCACACCACTTCAAAACTGGGTCTAAACCTGGACTAAAATGGGACTAAACCAGGACTAAAACAGGACCAAACCACAGACCCCCCAGGATTTCGCGGGCATTTTTTGTGATTGTTGCGGGCTAAAATGCCTGAATTTGCAGGAGCTTTTCCAAAAAGTTGCGATGAAAGTTGCGGCGCTTTTAAGGTTTTTGTTGCGATTTTGTTGCGGGAGGAAGTGAAAGTTGCGATAAATAGTTGCGATTTTCGCTTTTTGTAATTAAAATTGAGTAATATTTTGAATACTGAGTTATTACTGACAAAGAATAATACAAAGACACAGAGATCACAGATATGGTCCTAAAACAACCTTACCAACATCGAAAATAAATTACTACTAGGAGGGGAACTGTTTCGCGCGGTCTTTTGCTGTTATTTTTGTGGGCAAATGGCGCCGCAGACATGTTTCTTTGCCATTAGAAGCCGTGTCTCAATTCCCAGAGAGCGCGGCTCGGAGCGTGGCCCGAAGGGCATGTGCGTCACACATTTCGCCAGAACACCGCGACGACTGCTGTCCCACTTCTTTTTTGTCCCATGCGCAGTTAACACGCGGTCCGAAGACCGCAGTCGTTAAGCGGTCCGCGGACTGCAGTCGGGGATGAGCAAGTGTGCACCTCCTTGACTGCAGTCTGAGCCCCCTTCGGGCCGCGCTCCGAGCTGTGCGCTCTGGGAACTGGGACACGGCCGCAGTTTCGTTTCGTCACACGGAAGTAAAGCAGAATGTGGCGGCTTCCAAACTCAAACCTTTTAGCCGCCGAGAATATGAGGTTGGGTCCTATGGCTCGCAGATTTGTGACGCACAAAGAGGAGGCTATGGTGACAGATACGCTGAGATCCAGATATGCGTTTTGTGCATTTATTACAAAAAGAGCGCACACAGCTATGACAGCGCAGCAGGATGAAATGGAACTCATGAAAACCAGCAGGATGAACAGATTAACGTGAAAGATGAATGAATGGTTTGCGGTCAACAAAAAATACGGCTACACCCCAACCCGGACTCTCTCCTCTGTGTGACAGGTGAGCGCGAGCTTTTACACGCACACACTTCCGTACGTGCACACACCCACACTCACGTGAACCACCGCCTCTGCCGCACACACACACACAAACGCACCGTGCACCTCATCTCAGTTATGTCTCCTACACAGAAGGAAGTTGGTCGGCGTTCAATACGTCGCCGATGATTGGTCAAAATTAGTAAAAATTGTGGGAAAGTTGCGGTGATTTGTCAAAATTGCAACACCGCCCTGAATTCTCGGGGATTGGCTGAAGTTGCGTTGAAGTTAGGACTAACCAGGAATCAAATCAGGACCAAACCAGGACAAGTATAAATTAGAGAGTGGATTGTTACCTTATATGCCGTTTCAGACTTCTGCTAACTGTGACATTTTGAGTACTTTTCCCCATTCAAAAGACATAATATTTTGCCATATTATTGTCATTTGCTGTGGCAACGGTCCTCATTTTTCATCAGCTGGATCGAGCTGGATATATAGGACAAGGTACATTTTCAAGGCATTTTAATACAAAACTCAGTGGTATCAGCGTCAGATCAATATTGTTAGACTTGCCATAGCATTACTTGGTATCAGATCGAAACAAAAATCACTGGTATTTCTAGTATAACTGCAGTCTCTAGTCATATTTGGTTAAATGTGTAATCATTTTTTTGATATTTTGTGTAAGCAGCTCTTGGATCAGTAAGTGCGTGTTAAGCAGAAGTGTGGCAAGCGCGGTGGTATCAGAGCTAGGCTAACGGCTAGCCCACACCGGCCGGCTATTCCACCTATTCTCCTCACCAACGTGCAGTCTAGACAATAAAATGGACTATATCAGACTGCGGGCTGCCCAGCGCGACGTGAGGGAGTGCTGTGTTTTTGTTTTTACGGAAACATGGCTCCACGACAACATCTCGGACTCAGCGGTGCGCTTGGACAAGCTAACATGCTACCGCTCGGACAGTACGAGCAGCGTCCCCGGAGTTAAATCCCGCGGAGGGGGTTTAATAATCTTTCTTCGGGACGCTTATTGTCGGGACGCTGTGGTGGTATGTAGACACTGTTCACCTCTAGTGGAGTTTATGATTCTAAAGTGCCGGCCTTTTTATCTCCCGAGGGAATTTATGGCGATCATGCTGGCCGCTGTTTACACCCCCCATCCACACCTAACAACGCTGATAGAAGGGAGGCACTGTACAAGTTGTATAACTCCATTAGTGAACAACAGACAGCTCACCCGGACGGATTTTTTATCCTCGCCGGGGATTTCAATCATGCAGACCTCAGAACTGTCATACCACAAATGCAACAACAGCCCTGCAGCGCATAGTGAATGCAGCTGGGAGGATCGCTGGTGTCTCTCTCCCCTCCCTCCTAGACATTTTTAACACCCGCCTCACCCGCAGAGTGTCCAGCATTTTTGGTGACCCGAGCCACCCCTCACACAGCCTCTTCAGCCTCCTGCCCTCGGGGAGAAGGTACCGGAGTCTCCGGGCCCACTCCACCAGACTGTCAAACAGCTTCATCCACCAGGCTGTCAGGAGGCTGAACTCACACCTTACCCGTGAGAGTTTACTGTCTATTCTAAAGACTCTTAAAAACACAGCAAACAGAGCAGATAAAAAAAAAGCAATAATAATATTATAATAATATAGTAATAATATTACTCTTTATATTATAAAGAGATATCGCTGCCCCTTAATGTTCCATCATTTGTTCAGCCAACCTGTCCAATTAAGGCGAGACAATATCAACTATCAGGCAACTTTTTTTTTTTTCATGTAATGTTCACAACAATATGAAGTGATCAACTTTTGAATTCTTAAATTACCACATTTTCCCCCAGACAGTGTATCGTAAAAGCTGAACTTTATGACCAAAATTAGACATTGTAAACTGTCTTAATCTAGTCAGAAAACATTTTATTTATTACAAATTTCAGCCATGTGATGAGTCAATACATGACTCTTTGGGATGAGAGCTGATTGGATGCCCAAGGGTGGTTCCTTCTTCTTCACTTCTCTGCCTGAAAAAGCTCTTGGTTGGGGGTCCATCACCTTCTTGTTTCTATGGCTGTGTCATTGCTCTGCCTAGAATGTTGTTAAACAGCTCTACTTTACATTTATTCAATTACACGTGGTTTTATAGCCCTGAAATACACAGAAAAACAGGCATTCTGAATGTGAGTGGGGGTCGCCTCTCTGCAGATTTGACTTGTACCTTGGTCTGGTTTGGTCTCCATGAAGATTGAAAGGTTTAATTCTGTACTGTGAAACATTCCAGACAAAGCAATAACATCTCCACTGAGAAAAGCATTTGACAGACCCTCCATCAGAAAAGTTACACAACACACACTATAATCTCTGTATCCCCCAGTCCCTCAGAACCAAAGACCCCCTCTCCTCTTTTCTCCTCTGTCTCGTAGTGATTTTTCTGTTGGAGTTTGTGAACTTGGCTTCATTATCAGAAACATAAACCCTACGCCACCCGACTGGCCCCTCAGGTTTAAGCAGAGCGGCGCTGGAGGTCTGAGGATTGGCTAATACTGACTTTTTGAACGTTTACTCTTCACATTCTTTTCTTCGGTAATGAAGATCCCTGTGGTAAATTACAATAGTGAAAAAAACAGCTTGTCCATTATAAAATGTTTTTGTAGTCCAAAGTTCTTCTTCACTTAATTATTCATCATGATGAGTTTATAAGAGCTTTTCGCAACTTGTGGAGACCAGAGTGGAGTTTTGACATGACAGTGAAGTGAGTCAAATGAAAGAGAAAAGGTTCTCTAGAGGTGCAAATGCAAGGAGTGAAAAAATGCATAGCACACTCAGATGGCCGATGTCCAAAAGCTTTTTTTTAATTTTTAAGTAACGTTTTGGCAAAAAGTCTTCTTCAGATCATTTTTCTTGCTTTGGACCACAGTATACAAAATGGTTGCCAGCCCAGGTGGTAAGTGAGTGTGAAGGTGAAATGAACAACAACTAGCATGCTAACACCCGCTTCCTAATTGCTGGAGAATAGAATGCTTTATAGACATTGCAGACAGCACACAGCAGACTCATTTTGACCTCGAGAGCTGCTTATACAAAATATCTGTACAGACACTCCTCGACATACGAGCATTCGATTTACGAACATTCAGAGTTACAAACAGGGTCGAAAAAAAAAAAAAAAAGTTAAATGTTTGAGTTTTTGTATTTAGCGCCTATTCCGACTTCCGGGTACAGTACGTAGTGCGTATTTCCGCCGCTGACGCACAGGCAGGGCGCTGCGCAGCATCCCCCAAGCGTCACGCCCACTCAGTAGAAGTGTTCAGAACTTCAACTGAGTGGGCGTACTACGGTGTTACTACGGTGTTACTACGGAGCGGTGTTATGAACTTTGTTGTTTTTCTTGCATGCGTACAGTAATCCAATATGGTTGGTGAAAAGCGAAAAGCTTCTAGTGAAGCTTCTGTGAAAAAGCGGCAGCCATCTCATTTGAAAAGAAGGTGGCGATAATAAAGAAACTTGATGCTGGTGAGAAGATGGTGAATGTGGCACACGCGTACAACGTGAACCGTTCGACAATTGGTACGATATATAAACAAAAGGACTGCATTATGGAGCATGTGGAAAGTGCAGCGGGTATGCAATCCACCATCATAAGCAAGAAGAAGAGAGGAAAACTCATGGAAGAGATGGAGAAACTTCTTGGTATTTGGCTCGAAAATCAGCGGCAGCTTTCCCCAAGAGCTCAAGGAAAATAGGAGGTAAATAGGCTACACACACACACAGTCTCACACATACATTCACACACACGCGCTCTCGCTCTCTCTCTCTCAGCTGACTGCGTTTGCCTCTGTGTCCCTCTCTTCTTTTTATCTCATCAGTTTTCCATATTTTTAAAAAGCATATTAGTATTATTTAGTGTTATTTATTAGTGTTATTAGTGATATTAGTGTTATTCAAATGCAGTACAAATCCATATAGATAACTTATACAAGCCTTAAACATATAATAACGACTTACGAACAAATTCAACTAACGAACGGGTGTCCGGAGCGTAACTCGTTCGTAAGTTGAGGAGCGTCTGTACGCATTTTTAAGATAATCGGATAATCGTCCAGGTAGAATCCATGGTAAAGGTAGAAAATCAATTTGTCAACTGGAAAAAGTGTATTTAGTCGAATCCTCTTGTGAAGTGGCTGTTTTGTTTCTCCAATGTAGCGCTCACTGCAGTCTTCACTACACTGAATGGAGTAGACCACATTGCTTTGCTTCTGGCTCGGCGTTTTGTCCTTTGGGTGGACCAGTTTCAAATACTGGTGCACCCAAAGGACAAAAACTGGTCCAGGTGGGATAGTTTCATAGTAATTTCATTATAGTTAGCTCCTCCCTTCAGGCAGATATAAGCAGTGTCTACCAGCACTCCAGCCAGAACTGACGAAGCAGCTTGGATGAGCTGCGAAACGTCTTTGACCAAATAAACTTTGTCCAGTTGACAAATTGAATTTCTCCCTTTACCACCCCTTGTGTTGGTAACTACACCAGAAGTCATCATTGGCATGTTTCCAAACGTCTTATTTATTTATTTATTTATTCTTTATTTAATAGGGACAGTGCATATTAATGAATATTATTAATGAACATTGGACTGCGGAGGAGCTACCCAATGCGGAATACGTTTTTTTATTTGCCTGGAGGAACTTGCGAGTGTTTCTAGGCTCGGAAGTCCTTTATCTGAGCCTGTGGATATCTGAAACAGCAGTGGTTTAATTTTATTTTCTGTGGAAATGTGTTTATTTTTCAATGGAACACTTCTCATCTCTCACCCCGTGCAAAAACACGGAAGTGGGTCACAGAGCGGAGCGGAGCGCTTGGCCACGCCCCCACCCCCTACTATAGGCCACCTCTGTCCTCCTCATTTGCATTCAAGCAACAACGCCCATAATGGAGTGTTCCAGAGTGACATTTATGACTCTTTCTCATCTTATCTCTCTTTCTCATGCACTGAGTGTTGATTTTGAAGAAGGATTCATTTACAGTATTAGGGAACCATTAAGGAGCCATATAAAAGCATCAAGAAGTACCATGTCATGGGATCTTTAATTACATAATGGTGGTGTAAATGTCTAATTTGGTAAATAATTAATAGAGGAATAAAATGTTTAAATACAACGTTTTAAAGGTTCACTATGAAACTTTTCTGGTGGCGGATCAGCCACCTGCTTATCTCCATGCAAGTATTGTTTTAGATTGTCTGAAAACTCAAGAAGAAATACAAAATGGATTTAAACAGCACATTTTCAGGAGCCTGTGATCTATACAAGTGTTCATGGTCCAGTGTAGGACCATGTTGATTTTCAACAAAAATGTGAGAGTGACTAACTGAAAAACTGTTGGCTAATGCTACCAAGCTGATCGTGGCTGGCTTCTAGAATTTTCTGTGTGCGAGACTTGTTTATCAGCTCATCTGTTGTAGCTCTAACTACACAAGCTCTTTTTGGTCTGACTGTGTTAAAACAAAGCTCAGAATAAAGCCTAACTTGAGTAACAGGGCTTCAGACAGAGCAGTGCCTACAGTTAGCATCACACTTTCGGGGAAGTATGAATATCAGTTTCCATAGTTAATAAATAATAGTAGAATGAAACTAGAATGCATCTTAAACTTAGAAGTCCAAACCTAAACCAGTGAGCAAACGTGTGTGGAAAACAGGGGGGAAAAAAGACATATTTATCTGAAAACATTATAATACTAATAAAAGCCATCATTGCAAAACTGCTAATGTACAAAAATAAAATAAAAATATGACCCTGAAACCACATCCACGGAAACAGAGACTGGAGACTCCCCCTCCTCTGCAGTTTCTCCACCTGTCAACAGATGGCAGTGTTCAGTGTGGGATGTGCAGATGATAATGGTGTTTGTAACCTTGAGCTGTGTGTTTTGCGTGTGTGCGTGTGTGCGTGTGTGTGTGTGTGTGTGTGTGAGCAGAGAATGAAGGGGGCGGAGCCAAACTGAATCACATATTAACAACACTTCACGTGCATAATAGAGTCATTTAGAGCTTTAATGACTCTACTGTGGATTTCAGGGGAGTGGAGACCATTACAAATGCCTATAAGAATACAGACAAGAGATGCCAATGGTGAATACTGATACTTTCCAGCTGCATTCTCTGGGGATGTGATGCTAACTGTAGGCTCTGCTCTGTCTGAAACTCTGTTAGACTTTAATCTGAGCTTTATTTAAAGGGACAGTGTGTAAGATTTTTACCCGTTAATTACTGAAATTGAAGATACCCATTCAAAAATACATTGTTTTCCAAGCCTTTTCACTTCCATCATGAAATCAAAGTATTCTTTTGGACTTAGATATAGTCACATAAAAGGGGGATCTTCCCCATGCAGAGGCAGCCATTTTGAATACGAGAGCCGCAGAAGGACATTTGGGCTCCACCTTCGCCTTCAGCAAGTCTCGTGGTTTTGGGTAAACAACACAAGCATGCTGCCGGATCAGACGTTGTAATGGATCTAACACGTGTTTTGGACTAAATTGTTTTACTGGATTTTATTCGCTGGATCCTTACGGACAAATTGAGAGCAAGTTTATGGTGAAATACAGAGTTTGACCTTTTGCTTTTCCGTATAAAAGCCCCATGTGTTCGGGGAGTGATTGTTGTGCAGGGAAATGAATTGCATAGTCAAAAAGAGGAGACTGTAAGGTTTCATTTGATGTGTAGAGTGTCATGGTACATGATCGGGAATGTGTGTTTTCATGAGAAAAAAATAAATAAAACGGGACCGCGTTTTATTTATACAGTAGCGGCGCGCGGCTCGTGCGCGCGCCCGGGTGACCCTCGAGGTCTGCCGTAGCTAAAACAGAAAGTGCAATAGCACCATCCACCTATGCGGAACGAATCCTACACACTGGGGCTTTAAACACAAGCTAGCCATAAAGAACTGCTTTAGCTGGATGATTTTTACAGTTAATAAACAAGTCTTTACACCGTTGTGTCCTTGGGCAAGACACTTAACCCCACCTCGTCCCCAGTGTCTGCGGACACTGGTAGCCCCCATGGCAGAAGATACATCAAGGCCAGTTGTGACGCGCACCATCCTCCTGTGGACCCACCACCCGCGGGAGGATTCATGGGGGCTGGTGCATTGTGTTCTGGGCAGCAGGTCTGCTTGGACTGCTGTCCCCGTGACCCAGAAAATGGAAAAGCGGAAGAAGATGAATGAATGAATGAAGTCTTTACACGTAAAATTACAGTCACAATCTAACTTGCATTAGCCAACAGTTTTTCAGTTAGTCGCTCTGACCTTTTTAGTTGAAAATCAAACTCCCAAACAGGACCACGAACGCTCAGACTGATCACAGGCTCCTGAAAATGTGCAGTGCAAAGGTGCAGTGTGTAATTTTTTGGTGGAGGGTCCGCCACCTTCTTGGTTCTATGAAGATGAAACAGCTCTACCTTACATTTATTCAATTACAGGTGGTTTTATAGCTCAAAAATACCTGGAAAAACAGGCATTCTGACTGTGAGCGAGGTCATCTCTCCACAGATCTGACCTGTAACTTGGTCTGGTTTGGTCTCCATGAAGATAGAAAGGTTTAATGCCATACTGTGAAACATTCCAGACAAAACAATAACATCTCCATGGAATAAAGCAGGTGAATTATCTTCATACAAAAAGTGAGAGAAAGAGAAAGAGGGGGGAGAGATTAGAGAGAGCGTAGAGAGGGAGAAAGAGAGAGCAGAGAAAGATAGAAATAAGGAGGAGAGGGACAGTGGGAGAGAAAGAGAAGGGAGACAGGAGGGAGAGAAAGAGAGGGTGAGTGATGGGGAGGGAAAGGAAACAAAAGGAGAGGGAGAGAGACAAAGAATGTGAAAGGGAGGGGGAGAGAGAAAAGGAGGTTGAGACCGAAGAGAGAGGGTAGACGGAGAGCAGAGACAGAGGGAGAGAGGAAAAAGACTAAGAAGAGAGAGACAGAAAGAGTGAGAAGACAGAAGAAAGGCAATCTGTCACCATCTTTATTCTGTATGTGACCACAGAGGAGCACACAGAGACGTCTCTGTAGAATCTAATAGCGATTTTTAATAGATAAAGGACAGTCCTGACTGACAAGCAAGTAGTGGACCCTTCACCTTAAAATTTACAAGAAGCTGCTCCTTCAATACAGAGGCTACGTTCACACTGCAGCCTGAAACGACCCAAATCCGATTTTTTTGCCTCTATGCGACCTGTATCTGATCTTCTAATGACAGTGTGAACGACACAGATCCGATTTTTTCAAATGCGATCCAGGCCACTTGGATATGTGGTCCTAAATCCGATACATATCCGATCTTTTGACATGCGACTGCAGTCTGAACGGCCAGGTCGCATTCATCCGACCTCAGTGTGTTTCCTCCAATGAGAGTGGTACAAGTAGGCGTTCACAAATGTGCACAAACGTTCTTCTCGTCATGCGAAAATAGTATATAAACTCGTATCAGTGAAGCGGCGAAGCACGTAGCAATCCCACCCCTCCTGCCTGTGACTCCGCACCCACATGTTCCTTTCTGCACACGTTGCTGCCACTGCCCCACAAAACGCTGTGGCAAAAAACCTCGTCCTTCTCCGTTTCCTCCTTAAAACAAATAAGCTGTACATGTTTTGGCTCCGGTAGGAAAGCAACTTTAGGCTACTTCCGTAAACATTGAGCGCGTTCGCTGCGTGTGACGTCATCGTGTCCTCCAAGGCGCATGCGGGACACTTTTGGGGAGTTTAGCGTTCACACTGGAGATCACATACAATTCGCATTTAACTGGAAATGTGAACGGCCTCGCAAAAAAATCGGATTTCACAAAAAAATCGGAATTGAGCATTAAGCCCTGCAGTGTGAACGTAGCCAGAGATTCCAGAGTTTTTGCAGTGTATATCCTGCTTTTCACATTCTCAGCCTCTAACATTCATCACTGTCCTTCTGCAAATTACTGTACTTCTCCATGTATCAATTATAATCCAATACGCTGCGGTCACATGCACCAGGTTCATTCCACATCTAACCGCTGGCCCCTGGATGTGAAGATCTCTCCTCTCCACAGTCTCTCCCTGTGGTGCACCTCTCAAGGTCTGGAAACCACACACTTTAGAGCTGGCACTAAACACGGCCTAATGCTCTGCACTACTGCACGATTCATGCAGAGTCAACATTTTACACAGATCTGAGCGGATGCAGAGTATAACAAGAGGAGGAGATTAAAAAAAGTAAAAAAAAAAGTGGAGGAGGTGGGGGTTTGACGGACAGCAGGTCAAAAATATGAGACGATTACGAAAGGTCTGGACATGGACTACATTGAGGCACTCACTGACAGGTTCACATGGACATTTGGGTCAAATGCAGAGGACACATTTCCATATATGTTTATCTTAACAGTTCATGAAGCAGATTCGACTGGTCAAGATTTTTCCATGTCATAATCCCAGACTGTATATATAAATGGACATACAGTAGCTAACCCACTAGCCGCCACAGTCCAAAAAGTATGGGCGTGCTTCTGGCTCCATCGACTCTGGCATCCCTCTCTCTGTATCTGCTGCTGTCACACTTCATGTTAATATGACCATTTTTATCTTAAAAAGGTTCATATTAACCCGCTCTACATGATCCTGGGGTTTTTATTTTGCTATTTTTTTCCGTGAATCCAGATATGAACATTAATAACAGACAATCGAGTGCCTTTTTTCCCCGGGTTTGATTGACAGTGACAGTGAAAATATGAGCATGCATCAAAATTAAGATAAATAATAATAATAAGTATGTACAATCAACTAAAAAAAAGACAACAGTGTAAGGTTAAAAGGCACAGGAACGCTGCACAATAAATGTCTTTGATTCTGAGCAGTGAACAAACAGCAGTTAAAGTGACTCCAGTTCAGTAATATATAATATCACTACAATAAAGTGACTCAGATGATTGCGTACAGTGCAGTGATGGGCAGTGGTAGTTAAATAAATAAGTAGAAGGTAAAGTGTCACTAAATAATATTGCACATTGTTATTATTACTATAGAGATGACACATGGTTGTTATGGAGATGAACATGACATGCGAAATCTCTCTTTAACACAGCGAGGGTGAATCAGTCTGTCACTGATGCTGCTCTACTCTCTACTTTATATTTATTCAATTGCAGGTGGTTTTATGGCTCAAAAATACTGAAAAAACAGGCATTCTGACTGTGAGCCATAAACATGTGTACCGTATTTTTCGGACTATAAGTCGCTCCGGAGTATAAGTCGCATAAAACGACTTTTATGCGACTTATACGCATAAAACCATATATAAGTCGCGGAGTGGAGTATAAGTCGCATTTTGGGGGAAATTTATTTGATAAAATCCAACACCAAAAACATACATGTCATCTTTATTTATTTATTTTAAAATAAAAATAAAATAGAGAACAACAGGCTGAATAAGTGTATGGAATACTAACGTTACATGACAGACATGCCTGGTAATGTCAGTAACGACGTAACATATTAAGAGTTATTCAGATAACTCTAGCATAAAGAACATGCTAACAAGTTTACCAAACTATCAGAATATGACTTTCTTTTCAGTGCCATTTTTGTTTAGCCCTTCTCAGTTGCATTTAGAACGGCAGTGTTGAAATTATCAACACAGGCCTAGCGCGCCATCTTGCGGTTTAGTGTGAAAATTACATGTGAAATGATATAATAATATCATTTCACATGTAATTTTTCACACATAAGTCGCTCCGGAGTATAACTCGCACCCATTTCTAGCACATGCATGGTATATTAATAATGCCCTATTGCCATAAACATGTGTAATTGTTAATGTATGCACAAGAATGTGTATTTTTTAAAATGTATTTATTTATTTTTGTAAATAAAGATTCATAATATTTTGAATATTCAATGAACCGACAGAAGCACTTCCACTTACGATTTAGTTCAGCTATTTAATTCTATCTGTTTTCGGGCTCACAGAATGACACTAGCATGTCATGATAACAGCAAAAAGTTGATAACCTATCAAAGCGTAGTCCTCTAGAATCTTTGCTAGGGATGAAAATGACCAGTAATGAAAAAAGCTGAAAGTCACCGAAAAGCTAGTGGGGTCCGGGGGCATGCACCCCCAGAAAATTTTTGAAGTCTAGATGCTCTGAGATGCAATCTGGGGTCATTCCAGCCAATAAAAACTAAGATGTCAACCACCCATTTTGGGGGGGAAATTTCCATTTCCCCCTCTTGATGATCCCACTTTGCACTACCTTCTCACGCATTTTTACAAATATATATGTATGCAATAAAGTAAAAATGTAAATCAAAGCACAAACCACATTTTATTCACAGGTACTAGTGGTGACATGCAAATCATTTATTTATTCATAAATATTTTGACAATTCTTTACATGCACAATGCCTGTTGATGTACCTTGCACAACTTCATGTACATTCTGTACATTTTTTGTCATTACCTTACTCTTACTCTTACTCTTACACATTTACCAAACGCATGTCTTGAAAAACAGATGCATTTGTGCACTTTTATTAGGTAAAATTCCACATGTCGCGGTAGGCCTGCTCTGTAACGGACACTGTAACATAGATTTACATTAGTTTTTGCATTGCGTTTTGTCCTTGCTCTTTGAGGAGGAGCCTGTGTGGGCTATGAGCAGGAGGAGCAAGAGCGTGAAAAGGAGAGGCGCACTGACATGAGGCAGGCGGACAGGTACGATGTTTTATAAAGTTTAACCTGCTCTGTGACACACACTGGGATGCCAGGGTACGCGCTGTTGCAGACAAGCTGCGTGCGCTGGTGGCGCCGTAGTATCTGCGCAGGCTGCTGTGAGAAGCCGGCGCAGTCCGCACATTGGTTAAAGTTTATTGTGGCGTGCTGAACTGTCAAGTAATGTTCGTTTGGCTGCCCGTGGCGCTCGGTGAGATAGAGCGACCACATTTTTTATTTTTTATTTTTTGAGAAGCATTGATTATGCAGGACATGGTCTCAATTTGCGGGATGTATAAATTGAGCTTCAAACGCTGTACAATCACGTGCTACGCAGGACGGGTGGTCACCCTACCCTCCACCAGAAAAGTTACACAGTGCACTGTTACTGTCTTCAGAATTGTACAATTTTGAACAAAATCTTCCAAGAAACATTTAGTTGTTTCATTAGGAACCCTGATGAGGTCAGCAGTAAAGCAATGTACAGTACAGTGCATTAATCTCTCCTGTCACTGATGTGAACTGAAATATGAGACAGTGTGATAGACCTGACTATAATTAACCCCGATAGATGACTCATAATGGGGCTTAAACTGGGCTGCTACAGCAGGGTCGCGCTCTGATGACCTCACCATCGCCGTGGAAACCGTCATAATCATAAACAACATCTGCTCTAAGGCCGCTCGTGTGCCTCCGTGCTACCGCTGGCGTCTGGCTCCACATTGCGCAGCGGTCAAAGGGTACAATAATTCAGCTTGGTTTCAGTCCCATAGGAAATACATGTAGCCATATGTTTGTTTAATAAGTAACTAATACC
The DNA here is from genome assembly GCA_036785185.1 of Paratrypauchen microcephalus. Classification (NCBI taxonomy): domain Eukaryota; kingdom Metazoa; phylum Chordata; class Actinopteri; order Gobiiformes; family Gobiidae; genus Paratrypauchen; species Paratrypauchen microcephalus. Next base: position 1,991,934 of record JAVJIX010000133.1, read on the forward strand.
TAAGCAGGGGGTGGGCTGTTAAAACACACGTAACATTTAGAATGTGGAACTAGAGAGAGCAAAAAGCAACAAAGGCGGAGGGGAGGTGCAGAGGGTGGGCTTAAGAGAGGGTGGGGTTTTGACTGACAGGTGTGTAACCAGTGTAATTCATGAATTTCCCCATGGCAACACGGTCTTAAATTGTTTTTAGATCATTGCCAACACCAAGTTCCAGAGTGAGGGGGCGGCAGCAGTGAATGCTCGGTCCCCCAAGGTCCATTGCTTTGTCCTGATGAGGGGAGTGAGGAGGTTGGTGTCAACAGATCTGACGCGGCGGGTGGGACAGTGCTGACAGAGGAGGTCAGTGAGATAAGGAGGGGTTATGGAGGGGCTTGTAGGTGATGAGGAGGACCTTGTATTAAAGGCGGTGCTGTATGGGGAGCCAGTGGCGTTGCTTGAGGACAGGAGTGATGTGGTCTCTGGTGCGGGTGTGGGTGAGGAGGCTGGCGGTGGAGTTCTGCATGTATTGCAGTTTTTGGAGGTGGGTGAAGGGGAGACCATACAGAAGGCTATTGCAATAGTCGAGTCTGGAGGAGATAAAGGCATCCATAAGGGCAGAGACGGGCGATGTTGCGTAGGTAGAAAAAATATGTTTTGGTGATGTGGGGTAGAGTCCATGATAATACTAAGATTGCGTACAGAGAGAGGGGGTAGCAGTGTGGCCATCGATGAAGAGGGAGATGTTCTGAGCAGAGGGGAAGAGAGCTTTAGGTGAGCTTCAGTGATGAGCAGTTCTGTTTAATTACTGTTAAGTTTGAGGAAGTTGTGGTCCATGCAGTGTTTAATTTCAGACATGCAGTTTGTAATGGCTGGGGTGATGGATTTGGTGGAAATGTAAACCTGAGTGTCATCAGTATAACAATGGAAATGGAGGCCACAGATGATGTGGCCGAGGGGCAGCATGTAGATGAGGAAGAGGAGGGGGCTGAGCACCAAACCTTGGGGAACACCAGTGGTAACCGGGAGGAGCGAGATTTGGAGTTATTTATGGAGATGTAGTCAGGGGTGTAGTGGGCGTGGTACGAGGGGGTACGCCGTCCACCCACTTCTCCCGACGTGAGATATAAAAAAAATAACAAACATAAATTCAGGGATGAAAGAGTTCCGTTTTTTAGCGGATCTCCACTTTTTTCAGCCGCGGGGTAGCCTATTATTTATTTATTTATTTTTTACATCTGTGCAAATTGGTTGAGAAAGATTTTGGGTGTATATATATGTATGTATAGTTGTGTTTAGGGTCGCCAACCGTCCCTTGAAAAACAGAATGGTCCCGTATTCAGAACAAAAGTACGTGTATCTCGTATTAAACTTCGTATTGAACTGCGGGCCGCGCGAGCCCGTGTCTGGAGCCGCAGACCGAGCGAGCGAGTGCAGCTCTCGCAACAGCGTGTACCATTGCGTGTACACAGGATAAACGTTATAAAACATCCTATACCTCATCCTACCTGCCTCACTTAACGCGTCGCTCCTCGCTTTTTCACCTGCGCCTTTTAGCGCGCATAAGCTCCTCCTCAATGCCTCTGATTAGACAAAGTGCAAAGCAAAAACAAATCCAATATATACTACTAGTACCTGTTAATAAAATGTGTTTTTTTGTACTTTTGTACAGTTTAACTTTATTGCTAACATATAGCATATATAAATCCAAATCTCAGAAATTTAACATTTTCCAGGGGGGGGGGGGGTAATTCACATCCATGACGTCACAAATCGCGTACACCCACTTAAAAAATCCCCACTACACCACTGGACGTAGTGGTGATCGTCAGAGAGGTAGGAGAAGAACCAGGAGAGTGTAGTGCCGGAGATGCCGATGCACTGTTGACGGTGGAGGAGGATGGTGTGGTCGATGGTGTCAAATGCTGCACTGAGGTTGAGGAGGAGGAGAATGGAGAGGGAACCACAGTCTGCTGCGAGGAGGAGGTCATTGGTGACTTTGAGGAGGGCTGTTTCTATGCTGTGATGAGGGCAAAGTAATTAATTTTAAACAGTTTGCAGCAACACACAACTAGCATGCTAACCGCACATTTCATGATGATCTTTCTACAAAATGCTTTATAATTAGATACTGACAGTGCACACCCTGACTTATTTTGACCTTAAGTGCTGCTTATAAATACTAGTATAATTTGTCCTGGGATAAGACACAAAAACTCAGGTACAGGCCATTTAACAAATTGTGCAAGCTAAAAATTCCGGTTAGTTTTACTGGCTGGTCAGGAGTGGGTTTGTGGTCTCCGCTCTGTTCCTCCTCTGTATCTGTGGTTAGGACCTATTAGCTCCCTGTAAGAAAGACTGATGTTCGCTGACAAGCTAACTTCTCCTCTGGCTCGCCTCTTTGTCCTGCAGAGTTCACAACCTTTTCATTTCTGGACAAGAAATTCTTTGAGTTGCCGCTAATTCGACAAGCATTCACAGTTGGAGCAAACTTCTATGCGAGCTTTCCTTTCTACTGTTATTTCTTTGGTCTTATTACAACACAACACGTACTTAACTTGTCAAAATTACGATTCCCCCTTGGTGGCTATTACGTTGCCATTCATAAAAAATAGCCTGCCACTTTGGTGTAGTTTCGTCGAAATTGAGGAAAATCTCGGTGGATAATTTATAGAAGCGCACTGCAGTCGGAAAGGCTAACGGGTGCATTCAAATTAAGTCATTTTCTCTGGTTTTGGTGGCCACAGAGATTATTTGGACTTTAGCCGAGGAGAGGGAAGCTAACCACCGCTAATGGCTAACGCTAGGTTGTTTAGCGCTGACTCCCTTCCTGTCTGTGTGTATGTGGATATGTATTTTGACTGTGTTTGTTTGTGTTTCTGGGTGTTTTTGAGACGTGAGGTTTGGGAGAGTTTTCAAAGTCAGACTGAGGAGATGCTGATGAAGTTATAGGAAGACACAATTTTCCATAAAATGCTCAATTCTGAGTTTATTCTAGGTTTGGCAGTCTTGTTTATAGCATCATTTACATTGTGTCTGAGTGTTGCTGAACTCCTGAACCTTGACTACATTAAGATAAGGATTAGGGTTCTGCCATCAGCCCTGATTTTTTATTTTTTGTTTTTTATTTTTGCTATGTTCCACAATATAACATTTAAGGACCTATATTTTTCTCTATTTTCTGATCTATCTTATAATGTTGTTTACTTATCAGAAACAGACCTGGAGTTTTTTGTTTCATTCACATGTTTAAAGGTCCCATGGCATGAAATTTTCACTTTCTGAGGTTTTTGAACGTTGATGTGAGCTCCCCTACCCTGTTTAGGCCCCCCATCATGGTTAAAAGTTGCGAAATGTCTAAACTGAGCATTTGCGATCCTTTTCTGCATTAGAAAAAATCAGAGCTCAAACGGGCGATTTTGAACAAGGAAACTTATTGACGTCAGCTCGAAAAAAGAAATGCAAATGCAGTTCCACCCCCATCTGTCTGTACTCAGCGTCTCTGTAAATCACGCCCAGAGAGTTTGGACTGCGGAGGAGCTACGCAATGCGAAATGCGTTTTTCTATTTGCCTGGAGGAACTTTTGAGTGTTTCTAGGCTCGGAAGTCCTTTATCTGAGCCTGTGGATATCTGAAACAGCAGTGGTTTAATTTTATTTTCTGTGGAAATGTGTTTATTTTTCTCATCTCTCCCTCCGCGCAAAAACACGGAAGTGGGTCAGAGCGCACAGGGCACAGCAAAGGAAAAGAGTGGAGAGTTTGGCCACACCCCCACCCGCTACTATAGGCCATCTCTGTCCTCCTCATTTGCATTCAAGCAACAACGCCCATAATGGAGTGTTCCAGAGTGACATTTATGACTCTTTCTCATCTTATCTCTGTTTCTCATGCACTGAGTGTTGATTTTGAAGAAGGATTCATTTACAGTATTAGGGAACCATTAAGGAGCCATATAAAAGCATCAAGAAGTACCATGTCATGGGATCTTTAAGCATTATAACATGGTTTAAACCTCACAAGAATCCATTTTGTGTAATATAAGTCCATTTGTGTACAGTAATAGTTGAAAAAATAACTTGAAAAAATACTTTCTTACTGTGAGCAGGTGGTCATCTCTCCACAGATCTATCATGTAACTTGACCTTATGGTGTCACCTGTTCTCATTACAGAGATTGGCAAGTTAATGCTATATTGTGGAACATTCTAAAGCAGTAAAATGTACATGGAGAGTAAGTAAGTAAGTGGCCAGAAAACTTACAAAATGCACCATTAACAAAAGCACTTACTAGATCAATGTGCAGATTTGTGAACATTTTATCATATTTATTTACAGCAAGGCATGGTTTACGTTTGAATACATACGTTTCTATGTGTTTTCTCCTCTTTGAGATATGACAGGAATAGCAAAGGAAACACTAAGACATTTTTTGTTTGTGAGAGTTTGATCAAAAGATGCAGACTTTAGTTAATTTAATAGTTCTTTGCTCAGATCTCTCGTAATTCCAACATCTTCCAGACCAAAACCCGTATATTCTACTGGGTTGTTCATTATTCAGTGGTTCAGATTGCAATGATACTGGGCTTAACACTGAGCCCTGAGGGACTCCCATAATGCCGTGCTCTAATCTTTAAATACCTGCTCTGTGATTCGTTATTGTCAGGTGAATTAAACAGTCCCTTCGCATGCAGTTTCTCAATCAGGGTATGCAACCACAATCAAGGAGGATTTATGCTTGTCATGAAGTAAAGTACTAGCCAAAAATTGCTTACGTCAGAATAATATTACTCAAGTAGAAGAACAAAGTAGTAGTCTAAGGAAAAAAAAACAAAAAACTCATGTATGAGTAACTGCCAGTTTATAACATCTGATTTATAATTTTAAGTTAATGTAATTGGAAGGACAACACATTAAATAATCACACAATCTGGTATTTTCAAAGCACAATATTAGAAAAATTTAATCATATCTGAAGGAGCAAAGCAAGAAACACAAATGCTCAAATCATTTCAGCTTTTGTCACTTTAGACTTACTCACAGTGCGAAGAGGAACTAAAAATTTTATTCAAGAGAGAAGGAAGGAAACTCAAGGAAACGCTATTAAACCAGGACTAAACCAGAGTACTGTTAGTTTAATATAAATATTACTCAAGTAGGAGTAAAAGTATGCTGCTAGAAAAGTACTCTGAAAAGTTAAAATGTTACTCAAGTAAATGTAACTGATATATATGTAAATAGTAAATATGCGCTAAAGTTTAACATTAAAGGGATATGCCACCCCCAGGTCAAACTTGGGCATCTCCCCACAGTCCAGAGACTAAAATAAGTGGTGGAAAGTGTTTTTCTGGTGACGCAGCCATTGTCCAGGTCTGTCAGCACTGACCGCCGCGGTATCCACGCTGACAGGGGAATCCCTGTTACGCACCAGGAAGGGAGTTCCCCTGTTACGCAGCGTGGTGTGTGCTTCGTCTGTGTTTTTCCGCACTGAAAAATAGTTCCCACCCAAAATGACCAAGTCAAGCTCTCTGTGTTGATTTGCTCATTTATTTGCACTCGATATGAATGCGCACTACACAGAAAGTAATTGGGAAAAGCATCGAGCAAATTAATTCCTTTTGGCCAAAATCTTTCTCTGGCGACGTTAGACTCCAGTCTAACGCGGAGTAGCTGCAGATACCGCGGCGGTCAGTGCTGACAGACCAGGACAATGGCTGCGTCACCAGAAAAACGCTTTCCACCACTTATTTTAGTCTCTGGACTGTGGGGAGATGCCCAAGTTTGACCTGGGGGTGGCATATCCCTTTAAAGACTCACTATGTTACTTTTCTGATGTGGGTTCTGCCACCAGCTTGTGTCCATGGAGATATAGTTTTGTCTGGAATGTTACACAATATGAATGAATGTCAGGTCTGTTCTGAAAGGGAAAAAAAAAGCAAGAGAAAATAAAAAACATCTTAATGGGGTCACCTCTCCACAGATCTGACATGTAACTTGACCTGCTTGTGTCACCTGTTCTCTTCAAGTTAATGCTATAGTTTGGAACATTCTAGGCAAAACAATAAAAAGTACATGGAGATGGGTGGCCAGAAAAGTAAAAGTGCACCATTAACAAAAGTACTTAGTAAATAATTGTGCAGGTTTGTGAGCTCTATGCAGACCTGTGGAGTGCACAAATGCTGTAAAAATGCTCGAGGACACTCGTCTATAGCATAAAATACGTGCCAAACGCTGATAGAAACTAACCGTGTCGTATTTAGACTTGGAATCCTGCTGCTAACGTTTGTATTTAACACAAAGAGCATTCGCCCTCCCTCTCTCTCCCCCTATCTCCGCGGATGCATTGGACCGCAGGGGCGAACGACAGACTGGGCGCTCATGAAGGGGTGCTGGCTCGCGGTTTGGACTCCGCCGGCGCCAATCTGGGCCTGTGCGGAGAGACTGGCTCAGAGCAGGAGGTTGGTACTACGCAGCACAGATGGCACGGTACTATCAAACTGGCACTGTGGGCATAAACTGGGTGACTCACGCTGTTGACCTCCTCTGATATTTACAAGAGACCAGGAAATGAGCAATAATTATGGCAAAGGTGAACGCAGATACAGGCCAGCTAATGGAGTTACTACTGTGTATTTTCTATTAGTAATGTAATGTTCAATATTAGTCTAAGTACAGTATATGTGGATGGGCTATTCATGTAAACAATTACAGTGGTACCTCACCTTACGAATGACCCAACAAACGAAAATTTCAAGTTACGAAACGCCTTCACGTCAAATTTTGGTCTCTAGATACGAATGAAATTTCAAGTTACGAAACGCGAAATCTCCAATCCAATCCAACTTTATTTATAAAGCACTTTAAAAACAACAAATCTCAAAAATTCAATTAATGCGCGCTCAGATGCACGCCCAAAAATGTAAATACACTTTATCAACACACACGGGGGTTAGGTTCCAGAGGTGGCCCGCGGTGGGAGAGGTCCACGAGGTAGGACAACTTTGTATTTTGCAATTGTTCTACATGTTTTAGGGCTGTAAATGCCTCACCACACACATTCTACGCTTTTCTCAGACTGGAGTTGGGCTTTTCTCGCATTTCTCTCTCGTTTGAACACTCGAACTTTCATAAATTTTCAATGGAATGTGTTGATAGTGAAGCGTGGGGGGAGACACGGCTCAATATAGCGCCGAACGCGCGAGGGGAGACACAACAACACATGATCAGTGTGGTAAAACTCACCTGTCTCACGACGGTCTAAACCCAGCTCATGTTCCCTTAGTGAGTGAACAATCCAACGCTTGGTGAATTCTGCTTCATAATCAGTAGTCGAGTTGTAAAATGAAACCAGGGGGGATGGTGAAATTTTTCACCAACGGGGGGGGGTTTAGACCCGGTTTAGACCCGGTTTAGTCCCGGTTTAGTCCTGGTTTAATCCTGGTTTAGACCTGGTTTAGTCTTGGTTTAGCCCTGGTTTAAACCTGGTTTAGTCTTGGTTTAGTCCTGGTTTAGTGCCAAAATAGATGCAGAAATAATCTGATAATATGACTCACCCATAAGAATGCGGTCAGATCCATTCTAACAGTTTGCCGTGTTGTCTTTAATAATCCGGAACTCCGGAGAAAAGGACATAATCCCGAACGTATCCCGTGTCCCGAGGCGAGAGTTCCTTCTTACGTAGCATTAACGTAGCAAGTTAAGGATTCTTCTTCTCTTGGAAATGCCGCGTAAATATCAGGCTCACAGCTGATCGGCGAACAGGCGCAAACACAACAGCTGCAATCGTCATGATTGGCGGGAGCGCGTATCAGTGCGTAATTATGCTGCAACATGATTGGAAGCTGGAGCGCACTGGCCATTTTGACTTAAAAACGGCGAAATTTGCCAAAAGTTTAGGGATTTTAATGCCTGATTGATAAAATGCCATAAGGGATGGAAGAAGGGATGCCCGTTTTAGAAGAGGGATGATTTTGACTATTTTTTCCCACAGGGGGGATGCCACCCCCCCCCCATCCCCCCCTCAACTCGAGTACTGTTCACAATGATAGGAAGAGCCGATCAAAAAGCGACGTCCATACGGCCTGTTAGCTCACAGTGTCGGCGCCCCGGCTCTGGAGGTCAGATAGAAGCAGAGCCCGCCCCGCCCCGCTCTTATTCCCGCTGAAAGAGCGTCTTTCTCGGCCTCTCAGCCCTAGCACGGAACGGCGTGCAAGGAGCGCGGAGACACGAGCACCGCGCTCCTCCAACGGCACTGCCATGTTATAATAATAACAGGTCCAATCCAGGTTTAGTTCTGGCCAGACCTGGTTTATTCCACGTTCTTTTAGTCCTGGTCTAGTCTCTTAGCCCATCAGGACGCAGAACACAACGTTACACTATAAAAAAAAATGTTACACTATAAAAAAAACCTTGGAACGGATCAGGCTTTTTCCATCGAAATAGCTACTCAACTTACGAATTTTTCACGTTACGAAACCACTTCTGGAACGAATTAATTTCGTAAGGTGAGGTACCACTGTATATGGTTAGAAAATACTAGAAGACACTATGTAATACTAATTTTAAATATTGAATGCCAACACAATGTGCGAGTTACCAGTTTAATCACAAATACCAGAAATTACAAGAAATTACCAGAAATTAAAATGATAGAGATTCTAATATATTTATAAATCTATTATTATATTTTATTTGTATAATTATGTCTCAATTGACACTGGTCTATAGTTCTTTTTTGCTATTCCATCTATTTGTTGTTACCCTCTGTTATATATTATATTTGATGAGTGAGCTACTGTACCCAAATAATTTCCCTTGTGGATCAATAAAGTTTGTCTAAGTGTAAATTCTATTAGAAAAAAGTGTCTTTGAAGCAGTTGGACTTACAATATACAAAAAGCTCAGTTCACAGTAAGAATGTCAATGTAGGTATTTCAATTTCTAGCTATTTTTGAACTATAAAACCACCTGTAATTGAAAAAATGTGAGGTGCAAATGTTTAATGTCACACTGTGGAACATTCAAGCCAGAGCAATGGCATATCCATAGAAATATGCAGGTTACACAGTGCACTTTTAACACACTGCACTTTATTTACGACCGTTTGCCCCGACAGCCACAGCCGACCTGGGGCAGTTTGCAGATCCCCCTGAGCTCATTCAAAAGCCCCATTTAAGCCCTGGCAGGTGAAATATGGACCTGTCAGAAAATGTGGTCGCGCATACAGGGACACGCTACAGTTAAATTGTGCGTTACGTTTAAGTGAATGTAACAGTATATGGGGTATAATGTTGAGAGTTTCCATATAGAAGCACAGTAGTGATCTTGGATACCCATAATTCATTCTGTCCGGAGAACTAATGCGTTTATGTTCAAGGACGTATACTGGGTTTAAAGGCGCTGTACCTGATTTTTACTGTTATAAAATTGTGATTAAAAACAGTTCCTTTCATTTCATATTTATTCATTGAATGAATTTGTAAGCAGCAGAGTTTTGCTGTTATTGTAATGTTAACAGCAACTAGCATGCTAAAAGAGCATTTCCTGGTTGTTATAGGTATACTGTTTTACAATGTACGTGATTTTTTTATTGTCTTAAAACCATGAAAAACAGTGGTCCAAAGTTACTCCTCACTTTAATGATGCATTCAGACCATCCTAATTACTCACCACAATGAGTTTATTAGTAGTAATGTTAACCAGTAGCATGCTGACAGTGCATTTCCTGATTCTTAGAGGTATATTGCTTTATAATTAAAGCATCAATTAGACGTTAAAGGTGCTATAATTGAATTTTACTGTTTACTGTTACTGCATTCCAGTCATGGGACCAAGTCACACATGTGCAAGTCTCAAGTAAGTCTCAAGTCTTCACCTTCAAGTCACAAGTAAGTCTCAAGTATTTTTTTCTTGGGCAAGTCAAGTCAAGTCAAGTCACCTTTGGCGTATTGTTGTAATTTTAGCTGCAGAATCTGATCTTAATAAAGTGAAAGGCAATATATAAGAAAGTGTAAGTAATCATCACTGGCTAATGTGCCCAACCTGTTATAAAATATTTGTATTGTAAATACTCATGTTCAGTAAAATACATCGTAGACTCAAACAAAACAGTGATAATGTAATTATTGGTTATTTATTGGTAAAAGTGATCTGTACATCAAAAACCAAACTGTTTCACATGTTTTCAACATTGTTTCAACATTGAGCTGAAACCAGTAACAGCTAAAACAAACTTGTATTAAACTTTGTTACACTCCCTAACTCACTCTGCCCCCCCCCCCACACACACACACAGAATATCCACAAGTAGCTATCCTTTTACAAAGTAACAATCACAGCTCTTTTCTTTGCACATTTCTCTCTCACACACTTTCTGTCACTCACACTCACACAGTATATCCATAAGTCATTCCCTTTTTGTGAGGAAACAAATAATAGCTAAGACAAATAGCTTATTAATATTAAACTTTGTTACATTTCTCCTCTCACTCACACACACACACACACACACACACCACTCCTCGCGTGCGTAATGGGTCAGGCGCGCTCCTCGAGAGCTCGTGTATTTAGACTACGCCTTTGTAAGAGACTGACTAAGAGTAAAAAGTGATGAGAGTTTTGTTTATTATTATTATTTGAACGTAGACCCTGGGTCAAGTGATCTCCTGCATTCCACAAAACCAAGCCAACAACTGATCTGAGCAACGCCAAGAGACAGAACATTAACGCCACATAGCCCTCCACCACAAGCGCAAACACAGCGCAACTCTCACATCTGAGGGGACGAAACCAGGACTGGACCAGGTCTAGACCTGGACTAAACCGGGATTAAACCACCATGGGCCACTCTTTGCCGATTTCGTGCGGCTGGTTTGTGGCTGGGGCTGAGAGTACGCGGTCCGGGCGCCGCGGATTGTTTTCGTGCTCGCAGCCCCGGTGTACGCGCGGCCTCGTGCCGGTGGTGGTGCACGTGGTGCACGCGTTGCGTCCCAGGACATGGCAGTGCTGTTGAATGAGCACGAAAACATTATGTGAACACGCAAGTCATTCAAGTCATCGTGTCTCAAGTCAAGTCAAGTCCCGAGTCCTAGACTTCCAAGTCCGAGTCAAGTCTCAAGTATTTCATTTTTTGTCGAGTCAAGTCACAAGTCAAAAAAACAGCGACTCGAGTCGACTCGAGTCTCAAGTCCCCATGTCTGCTGCATTCTGAGAATCCTAATTATTCACCATGATGATTTAATATGTTTTTCCAAACGACGAAGACACCGGGCAACTAGGGTGACCACCGGCATGACACAGGAAAGGAGGACACTTGTGTCCAAAAAGGAGGACAAAGGCCCTAAAGTGAGGACACCTTGTTTTTCTTTGTTTTCCCTCGGGGAAGGGGAACGGTCAAGAAAAACAACTTATGAATAATGTATGAAGTCAACATATATTTATTAACATGGAACACCCATCAAAAAGAAAAATGTGGCAAATTAGGGTCAAAATGATATGAACAAAAAACAATATCACTAATTCACTGAAAAAAAAAAACAGTCTTTGTCATGCCATCATATGGCAGAAGAAAGACATTTCACTTTTAAGAGGTAAGATCTCGCTACCTGGATTTGTGTAATTCGCACAAAATCCCCAAAATATTATTTGCAATTATGAAAGCTGTAATGTAAATATTGTAACATATTTTAACTGTCTACATCGAGAGGAAACGTAAGCGAAACCTGTTACGCATGGCACTAAAGAAAACAAAATTTTAAGGGACGTAATAAGGCGATGAAGATGGAAGAAGGAGCCAAGTTGCACCTCAAAGAGTGGCTGATAGCGCAGATAGAGAGCGGACAATACGAGGGGCTGACGGGCTGTATCAGCTGCGCGCGGCGCGCATTGCGAATGTTTGCATACGACACAACATCGCAGAGTAGCAAGTGTAAATAATGGGTGGGGATTTATGACGATTTATGCAACGGTGGCAGACGAGGGTCCGAAAGGAGGACAAAATGAAAAAAGGAGGACACGTGACAGACGGCCGGACAGACAGCTCTAAAACCGGACTGTCCGGACGAAATCCGGACGAATGGTCACCCTACGGGCAACACGACTACAGAGTCACAACTTGATGTGCGCACATGAGCGCTGTCCTCTGTAGCCGTGTTGCCCTGTGTCTTCGTCGTTTGGAAATTGATTGTACAATAATGTAAACCTCACGATGCTCCTCAAACATTTTTGCGAACTGTAAAAACTGTGCAAATCATATCGCTATGACTACATTGAAAACAGCACCCAATGCCATGATTCTCCTCCTTCACTTGTTTGGACACGGCGCTTTGACACGGCTCATTTCTGTCCAACGGCTGAACGACCTCAGCACACGTGATGAGATGTTACGCCCTAAGTGAATGTAACTGTACTGTATATGGGGTTCAACATTCAAAGTTCAAAGTCAGCTTTATTGTCAAAAACCATATGTAGAGGTTGCACACACAGGATTTGAAATTGGGGTATAATGTTGAGTTTCCCTGGAGACACTCTAGTGATCTTGGATACTCATAATTCAGTCAGTGTGGAGACTGGAGGGTCATTGCATTTGGGGCTCAGGGTGACATTGGATTTAAATGACATGCATGGCCATATGTGGAGGATTTAATTTCACTATGTCTTTAGTCCAAAACAGCCAGTCTGATTTCTGTTCTGTTTCGTGTAGAGAAGTGTAGAGAGTGACTGTGTTGCGGCCATTTTCAAAGAGCCATATCACTCCATTAATCAAGATCTGGATTTAATGATGTAATAGAAATGTATTGGGCTTGTTTCCGTTTTGAGTGATTTCTGAACCAAAGTTAAAATAATCTGCAAAAGGGATAAGAACAGTGCAGCCAATTTGTGCTTCTAAAAGTTCTAAAACAAGATTAATGAAGCATAGTATTAATTGTAGATTAATTAAGCATAATTAAGGTAAAAATAACACTATCACCACAACACTTCAACCTCACAGCAAGAAGGTCAGAGGTTTGTATCTTCAAGGAGACCAAACCAGACCAAGTTACAGGTCAGATCTGGGGAGAGGTGACCCCGCTCACAGTCAGATTGTCTGTTTTTCTAGATATTTTTGAGCTATAAAACCACCTATAATTGAATATACATGTAAAGTAGAGCTGTTTAATGTCATAATGTGGAACATTCCAGGCAGAGACATCCATAGAAACAAGCAGGTGACAGACCCAAAAAGTTACACAAAAAAAATACAAAAAGGTGTTAATACAGTAAAATAAATAAATAAATAAAATACAACAAGTATTGAGTATTTAAAGGTCCCATGACATGGTACTTCTTGATGCTTTTATATGGCTCCTTAATGGTTCCCTAATACTGTAAATGAATCCTTCTTCAAAATCAAGACTCAGTGCATGAGATAGCCCCATGAACACAGTCAGAGTCAAAAACATCTCTCTGGAACACTTTATTATGGGCGTTGTTGCTTGAATGCAAATGAGGAGGACAGAGACAGGCCAGTGCAGCGGGTGGGGTGTGGCCAAACTCTCCACTTCCGCGTTTAAGCGCGGAGGAAGATATGAGACGCTTTCCATTGAAAAATAAACACATTTCCACAGAAAATAAAATTAAACCACTGCTAGTTCGGAGGCTCGGATAAAGGACATCCGAGCCTGGAAACACTCTCACGTGCCTCCAGGCAAATAAAAAACCGCATCTCGCATTGCGTAGCTCGTTCGCTGTCCAAACTCTCTGGGCGTGAGTTCCAGAGACGATGGGTAGACATCCAGAGGGGGGTGGCACTGCATTTTTCCCCGAGTGTGACATCAGAAAGTTCCTTTGTTCAGAATCGCCCGTTTGGGCTGTCTTTTTTTCAAACGTGGAAAAGGACCGCAATTGCTCAGTTTACACATTTCGCAACTTTTAGCCATGGGGGGGGGGCACTAAACAGGGTAGGGGAGCTCACGTTAACATTCAAAATCCTCAGAAAGTGAAAATTGCATGCCATGGGACCTTTAAAGATCCCATGACATGGTACTTCTTGATGCTTTTATATGGTGCCTTAATGGTTCCCTAATACTGTAAGTAAATCCTTCTTCAAAATCAAGATTCAGTGCATGAGAAAGACCCATGAACACAGGTAGGGTCAAAAAATATGTCTCTGAACACTTCATTATGGGCGTTGTTGCTTGAATGCAAATGAGAAGGACAGAGATAGGCCAGAGCAGCGGGTGCTCTTTCCTCGTTTTAACGGTGCGCTGGTGCGCTGGTGCGCTGGTGCGCTGGCCCCACTTCCGCGTTTTATGCACGAAGGAAGAAAGGAGAGGCGTTTCAATGAAAAAAACACATTTTTACAGAAAATAAAATGAAACCACTGCTGTTTCAGAGGTCCAGAGGCTCGGATAAAGGACATCCGAGCCTGGAAACATTCTCACGTGCCTGCAGGCAAATAAAAAAACGCATTTCGCATTGCGTAGCTCGTTTGCGGTCCAAACTCTGGCCGTGACGGTGGGTAAATATCCAGACGGGCGGTGGAACTGCATTTTTTCTTCAATGTGACGTCACATAGTTTCCTTGTTCAGAATCGCCCGTTTGAGCTGTCTTTTTTTCAAACGCAGAAAAGGACCGCAAATGCTCTGTTTACACATTTCGCAACTTTTAGCCATGGGGGGGCCCTAAACAGGGTAGGGGAGCTCACGTTAACATTCAAAAACCTCAGAAAGTGAAAATTTCATGCCATGGGACCTTTAAGATAACAAAACTATTGTGCAGAATTAGTGGCTGTTGTTCGTACAGTACAGCAAACGCACAAGGACTTCAATATAAAAATTAAAATGTTATTCAGACAGGAAACTAAAAAAAGTATTAAAAAAGTATAAACAGCCACTCTTCCATCTTTATTTAGCATGCCCCTTTATGTCCTTATATGGCCCTTCCTCCTGTATATGCCCTATCCATCATAATCTCACATTTGCTCACACCGAGGCGGCAAAGGCCATGAGCCAAAGCACCAGGACATCCATACAGACCCCCCCATCACGTCCATGTTAAATCAATAGGTTCTAACGCAAGTACTGGGCAGTGGTTGTACGTGACAGCAGCTCTTATGAAGGATTACACAGAGGGGAAATGGACATGTCTTTATTATGTGACATTTATCCAGTGTCAGACCACAACCAGTGACAATTCTAAAGGCTAATGTAGTCCTGTCTCAATATTTGAAATGTGATATAATAATTCTGAAAATATCACAGTGAGTTTGGAAACCATTTGGAAAATCTTAAAGGTCCAATATACCACAAAAATAACAAAAATAACTGAATTTTAAGCCATAATGTAATATTGTTACCTCCTCAAAAACAGACCTGGAGTTGTGGTTTGTTTCATTCACATACAGTATGTTTGAGTAATCCTTTATTATTAGTCTGTCAACCTCTCCAAAGCTCAAAATGCTCTGTTCCACCTTGTGATGTCATGAAGCAGTAGTTTTCAATAGAACTCAGCCCAAATATGCAGGATTTGTGTGTTAAACAAACCAACTCCAGGTCTGTTTCTGATGAAGAAATAATTATAACAGAGATCAGAAAATTGTGGACATCAAAGTCTCGATCTCGTGGACTGAATCTCAACACACGTCTTATCTCATAGAAATTGTGTCTCGCCCCATCCCTTATCTAAAGTAATTAAAGATCCCATGACATGGTACTTCTTGATGCTTTTATATGGCTCCTTAATGGTTCCCTAATACTGTAAATGAATCCTTCTTCAAAATCAACACTCAGTGCATGAGAAACAGAGATAAGATGAGAAAGAGTATTTTTTTTCTCTCTGAACACTCCATAATGGGCGTTGTTGCTTGAATGCAAATGAGGAGAAAAGAGCTGGCCAATAGTAGAGGGTGGGGGCGTGGCCAAACTCTCCGCTCTCAGCCCTCAGCTGATCCATTTCCGTGTTTTTGCACGGGGGGAGAGATTTGAAGCGTTCCATTGAAAAATAAACACAGTTCCACAGAAAATAAAATTAAACCACTGCTGTTCAAAGGTCCAGAGGCTCAGATAAAGGACTTCCGAGCCTAGAAACACTCGGACGTGCCTCCAGGCAAATAAAAAAACGCATTTCGCATTGCCTAGCGCATTCGCAGTCCAAACTCTCTGGGCGTGATTTACAGAGACGTTGAGTTCAGACAGACGGGGGTGGAACTGCATTTGCATTTCTTTTTTCGATCTGACGTCAATAAGGTGCCTTGTTCAAAATCGCCCGTTTGAGCTCCGATTTTTTGTAACGCAGAAAAGGATCGCAAATGCTCAGTTTAGACATTTCGCAACTTTTAACCATGGGGGGGGGGGCTAAACAGGGTAGGGGAGCTCACATTAACGTTCAAAAACCTCAGAAAGTGAAAATTTCATGCCATGGGAC
Organism: Paratrypauchen microcephalus; assembly: GCA_036785185.1. NCBI lineage: Eukaryota > Metazoa > Chordata > Actinopteri > Gobiiformes > Gobiidae > Paratrypauchen > Paratrypauchen microcephalus. The sequence continues at coordinate 2,008,307 of JAVJIX010000133.1, forward strand.
CTTTAAAAGAAGCTGCCATTATTGTCCAGTGTATCGTCTTTTTAAACCAATGTTTAGACCAAAATAGCATATTGACTGGACCGATAAAATTGTCAATTGGCACCAATATCTGAAACACCAAAATTTGCTGTACTAGAATCATCGGTGTATCCCTAGTATCAATACTGGTATCGATACTTTTCCTTACTATCAAAATCACATTTGCATTTTTATTATTGCATCAAAACTACAGTAAATAGCAATAATAGGATGAAACGTTGTCATTCATAGTTCTCTTAGCTTACAGCTTTTTGAAACTGTGACTACAAATGAAACAGAAAATGCACACCAGCATTCTTGTAGAGGTGCAAATGCAAGGAGAAGGAATTTAAAAGTGAAAGTGACCTATACGGTGATCCAAAGCAAGAAAAATAATTAGATGAAGCCTTTTTGCCGAAACGCAAAAAAGCTTTTGGACATCGGCCATCTGAGCGCGCTACGTCTTTTCTCACTATTATACAGTGCCGTGAAAAAGTATTTGCCCCCTTCCTGATTTCTGTGTTTTTTGCATATTTATCACTCAAAACATTGTCAGATCATCAAACCAATTTTAATATCACACAGAAACAACCCAAGGAAAGACAAAATTCAGTTTTTGAATGATGATTCCATTTATTAGTGCACAAAAAAAATCTAAACCTATCTGGCCCTATGTGAAAAAGTAATTGCCCCCCCTTGTTAAATCACAAACTAACTGTGACTAACCACAGTTTTGAGAAAACTTAGTTCAGTTCTACATGCCACACCCACACCTGATTGTCACCACCTGTGTTGAATCAAGAAATCACTTAAATAGTTCCTGTCAAACAAAGTGAAGTTGGCTACAACATCTCAAGAACAAACACATCATGCCACGATCCAAAGAAATTCAAGAACAAATGAGAAAAAAAGTGATAGAAGTCTATAATTCAGGAAAAGGTTACAAAGCCATTCCCAAAGCTCTGGGGCTCCAGCGAACCACTGTCAGAGCCATTATTCAAAAATGGAGGAAACTGGGAACAGTTGCAACCCTTCCCAGGAGTGGTCGACCAACTAAGATTACTCCAAGAGTGCGACGACGGCTCATTCAGGAAGTCACAAAAGAACCTAGACGCACATCGAAAGAACTACAGGCCTCGTTGGCCTCAGTTAAGGTCAGTGTTCATGACTCCACCATTAGAAAAACACTGGCCAAAAATGGCATCCATGGAAGAGTTCCCAGGAGAAAACCACTGCTTTCACAAAAGAACACAAAGGCTCGTCTCACCTTTGCCAAAAAGCACCTTGATGACCCTCAAGACTTTTGGAGAAACATTTTGTGGACCGATGAGTCTAAAATTGAACTTTTTGGAAGGTCTGCAGCCCGTTTCATCTGGCGTAAAAATGGCACAGCATTTGATAAAAAGAACATGGTGCCCACAGTAAAGCATGGTGGTGGCAGTGTGATGGTCTGGGCCTGCTTTGCTGCCTCAGGACCAGGACAACTTGCTGTGATTGACGGAAAAATGAATTCTGCTGTTTACCAGAAGATCCTGAAGGAGAATGTCCGGCCATCAGTTCGTGCCCTCAAACTCAAGCGCTCTTGGATCATGCAACAGGACAATGATCCAAAACACACCAGCAAGTCCACCTCTGAATGGCTCAAAGAAAACAAAATTAAGGTTTTGGAGTGGCCAAGTCAAAGTCCGGATTTAAATCCGATTGAGATGCTGTGGTGTGACCTTAAACGGGCAGTTCATACAAGAAAACCCTCCAATATGGCAGAATTGAAACAATTCTGCATAGAAGAGTGGGCCAAAATCCCTCCCCAGCGGTGTGAAAGACTCATCACCAATTATCGCAAACGTTTGGTTACAGTTATTGCTGTCAAAGGAGGCTCAACTGGCTATTAGATTAAGGGGGCAATTACTTTTTCACATAGGGCCAGATAGGTTTAGATTTTTTTTGTGCACTAATAAATGGAATCATCATTCAAAAACTGAATTTTGTCTTTCCTTGGGTTGTTTCTGTGTGATATTAAAATTGGTTTGATGATCTGACAATGTTTTGAGTGATAAATATGCAAAAAACACAGAAATCAGGAAGGGGGCAAATACTTTTTCACGGCACTGTAGCTTGGTCTGTTCAGCCATTTCAACTTTCCTATGTTTTGTGTGACTGTAACTGAAGCAAGAAAGAGAAAAATATATGTAAATAAAATCATAATATTTCCACATAAATCCATTTGTCACAGCAAAGGTCTGCAAACAAACGCGGTCTGACACATGAAAGACGAACTGATGGTTGAAATTTATTAGTGTAATGGCCAGAAAATTAGGTCAGATCAAAGGGACATTCACATTAAAAACACATGAATCAGGAGCGACAAAACAACAAGAAATACAAAACAGAAACTACAGATCAACCAGTATGATTTTTTTTTTTTTCATAGAGCTGATTTTGGTCATTTGTAATTGAAACGGCCTATCGTACACTATTTTCTGTGTATGTTATAAAGTTATTTCCTCATCAAAGACATACCTAGAGTTGTGTTGTGTTTTATTCACATTCACACATGTTTAACACACAAACGCTGCATATTTAGGCTGAGTTCTTCTCTCCAAGAGAAAACAGTTGTTACTCAAACATGTGTGAATGAAACAAAATGATGGAATAATTATATATTATTAACTTTTGTGATTCTTTAATCTTTAGAAATGAAGTTTCAAATGTGTGCATGACTTGTGATATGTTTTGAGTTACAGAAAGGCCAGATATCCGAGGGGAGACGTAAGCAGACAGCTTGGCTCCTCCAGTATCTAAGTTTCAGGGACATTGTTCCTGTGAGAGATGTCATATCTGGGAATTATCTTATAAGTGTGTTGGGTGTTATGATTATGTTTTGGTTTTAATGATTATGTTTTGTCGGCTGTCCTGCCACATGTTCCCCCACCCCTTATGGGCAGGACAGACCACGTGTAAACTAGGGATGTGAAAAACTGAATAAATAGCAAGCTGGGGGCACAGAGAACCAGGACGCTCAGAGCAAATATGGGCCGAGAGCAACGTTGTAACCTGGCCGTATTTCTCTGACTGTTCTCCACTTGCAAGTGAAAAAACCTAATCTCTCTTGTCTTCCTTTCCTGTGTACAGAATATGTTGGGTTTTTACCAGCACCCATCAAATGGTCCTTCGTAAGCCGGATCCCAAGACACCTAAAGACTCCAGGAGGTGTCTGAGATTCGGGAAAGACAGTGGCCACTGCATCTGAAACCTTTACCGGCCGACTCTCAACCATCGCTTGGAGTCTGAGGGTTGACGGGATACCGAAGGAGGAAGACAACCAGACTAAAAGAACTGAGTGAGTACGTCTAAGTTTAAAACGTGTGTGACTGAGGGTCATAGCGCGTAGAAAACCCTAACAATCCTAGGCTCTATTAGGTAAAAATGTGGACTAGTGTCCCTCTATCGGGTGGCGGGAGAGTCACTGGCAGGTAGTAAAACACTGGGTGGAGTAGTATCCTTCTAACGGGTGACAGGTTAGTCACATACAGTTAGTAAATTACTGAAGGATGCGGTATCCCTTTATCGGGTAACAGGTTAGTTACTGGCTAGATAATAAAAGACCGTGAAAATCGTACTCAAAGGAATAAAAGTTCTGTGTGAAAGTGTGTATGACTGGAATTACAGGCCGTTAACACTGTAATTCATATAAACTGTTCAGAATAATACAGTAACGTATTGTAGATGCAGAGGCAAGATTTTTCCACCTGCTCATTGCACAGTGACAGGTTGAAGTGAAAAATACTACAATATTGATTATTACTGTCTGAACAAAAACACATCCCAACCTATAGTGACTCCACTCTGGATTAAAAAGGTTGGACTAAATTGACCAAAAAATGGGAAACAAACAGACAAAACTTCAGAGTAAGGATTATAAAATTGTTGCGCAACAAAATAAAGACAAAATAAAATACCTGAAATTATGGACAACAAAATATAATTTTAAAGGGAAGTTAAACACTGTAGATATAATACAGTTAAGAGAAAAGATCTATGCAGATTATTATGCAGACTATTAGAGTAAAAAATATTTACAATAGTTACTTGAGCTGAGGAATTTAGGCCCCTAGAAACATCAGATTCAGATTCTCAAATGGTAATGCTTCTGGAGTTGTTCACCATATGGAATAAGACCACCCAGACACAAGCAGAACACGCAAACTCCACATACAGGACTACCTTCATACATACTCCCTACAACTGTACAACAGCTCACCTTTTGGCCGCACCGGGCTCACCTTTTGGCCGTGTCCAGGGCGCGTGTTTGCACTCCGCCTCCGCCTGGCAAATCTATTATACGTCTAATTCTGCTTTTCATATTATCATATTATATCAAATATCCTCCTGGGACCCGAAGAAAAAGAGTTTATTTTATTTTTTATTTTTTTTATCTGGTTTGGACCTGATTTAGATCTCTTTTAGTCCTAGTTTAGACCTGGTTCAGTTCTGGTTTAGTCCTAGTTTATTTATCATAGTGCAGCCACAAACTAGAGTGTATCTCAAAAGACTCAAATGTACAGACTGGATAACTACAAGACCAACAGCTGAGACAGGATGTCACAAGTGGACTAGACAAGCATTATTTTGGCCAATACATGTCATTTCCAGTACAAAAAGCAGCGCCATCTATAGGATGGAGAATGATACAAGATCTACAAGCAGTAAACCAAGCAGTGATTCAGAGAGCACCATGTGTTCCTGATCCACATACACTTCTAAATTCATTACAACCAAATTCACAATACTTTACGGTTATAGACATTTCAAATGCTTTCTTTTCAATTCCAATTCGTGAAGATAGCCAGTTTTTATTCGCATTTACCTATAACAATAGAAGATATACTTATGCCAGGTTACCACAAGGTTACGGTGAATCTCCTACAATATACTCACAGGCTATGAGTTCGAATTTGTCTAAATTTACACCTCCAGGAGGAAGTCAAATCTTACTTTACGTGGATGATATTTTAATTTCATCACCAGATAAGGAAACATGCCAAAAGGATACAATAGCGTTATTAAAATATCTAGCAGAAAACGGACATAAAACAAGTAAAAATAAAGTACAATTTTGTAAACAAGAAGTCAAATACTTAGGACATTCTCTCAGTAATGGAGGCAGAGCAGTTACTAATGACAGAAAAGCAGCTATCCTGAATGCACCAAAACCAGAAACCAAAAAACAAATGATGTCTTTTTAGGATTAACGAATTACTGCAGACAATGGATTCCATGTTATGCAGAATTAACACATCCATTAAGTCAACTAATATAAGATAAGATAAGCCTATATTGATCTCACACAGGAGAAATTTACTCGCCACAGTAGCTCCAGGACATTTGGACAAGAGGGAAAAAGTGCATGCATGCAGGGAGGGGATAAAGTAAGTAATAAATAATACAAATAGTAATACGTAATAATAATAATAATGGAAAATAGTAATAATGATAATAAATGATAATAATATGAGACTCCAATATGATAATATATGAGACTCCAATAGCAATGAAAGATAAATTAAAATAGATGCAGGAAGCAGAAAAGGCATTCTGTGATCTAAAACAAACTTTAGTCTCAAGTGTAAGTTTAGCCTTACCGGATTATTCAAAACCCTTTGTGCAAATGGTAGATTGTAAAGGCATATTAATGACTTCAGTAATCACACAACTGCATGGAACCAAACTAAGACCTATAGCCTACTATTCAATTAAACTTGACAGTGTAGCGCAAGCTATACCAACACTGGCTGAGAGCCGTGGTAGCAGCATCTGTAGCAGTAGAAGCTTCAGCAACAGTAGTGTTATTTCACCCATTAACACTCAAAGTACCACACACTGTAGCAGTATTACTATTACAGAGCAATCACTCATTTTTATCACCAGCAAGACATCTTTCATGTATGACAAATTTATATTCACAACCACATTTAACCATAGAAAGATGTACAGTTTTAAATCCAGCCACTTTAATGCCGACTGAGGATGACGGAATCCCACATAATTGTAAAGAATTAGTAGAACAATCAACAAAATGTAGAGAAGATTTATTAGATACTCCAATTGAAGGAGCAGAAATTGTATTTGTAGACGGATCATCTAAAAAAGACAATTATGGAAAAACACAGACAGGGTATGCGGTAACAACAGTAAATAAAGTTTTAAAAGCAAATAAATTACCTCCAAATTATTCAGTACAGGCAGCAGAATTAGTAGCACTAACAGAAGCATGCAAATTATTTAAAGGCAAGAACGTAACAATATATACAGATAGTCAATATGCATATGCGAAACTCACGTATTTGCACAATATTGGAAAAATAGAGGAATAAAGACTTCTACAGGAAAACCAGTAACTCGTGCTGAATTATTAACAGAATTAATAAAAGCAGTACAATTACCAAATAAAATAGCTATTTGTAAATGTGCAGCACACAAATCAGGAACAGATGAAGTAACAAGAGGAAATGCAATGGCAGATAAAACAGCTAAAGACGCAGCAGAATACAAAATAAATACATATTCTTTAATGGAAGGGACCCAATTAAACAAAAAAAACCTACAAGACATGCAAGAACAAAGCCCTAAAACTGAAATAAACTTATGGAAAAGAAAAGGAGCACAAATAAAAAAACGACATATATATGTGACCAGAAAATAAACCAATACTACCACAGAATTTATATAGATACGCAGCGATATTGAGCCATGGTAAATCACATGTCTCAACAGGAGGGATGGTATCTATGATAAATACGCAGTATTTAATAATAACTACTAAAAAATTTTTGTAGAAGATGCCTAATATGTGCAAAACATAATCCACAAGGAAATCTTAGACCAATTAGAGGTAAATTTCCAGAACCACAATACCCATTTCAAGAAATACAGATGGATTTTATTCAATTAAATCAAAGTGAAGGTATGAAATATTGTTTAGTAATCATAGATGTGTTTTCAAAATGGACAGAGATATTTCCAACTAGACATCCAGATGCATTAACAGTAGCAAAAGCGTTATGGAAAGAAATTATACCTAGATATGGATTAGTGGAAGTGATCCGATCGGATAATGCTAAACATTTTGTTAATGAAACCATAGAATTGATAGGAAAGAAATTTGATATAAAACTAAAAAACTTGTGTTCATATCACACACAGTCAGCAGGACTAGTAGAGAGAAGAAATGGTACTATAAAAAACAGACTTAAAAAATGTATGGAAGAAACTAAAAGACCATGGACTAAATGTTTAGATTTAGTCAAGTTAGAATTAAATACTACAGCTATACAAGGGTTAACTCCATTTGAGATATTGTTTGGTAGACCATATAAAATACCACAATTTAAACAAATATGGGAAGATGGGGAAGATATGGACTTAGCTTCACACATGAGAAAAATGTTTGAAAAGCAAAATAACAAACATACTGAAGTAGACCAACCCTGTTCTCAACAGGAAGAAGAGTTAGTGGAACCAGGGGACTGGATCTTGGTGAAAAGCATTAAGAAAAAACACTGGTATTCACCTAAGTGGGAAGGTCCTTATCAAGTATTGTTAACAACCCCAACAGCACTAAAAATAGCTGAGAGAGCAACTTGGATTCATCAAAGTCATTGCAAAAAGGTTATAAACTACAAAGATGCAGATAAATCACAGGAATAGAATACCAAAATGGTTAAAGACAGCTATAATGTGTTGGATATTGTTGACATTCTTTGTAATGACATTCCTACTAGTATGGTATCAGATAAAAAAAATGGGCTAGAAGACTTAAGATGGAAGTGATTAAATTGAATGGCAAATTAACTTTAGTAATGTTCTTTAACACAACAGCAGAACCATTAGAAGCAGGAATAGAATCAGGAGGTCATGGTCTGAAAGTACCATGTTATACCTTATTGTTATGTATTCATAAATCAGGAGTAGACCCATGCACAACATTTTTTTTATGTTCTAACATAACACAGGCTAACTCGACAGAACTGCCTCAGCAGAAGGAAAGTCTAGTGATAGGACCATGAACTTTCACTAGTACAAAGATTAGAATAAATAACAACAACAATGAGCAAAAAACAGATGATTGGTTTCTAATAGCTACAGGAATATCAGGACTCAACAATAACTGCTAATGACGGAACAAGCAGCTAATTCATCACTATCAGACTGTTTAGTATGTTTGGGATCTAGACCAGTTTTGAAAGTAGTCCCTGCACCCATTAACGAGACATGTATAATACCTATAATGACTAACACCAATCCACCAAACTGTTCTGACTTAGATAAAACTTTTCCAGTCACCCAACCTGTAAAGATTAAACCAGTATTTGATGTTAAAGTAGCACTTAAAATTTTTTTATGTGTATAAATTTCAATGGAACAAAAAACATCTTAGGGAAAATCCAGCAGGAATTTTGTGAAACTAACATTAGTGGAGGTGACAACATGAAAGTAATATCCAGATCAGACGTGTGGTGGTGGTGCGGTGAAGACAAGGTCTATGACAAAATACTGTCCAATACTTCAGCTCGTTGTGCTTTGATTACACTGATTATGCCAGTGATAGTCCAACCAATGACTGCAGAAGAGATAAGTGCACATTACCAACTTGTGCTTCCAGGACATTTAAATAGAAGGAAGCGAACTAGCCACACCCCGTGATTAGAAGACCTACTTTGACGCTGTGGGCGTCCCTAGGGGGCGTGCCTGACGAATATAAATTAGCAAATCAAATATATCACTCAAGACCCTTTAAAAAACTGCTGCTAAGGACGACTGTTGCGCTGTTGCACATTTATTTTATCTTAACTCCAATGCACATTCTATTGCACATTTTTGATGCACACTGCACACTTTGGAAATCTGTATATAGGTGTTTATTTATTATGTTGGACTGTTTTAAGATTTTAGATCTTAGACTTTAGTTTAACTTTAGATCTCTGTCTTAGATGTTTTTTGTTGTGTTTTGTCTTCATATTGTATTTTGTACACTGTCTTTTTGCACTACCTGGCCAGAGAGAAACGAAATTTCACTGTATGTTGAACATATATGGCAGAATTGACAATAAAAGCTAACTTTGATCTTTTGAAATAGCAGCAGGATTTGAAAATACACCAGTTATAGCTGCATTCCTTCCAATTACGCCTAACAAAAATGTAGACAGAATCAACTACATCCACTATAACGTCCAGAAACTTGGCAACTACACCGAAACTGCACTATCTGCTGTACACGACCAACTTAAAGCTACCTCACTCATGGCCTTCCAGAATCGCATAGTGCTCGACATGTTACTAACCGAGAAAGGAGGAGTGTGTGCAATCTTTGGGGATGTGTGTTGTGCGTTTGTCCCGAATAACACCGCTCCCGAAGGTAAACTCACTAAGGCTTTGGATGGCCTAAGAGCTATGAACAAGCGAATGAAGGACCAATCGGGGGTAGATACTTCCATGTGGGACGGCTGGCTGGATGTATTTGGAAAATACAAAGCCCTGGTAACATCAGTCCTAATGTCAGTAGCAGTATTTGCAGCAATTTTGACCTTATGTGGGTGTTGTTGTATTCCATGTCTAAGAGCATTAATTAATAGACTAATTACAACTGCCATCTCACCCTTAACACAAGACAAGGAAGTGATGATGCATTTGCTGGCAGGTTATAATGGCACTCTATTGACACCCATTGGCGAAGAAACAGATTTACAAAATGAATTGACTGACTTATTCCAAGAAATTGAGAATTGTGTGTACAATAACAATGAACAGGTAACTGAAAATCTGCAAAGAAGAGGTTACACGGGATACAACAAAAATTAATAAACAGGAGGGAAATGATGGAATAATTATATATTATTAACTTTTGTGATTCTTTAATCTTTAGAAATGAAGTTTCAAATGTGTGCATGACTTGTGATATGTTTTGAGTTACAGAAAGGCCAGATATCCGAGGGGAGACGTAAGCAGACAGCTTGGCTCCTCCAGTATCTAAGTTTCAGGGACATTGTTCCTGTGAGAGATGTCATATCTGGGAATTATCTTATAAGTGTGTTGGGTGTTATGATTATGTTTTGGTTTTAATGATTATGTTTTGTCGGCTGTCCTGCCACATGTTCCCCCACCCCTTATGGGCAGGACAGACCACGTGTAAACTAGGGATGTGAAAAACTGAATAAATAGCAAGCTGGGGGCACAGAGAACCAGGACGCTCAGAGCAAATATGGGCCGAGAGCAACGTTGTAACCTGGCCGTATTTCTCTGACTGTTCTCCACTTGCAAGTGAAAAAACCTAATCTCTCTTGTCTTCCTTTCCTGTGTACAGAATATGTTGGGTTTTTACCAGCACCCATCACAAAACATAACTCCACGTATGTTTTAGAGGTGGTACCAACATTAAAGCTCATTGTTTGCTCATGCAAGATTTTGTGTAATATATTACCTTTACATTAAGTCCAAACTCATGAACAGCCCCCTGAACAACAGTGTATGAAGTGTTAAAATAAAGCTTTGTGTGTATTTTTAGGCAGCAAATCAACCAAAACAAAATATCAGCCTGTTTTGGAGATATATACTGGCCAACTGATATAACAGTCTATCTCTAACAAAAAACATACATTTTCCCAGCAGATCTCTCTAACATTACAGCTACAGATACTCCTGACTGTGGCTCTGTAGCTCAAGATCAGGAGATAGGTCCCCAGGTACTGCACTGTGATCCGGCAACACTCCTGACAGGTTTCAAATCATGGTCTCTGAGGCTGTATTATTTTGCACGGAGCTGCCGAACTTGACAGCAAAGAAGTTCTATTCAGGCTCCAAAGCTGTTTTAAAGATCCCATGACATGGTACTTCTTGATGCTTTTATATGGCTCCTTAATGGTTCCCTAATACTGTAAATGAATCCTTCTTCAAAATCAACACTCAGTGCATGAGAAACAGAGATAAGATGAGAAAGAGTGATTTTTCTCTCTCTGAACAGTCCATAATGGGCGTTGTTGCTTGAATGCAAATGAGGAGAAAAGAGATGGCCTATAGTAGAGGGTGGGGGCGTGGCCAAACTCTCCGCTCTCAGCTGTGCCCTCTGATCCATTTCCGTGTTTTTGCACGGGGGGAGAGATGAGAAGCATTCCATTGAAAAATAAACACATTTCCACAGAAAATAAAATTAAACCACTGCTGTTCAAAGGTCCAGAGGCTCAGATAAAGGACTTCCGAGCCTAGAAACACTCGGACGTGCCTCCAGGCAAATAAAAAAACGCATTTCGCATTGCCTAGCGCATTCGCAGTCCAAACTCTCTGGGCGTGATTTACAGAGATGCTGAGTACAGACAGACGGGGGTGGAACTGCATTTGCATTTCTTTTTTCGATCTGACGTCAATAAGGTGCCTTGTTCAAAATCGCCCATTTGAGCTCTGATTTTTTCTAACGCAGAAAAGGATCGCAAATGCTCAGTTTAGACATTTCGCAACTTTTAACCATGGGGGGGGCCCTAAACAGGGTAGGGGAGCTCACATTAACGTTCAAAAACCTCAGAAAGTGCATTGTGTAATGTTTCTGGTGGAGGGTCCATCACCTGCTTTTTTCTATGGGTATGTCATTTCTCTGTCTGGAATGTTCCACAGTATGACATTAAACAGCTCTGCCTTACATTTATTCAATTGCAGGTGGTTTTATAACTCAAAAAAAACCCCTAGAAAAACATAACCTGTAACTTGGTCTGGTTTGGTCTCCATGAAGAGAGAAAGGTTTAATGTCATATTGTGAAACTTTCCAGAAAAAGCAATAACATCTCCATGGAGAAAAGCATTTGACAGACGCTCCACCAGAAAAGTTACACATTGTGCCTGTAACTCCTCCAGAGAATCGGTGCAGTGTACTTGTTGGTCACATGAATATTTTACACAAATCAGCACTGCTTTATATCAGATTTTATATATACTGTTTTTATTTTTATTTTTTTTTTATTTTAGCAGCAAAACTTTTCCCAAATTCTCTATTGAAATAAATGGGATTCCTGCTTAGCCAGAAGTTAATCATACTTCAGAATATTCTCCATGTAGATAGCTTCATTTTAACATTTTATCCAAAGGAACAACATTTCCTCGGAAACAAGCAGGAGAAGGGCCTGGGCCTGGAGATGCAAGCCCACTCAGACTAATATAAATAAACGCAGCCAAAATGAATAAACAAAAAGCAAAACAAAAATACCTTTTGACTGCAAAGTTACACATTGTGGCTTTAAAACAGTAAACATCAGGTTCAGCGTCTGTACCTCCAAGACTTTCCTTGTCAGTTTAAACTTGAGGCGAGAGTTGACTGGCGGATTGTAAAGTTGTATTGGACATAAATAGGTGACAGAGAGAGGGGAGTCCATTTCACTTGAGTCCTGTCTCTTCACATCAGGAGAGAGGGAAGAGACGAAAACTGGACTGTCAAAAACACTTACCCTCAAGACAAAGTGTGGAGGGGGACCCATCAACTGCAGTCATTGGGAGCCTAACCCACAACCTCCTCACTAAGGCATACTCCACTCAGAGAAATCAGGAGTCTAACCCACAACCTCATCACTGAGATGAGGAGACAAGCTACCGTACTTTTTGTACTATAGAGCGCACCTGATTATAAGCCGCACCAACCAAATTCTTTAAAAAATTAAGATTTTTACATATATAAGCCACACCTCACTATAAGCCGCAGGTGTCCACATTGTTACTTGAGATATTTACACAAAAGGTTTTTTTTTTAATAATTGTACAGCAGTAACACGGCAGAAACACAACGGCAGAAACACGGCAGAAACACGGCAGTAAAACAACTGTAAAATGGCCAGCCTGTAGCCTCATGCCAGCACAAAACCGCGCAGAATAAAATCCCAAAACGGCGGCTACACACACAAAGCACATCAGGTAACAGCGGCAGACATCAGCCCCATGCATTAAACAACTGCATTAAAATCATGGAAATCAATGCTCAACCCAGCCATAATTAAAAACAAAAAGTGTCTTACTTTCATGCGAAGTGCTATCCACAACCAGACAACAAGTCCGCAACCCGATCGATAACGTCATCTGTGTCCAGGTTCCAGACATTTTTCGCCCCCCCCCCCCGATAGCAGTGCTCTCTTCAATTTTTCCTAAAACTATATTAAACTATAATGCTAAGTATCCGACCGTCCGTCTATCTCCTCTTATACTTTGACTAACTTGACCACACTACCACAATCTTCACCGTTCTATTAACTTTCATGAGAAACGCAACTAGTGCCGTGATTGGTCAATTACCCGTCAATTACCCGTGCGTAATCTTTGTTATTGATCCATGTGGATAATTTGCGTGGTGCGTGTTGTTAGCATTAGCATTAGCATTAGCATTAGCGGCTCCGTGGACCTGTCCCATTACGCCAACGGCCTTGCGGTCTGCGGAGGGCAGTTCGAAGGCTGCACCCTGTACACACTTCTCGGAGTGCCCTTAAAACCGCTCTCTGGAGTGTGCACACTGCAAATTAGGACAAGGCTACAAAATTATGTAGTTTACTTCAAAATTCCACTGCCCGCATCATCACCAGGACCCCCTCCTCCCACCACATCACCCCCATCCTCCAACAACTACACTGGCTTCCCATAAAACAAAGAATTCACTTTAAAATGGTCATAACCACCTTCAAAGCGATCCATAACCTGGCCCAACCATACATCACTGACCTCCTCCACATCTCCATTCCTTCTCGCTCCCTCCGTTCCTCCTCCTCTCTCCAGCTCTCTGTCCCCTCTGCTCTTCTCGTCACCATGGGGGGCAGAGCCTTCAGCCGCTCTGCTCCCCTGCTCTGGAACTCACTCCCTCCTGACCTCCGCAATATTGACTCTTCCTCTTTTCAAATCCAGACTCAAAACACACCTGTTCAGACAATCCTACACCACATAACAGTCACTTTCACCATCTTCCAGTTTTGTATCTCTGTTTTTATATTTGTATTTTAAGTATTTTTATGTTTTAACTTTGTTTTGTACAGTGTCCTTGGGTGTCTTGAAAGGCGCTTTTAAATAAAATGTATTATTATTATTATTATTATTATTATTATTATTATTATTATTATTATTATTATTATTATAGTTTTTATAGTTGACTTACTTGTTCGGCATCTGTAGCTTGTGCTCTAGGGGAGGCTGACCCAGAGCTCTGCTTTAGACATTTTGTTAGGGAAATAAACTTTTGATTAATTTGACATTTTTGAATCTTGGTCGTCTTTAGACAAGAAACGTTTTACATTCAACACTCCATATAAGCAGGAAACACCATCAGACTTGTGTAGAATCCCTCAGTCATCCAGGTAGAATCCATGGCAAAAGGAGAAATTCAATTTGTCAACTGGACAAAGCTTATTTGTTCGAATACATTTCACAGCTCATCCAAGCTACTTCTTCGGTTTTGATGAAGAAGAAGTAGTCAGAAGAAGTCTTCAGAAGAAGTTATGAAGATTTGAGAACTGAAGCTTGGATGAGCTGTGAAACATATTCGACCAAATAAACTTTGTCCAGTTGACAAATTGAATTTCTCCTTTTGCCACCATCAGACTTTCACCATCAGAATTATGGGTCAGATCTGTGGAGAAGTGATACTGCTCATGGTAAAAACATTCCAGACCAGTCGCCTTAACCTCCCACCTCATGAAGACCATGGAGAGGGTGATCCTCAGTCACCTCCGCTCTGTAGTGAGCCCCACCCTGGACCCGCTGCAGTTTGCCTACAAGCCAAACGTAGGAGTAGAGGACGCCATCATCTACTTGCTGCAGCGGGCGCTCACCCACCTAGAGACCGCCGGGAGTGCTGTGAGAGTCATGTTCTTTGACTTCTCCAGCGCCTTCAACACCATCAGGCCGGCGCTGCTGCAGGGGAAGCTGGAGGACGCGGGAGTGGATGGACATCTCGCTGCCTGGACCATCGACTACCTCACTGACCGTCCACAGTACGTGCGGCTGCGCGGCTGTGAGTCAGAGGTGGTAGTCTGCAGCACTGGGGTTCCCCAGGGAACTGTCCTCTCACCCTTCCTTTTCACCATCTACACCTCGGACTTCACATACAACACAGACAGCTGCCATCTCCAGAAGTTCCCGACGACTCGGCCATTGTAGGCTGTGTGTCTGAGGGGAACGAGCTGGAGTACCGCTCGGTCATCAGTGACTTTGTGGACTGGTGTGGGCGCAACCACCTGTGCCTTAACACCAGTAAGACAAAGGAGCTGGTGATCGACTTCAGGAGGAGACCACTACCTCACTCACCAGTGAACATCCAGGGGCAGGACATAGAGACTGTGGACAGTTTCAAGTACCTGGGTGTTCACCTCAACAATAAACTGGACTGGTCCCACAACACCGACGCCCTGTACAAGAAGGGCCAAAGTCGCCTCCACCTCCTGAGGAGACTGAGGTCCTTTGGAGTGTGCAGGCCTCTGCTCAAGACGTTTTATGACTCTGTGGTGGCCTCTGCTCTCCTCTACGCTGTCGTCTGCTGGGCCCCGAGCAGCACAGAGCGGGACAGGAAGAGACTCAATAAGCTGGCCAGGAGGGCCAGCTCTGTCCTGGGCTGTCCTCTGGACTCTGTAGAGGAGGTGGCTGAGAGGAGGGTGCTGGCCAAATTCACGTCCATCATGGACGACACCTCTCACCCTCTGCACCGGACTGTAGAGGAGCTGAGCAGCTCCTTCAGCAGCCGACTGAGGCACCCCCAGTGCAAGAAGGAGCGCTACCGCAGATCCTTCATCCCCACCACCATCAGACTGTATAACTCTACTATATAGGCCAGACATGCAATATCCTCTTTTCCATGCTCTCCCTGTTGATGCTTGTATTATTATTATTATTATTATTATTATTATTATTATTATTATTATTATTATTATTAATTACTTATTACTATTTTTATTATTACTTACTTTATTCCATCATTGCCTGCATGCACTTTTCTTTCTTGTCCATACTGTCCTGGAGCTACTGTGGCAAGTAAATTTCTCCTGTGTGAGATCAATAAAGTCTTATCTTATCTTATCTTTTCATGTTTTTAAAAGATAGAAGAAGATTGACTTTATTGATCTCACACAGGAGAAATTGTCCTCTGCATTTGACCCATCCTGTTATTAGGAGCAGTGGGCAGCACATTACT
Source organism: Paratrypauchen microcephalus (assembly GCA_036785185.1). Lineage (NCBI taxonomy): Eukaryota > Metazoa > Chordata > Actinopteri > Gobiiformes > Gobiidae > Paratrypauchen > Paratrypauchen microcephalus. Next base: position 2,024,520 of record JAVJIX010000133.1, read on the forward strand.
GCGCCCGGGGACCCATTTCCATGATCTTACTGCTTAGGCTTGGTGAGGAAAGCTGGAGGATTTTTACCTATGGTGCATGTTTTGGGTTGATGGGGGAAACCGGAGTGCCCAGAGGAAACCCACCCAGACACGGGAAGAACATGCAAACTCCACCAGAAAAAGTTACACAATGCACCTTTCAAACACCATATGCACAGTGTAAAAAGTTGATTTATTATTTAGATTCACTTTAAATTCCAAGCATGTTTTTAGTGCAATTCTTAAAGCAGAAGTGGAAGAAGAAAATGTGTGAAGAAGATGTGAAGAAACATCTGTAGCTTCTGTCTTTTTGGTACCAGGAGACATGGATTGCACACAGGCGGTGGAGCTAGCATTTGAAATGGTTTGTGTGCCAGGTTCATGCAGAGGTGAGCCGTGTTTTCGTGAAGTGAAGGTGCCGTATGTAGCGCCCGTTGCCCCAGGCAGGTGCACGAGTGGCAGGTGCACGGTGACAGGAGCTTTCGTCATGTTGAGAAGAGAAGCAATTTCAACAAAATTACTGCGATTTGGGTGTCACTGAAGCTGCACCAGGTTTCTTAGGAGAAAGAGTTAGCTTCAGATTGGAAAAATAAATAATAAAGAAAAGACTTAAAATTTGGTTAATGTTTTTTTTAGGTCAAACTGCTACTACTATTATATGTTCATCAGGATAGCACTGAAAAACTAAGCTGACGAATTAAAAAGTTCTTATTATTGTGTTAATAAATAGCAGAGAGACTAGTTCATTGTATTTGAAACCAGAATAGTTTATTTTAATGTACGTTAAACCTCTACAATGTATGTTTTAGCCAAATACATTCCATTTTGGATGTTTTCATAGCACTGAAATGTAGATAAATATGCGGGCTTGCATCTGCACAAACCTGACTCTTACTTGGCCTAGAGGAGGACATCCACCTGCTCATCTCCATGGAGACTGTTCTGAAATGGTTTTACCTTTCTATTCCCAATGGAATCATACAGGTGATGTGCCACAAGAAAGTTACGTGATGTTGCTTTAAATAGTGATGTTCAAGTGTTAGCACATTTCCATACTAGAAGTGTGCCGCTCCAGTGGCACAAAGAGTAGTTACAGGGGGTCCTCGGGTTACGACGTTGATCCGTTCTTAAGACGCGTCGTAACCCGAATTTCGTCGTAAGTCGGATTTTGCCTTTGATCTTCCAACCAAAGCACCAATAACCTTTCCATCTCAATAATTAGACCACTACACTGCTTGGTTATCACTGCCGCTTTCATAGGAGCAGATCAGAGCCCACATCAGGTACTTCCGCCCACATTGGGCACGCACACGAGGCCGTCTTCTTCTCCCTACAACCACAACAGAGCGTATTCTTCCGCCGTGCGCCGCGCGCCGTTCGCGTTTGTTTACATCTCTTACCACGCTAAACCGCGTAAGACGGAATGACGCGTAATATATACATATTTTTTTTAATGGGGGCGCGTTCGTAACCACGAAACGTCGTAACCCGAGACCGTCGTAACCCGAGGACCCCCTGTATGTACACTACCAGTCAAAGGTTTATTTAGTGTATTTGTTTATTTTTTAAGGTAGCAGCCAACATAAAAGCATGTGCATCTCTCCAGAAAAACACACACACGTCTCGCTCAGCGCACTTTTCACAATTTTCTTGAACTTATCAAGTGACACCATAGATTCCAATTTCATTCATTCATTCATTCATTCATTCATCTTCTTCCGCTTTTTCCATTTTCTGGGTCGCGGGGGCAGCAGTCCAAGCAGTGTTCTGCTGCCCAGAACACAATGCACCAGCCCCCTTACCTGGCCAGCCAAATGATATCTCTCTGTATTTCCTATACAACGCGATACCATTTGGACACCCTCCATCCACCCTCGCTCCTCCGGTTAAAAACGGACTCCGCGATTCTGATTCGTTCAAAGATGGTGACGTCAGTGCACCCGCCTTTGCCCGCAAAGTCACTCTTAGGCAGCGGAAGTTCCTCCTCAGTTTTGAATCAAGATGGCGCAATCTCTGATTGGTTCACTTAGCTGTCTGTCTACGCGCAACTGCAGCGCATTTTGGACCAAGCGTTACCAGACTCACTCGCTGGTACAGCGATGAGTCATGGATTCTTCCAGGCAACCAGCCCCCATGAATCCTCCCGCAGGTGGTGGGTCCACAGGAGGACGGCTCACGTCACAACGGGCCTTGATGTATCTTCTGCCATGGGGGCTACCAGTGTCCGCCGACACTGGGGGCAAGGTGGGGTTAAGTGTCTTGCCCAAGGACACAACAGCAGCGCTCATCTGTGGGAGCTGGGATCACACGCGGTCAACCCGTCAAGAGCAGGATTCGAACCGCCAACCCCTGGATCACTAGACAAGTGCTCTACCAGATTCCAATTTCAGATCTTTAATTTCTGTAGATTCCAAGACCAAGTCCAAGAAGATGGTGTTGCATAGGAAAAGGCAGATTGTCCTGCTCAGAAAGGCACAGAGGGAAAGTTTGGATTTGCATTAAAATTTCTTTCTTTATTTTTTGACACTTACGTTGTAGATCCTCATGGAAAGCATCAAAACTATTAATAAACACATATGAAATGTAGAAAGCAAAATATCAACTCAAAAATACACACAAATTGTTTCAATAATGATTCTAGATTTTTCTAAATAGCCAACCTTTGCTTTGATCACCACTTTGGACAGAAAACCTTTTCAGGAAGTTCATTGACAGAAGGTCAAAGGTTTACATCTCTGTCAACACAGCAAAGGTACAGTGAGGAATTTGAATCTAAAATCTTGCACAATAGATTTGATGTCTTCCAAAATGTATTTAAAGGTGCACTGTGTAACTTTTCTGGTGGTACTTTTGTTCATGGAGATGTTATTGTTTTATATGGAAGGTTTCACAGTATGGCTTTAACCCTTTCTATCATCATGGAGACCAAACTAGACAAAGTTACAGGTCAGATCTGTGGAGAGGCGAGCCCCCACAGTCAGAATGCCTGTTTTTCTACGTATTTTTGAGCTATAAAACCACCTGTGATTGCATAAATGTAAGGCGGAGCTGTTGTCATGCTGTGGAACATTCCAGGCAGAGCAGTGTCTTATCCATAGAAACAAGCAAGTGAAAGACGCCAAACCAAAAAGTTACATAGAGCATCTAAAAAAAAAAAATTGAACATTGCCAAATGAGTTATTACAGACAAAATGACGTCATTGTTTTGTGTTTTAGTGTTGATTCTCTTTAAACCTTATCAGCTTGTGACATGTTTTATATTATGCATCTCATCACCTATTTCCAGCCCACACGCGCCCTTTTTTATTAATGTGGCCTGTAAGACTGAGCTCGTGCCATTCCCTGTTCCACTGACCTTTACAGCGCAAACTTTAGCAGCAGAAAATAAATGAACATGTCTACAACTGCTTCGAGAAATGGCTTACAACTTTTTTTTAGCATATGGGATGTCTAAGCAGGTTAAATACATTGTACGATAATCAGGAAGTGCAAGTTAGCAGGCTAGTTCAAACTCCCGACTTTGAACTCCACTCAAAGTGCTGTGTAAAGTGCTTATAAACTGAGTAAGGATGCTCTGAATGCATAAAGTGAGGAATAACTTTGGATCACTGCAAACTGTTTGAGATGAATAAATTCTGTTTTCACATTTTTAAAGGGACAGTGTGTAAGATTTTTACCCGTTAATTACTGAAATTGAAGATACCCATTCAAAAATACATTGTTTTCCAAGCCTTAGATATAGTCACATAAAAGGGGGATCTTTCCCATGCAGAGGCAGCCATTTTGAATACGAGAGCCGCAGAAGGACATTTGGGCTCCGCCTTCGCCTTCGGCAAGGCTCGTGGTAGCACCGGAGGCAAAGCAGGCGGAGCGCTCGGCGCACGCTGTGCAAGAGAGAGAGAGAGGGAGAGAGGGAGAGAGGTGCCGGTCGGGGGAGGGGAGGATCGTGGTTTTGGGTAAACAACACAAGCATGCTGCCGGATCAGACGTCGTAATGGATCTAACACGTGTTTTGGACTAAATTGTTTTCCTGGATTTTATTCGCTGGATCCTTACGGACAGATTGAGACCAAGTTTATGGAGAAATACAGAGTTTGACCTGTGCAGAGCCTTCAAAGGTAAGCTAAGTAACAAACCTCGTTTTGTGCTTTTCCGTATAAAAACCCCATGTGCTCGGGGAGTGATTGTTGTGCAGGGAAATGAATTGCATAGTCAAAAAGAGGAGACTGTAAGGTTTCATTTGATGTGTAGATTGTCATGGTACACGATCGGGAATGTGTGTTTTCATGCGAAAAAAAAATAAAAAACAGTGAACGGGACCGCGTTTTATTAATACCGTTGTTGTCGGCGAGGGCTCGCAGCGCCGGGTGCGCGCGGGTACGCGAGCTGTCCGCTACGGCGCGCCCGGGTGACCCTCGAGGTTTGCCGTAGCTAAAACAGGCCATAGCCAATATCCACCTATGCGCCACGAATCCTACACACTGGACCTTTAAGACAGTAAAAATCATCTATAGCACCACTGATAAAAAATTTTGCACATCTTCAAAACAACAATTGAAAAATTATGATTTTTTTTAAATACGGCTCCCAGCTCTAGTCTACGAAATTACAAAAAATGAATCCAGACTTTCACAATATCCCATTTGTTTCAGCTTCTTGTTATAGGTGACATTTTGAGGACTCTTTCCCCATTCAAGAGTTACGTAGATATGCACATAGAGATGCACCCATACAAAACTGGTATTGGAAATTGCTGCCGATATTCATGGATCAGATATTGGTTCTGTTGATATCTCATTTTGGTTTATAAGATGATTTCCTGAACAATGGTGGACCAAAACACCATACTGTTTGTGTTTAAAGGAAATACATTTTATTTTCAGCCTCTGCCCTGGGATCGGCAGATATTAAAGGACCTGTATTACACATTAAGCCATGTTATAATGTTGTTCCCTCAAAAACAGACCTTGAGTTGTGTTTTGTTTCATTCACACACATTTGAGTAATCCTTTAGTATTAGTCCATCCACATCTCCAAAGCTCAAAATGCTATGTTCCACCTTGTGATGTCATGAAGTGGTAGTTTTCAAATTCATCAGCTCCTTTTACCTTTAGTTCAGTAAAGATTGGCAGTTCCAGGGCTGAAATCACCAAATTTACTATAGTGAAGGTGTGTGGAATTTAAAAACACAGTGGCACTCTTCCTGCATTACCACATGACATCACAAGATGGAACAGAGTGTTTTCAGTTTGAGAGGAGAACTCCAAGAAGTCAAAATGTGCAGGGTTTGTGTGTTAAAGGTCCCATGGCATGAAATTTTCACGTTCTGAGGTTTTGAACGTTAATGTGAGCTTCCCTACCCTGTTTATTTTGTTTTGCGAAATGTGTAAACTGAGCATTTGCGATCCTTTTCTGCATTTGAAAAAAACACAGCTCAAACGGGCGATTCTGAACAAGGCACCTTTGTTACGTAACATAGAAAAAAGAAAGGCAAATGCAGTTCCACCACCATCTGGATCTCCACCCCGTCTCTGGAAATCACGCCCAGAGACTTTGGACCGCGAAGGAGCTACACAATGCGAAATGCGTTTCTTTATTTGCCTGAAGGCACGTGCGAGTGTTTCTAGGCTCGGAAGTCCTTTACCCGACCCTCTGGACCTCTGAAACAGCAGTGGTTTAATTTTATTTTCTGTGAAAATGTGTTTTTTTCATTGAAATTCCTCTCCTTTCTCCCTACGCGCTTAAAACGCGGAAGTGGGAGCCAGCGCACAGAGCAGCGCTCCAGCGGCGTATTTGCCCCCCCCCCACCCGCTCCTCTAACCCTATCTGTGTCCTTCTCATTTGCATTCAAGCAACAAGGCCCAGAATGAGTTGTTCAGACAGAGAGATTATGACTCTGACTGTGTACATGTGTCTTTCTCATGCACTGAGTGTTGATTTTGAAGAAGGATTCATTTACAGTATTAGGGAACCATTAAGGAGCCATATAAAAGCATCAAGAAGTACCATGTCATGGGACCTATAAAAGTGTGTGAATGAAACAAAACACAATTCCAGTATGTTTGTGATGAGGAAATAACATTATTACCAAAAATAACAACATTGGAATTGGAATAGAAAAGGCTGGGTCTGTGTATCTCTAGTTATGTATATTTTCTATTGTTATTTACTATGACAACTTAGTCCTAACTTTTCATCATTCTGAAACCCAGAATGTGTGGTTTTCTACATTTGGACGCTCCCTGTCTAACCCTTTGCTTTGTGTCATCTAACTTTTGCTCCAACACATTTCACCTGTCAGCCCCGCACTAATCTCCTCCACGACACCTGCCGCACTGCCTGATCTGATCCCCTGTCGTACATCGAGCGCGAGAGGACAAACATCTGCTTCAACACGGACCCTCCTGACCTTCAATTGTCTTTGCTCTCATCTTCTTCAGATTCATGAATTTTAAATGCGTGTACTAGAATGACATTAACCTTTCGCAGGCTTTCGTTCCTCTCTCAGTGACCTGTGATTGCGTTTGTCACTGAGACGAGGAAGAGGGCGGTCCTGAGTCCTCAAAATGTCACCTTAAATAAACATGCACTGTGGGATATTTGAACTGACAGCCTGAAATGTGCATCCAAATGTATAAAGCAACAATGGTCTTTTACGTCCCATATTCTGCTGTTTTCTGATCTGTGTTCTAATGTTGTTTCCTCATCACAAACAGACCTGGAGATGTTTAACACACAACCCCTGCATATTTAGGCTTCTTGGAGTTCTTCTTTCAAACAGAAAACACTCTGTTCCACCTTGTGATGTCATGTGGTAATACAGAAAGAGTGCCACTGTGTTTTTAAACTCCATACACCTTCAATAGAATAATTTGAATCATTTCAGACCTGGAATTGGAATGGAATGGAAGCTTTATTTGTCATTGTAAACAACGAAAAGACTTGGAAGTGGACGGGTCCGTGGACCTTAAAGCAGCCGACATGGGGGCGCTAACGTCCCCCTCTCTCTTCAGTGATACAAGAACATAAACAGAATAGGAATGCAATACATCCATCCATCCATCCATTTTCTTCCGCTTATCCGGGGCCAGGTCACGGGGACAACAGTCTAAGCAGGGACGCCCAGACCTCCTTCCTCCAGGGGGACCCCAAGGCGTTCCCAGGCCAGCCGGGAGACATAGTCCCAGCAGTGCGTCCTGGGTCTTCCCCGGGGCCTCCTCCCAGTGGGACATGCCCGGAACACCTCCCGAGGGAGGCGTCCAGGAGGCATCCGAAACAGATGCCCGAGCCACCTCAGCTGGCTCCTCTCGACGTGGAGAAGCAGCGGCTCTACTCCAAGCTCCTCCCGTGTGACTGAGCTCCTCACCCTATCTCTAAGGGTGCGCTAAAGCCACTCTACGGAGGAAACTCATTTCGGCTGCTTGTATCCGCGATCTCGTCCTTTCGGTCATTACCCAAAGCTCATGACCATAGGTGAGGGTAGGAACGTAGATTGACCGGTAAATTGAGAGCTTTGCCTTTCGGCTCAGCTCCCTCTTCACCACAACGGTCCGGTACAGCGGCCGCATCACTGCCGACGCTGCACCGATCCGCCTGTCAATCTCACAATACAATCAATAAGAATAGACAAAGACATAATACAGTGGAATTGTTTACACAAGGTATCTTTTTGTTTGGAAAACATTATGAAAATACAGGAAATATGTGACAGCCGAGGTGGACAACTATGAAGAAGGGCTACTTGTGAAGACTGCGATGAGCGCTACTTTGGAGAAACAAAACAACCACTTCACAAGAGAATGTACCAACATCGACGGGCGTGCCAGAGTGGACCTTCATCTGCCGTACATCTCCACCTAGAAGCCACGGGCCACTCCTTTGAGGACAGTGAGATATAGATCTTAGCCAGGGAAAAGAACTGGTTTGAGAGAGGAGTTAAAGAGGCTATTTTTGTCAAAAAAAGAGAATCCTTCCTTGAACAGGAATGGAGGGGTCAGACACAATTTGTCTCCCATCTATAATTCCATTCTCAAACCTAAATCAAAACAAACAAAGAAAACTATAGGCCAGACCAACCAGACCAAGTTAAAGGTCAGATCTGTGGAGAGACGACCCCGCTCACAGTCAGAATACCTGTTTTTCTAGGTATTTTTGAGCTATAAAACCACCTGTAAATTAATTATTGTAAAGTAGATCTGTTTAATGTCATACTGTAAAACATTTCAGGCAAAGCAGTGACATATCCATAAAAAACAAACAGGTGACAGACCCATAACCAAAAAGTTACATTTTTAAATCTCTTCTCCCCTTCAGTATCCATGCAATATTGGCCAAATATTATGTTTCCAAATGTCCCTTTTCAAAACTACATCTCTCCATAACAGGTTGCAGTGGTCTTTAGTGCCCCTCACGCTCTTGGCCTCCTGTAGAGGGGAGATCATCTTTTCTCTCAGCTCAAAGGCAGCCCACTTTACACCAGCGCAAATCTATGTCTGTGTTACAAAAACCAACACAATCCACACACTAAAGCCTCACCGCTAATAAAAGGCCAGCAGAGGAGAGCATTTCGAGGTGTGGAGGCTACATCTTTGGACTATTGCCAATTAGTATCTGGGCTGAGCTTTGGCGATAACGAGTCTCTCTCCTCCTGGGGGCAATTCAGACTCCTAATAATGTGGGCCAGGACGGAGCAGGGTGCAAGCTTGCAGAAAAGAAACACTGATAAAACTGCATTTGGAAGTGTAAGGTTTATGGAGACGAGAAGAGACTCTGTGCATGGACAGGCAATTTTCCAACCAGAATCACCTCACGTTTTGGCAAAGTTGACAAAAAAAAGTGTTCTTGGCAGGTGCACTAAAATCAGGCCTATTAAGTCAAATAGACTTTTCAGCGCTTTTAGCCATGTTACAGTTGCTTCCTTCTCATTAACCCTCTTGAAGTTGTATTTGGAGTGATTTGTGCATCTTTAATAGCTTATTTTCAAGACGCTATGTTGACGATAAACCCCTGTTTTCACCGCCACCGGTACATACCCACTACTCTGTACTTCATTCTCCAATTTTATTTTCTTAATCAGTAATAGTATTCAGCAGCATCATATAGTCCTTTTGGTAGAAATGGGAAAAAAAATATTTATGTATATAATATAAAAAATAATTATATAATTCATAAATGGTAAATAGTTACATTTTTATACAGCGCTTTTCCACCTTCAAGGCACTCAAAACACTTTTTTATCAAGGAACCACTCACCCATTCAAACACACACTCACGCCAATGTGTGCAGACACTGGGGATAAATTGGGTTAAGTGTCTTGTAAAGTGGGTTAAGTGTCTTGCCCGAGGACACATCGACAGCATTCATCTGGGTGAGCTGAAATCACGCTGCCAACCTGTGGGCCAATAGATCTGACCTCTCAACCAATGTTGTTTATGTCAAGAGCAAGATTGAATTTGTCCACTGATCCAACCTCTGGATTATGTTTTCCAACCTTTGGATCAGTGGACAAACGCTCTACCAACTGAGCTATTGTCGCCCCCCAGAGGAGGTGCTGACTCTTTGTTGTGATGACGTTTGTGGTGACATCAGCTCCCACTGGACAACACACTTCCATCCATCCATCCATCCATTTTCTTCCGCTTATCCGGGGCCGGGTCGCGGGGGCAACAGTCTAAGCAGGGACGCCCAGACCTCCTTCCTCCAGACACTTCCCCGGACACTTCCTCCAGCTCCTCCGGGGGGACCCCAAGGCGTTCCCAGGCCAGCCGGGAGACATAGTCCCTCCAGCGCGTCCTGGGTCTTCCCCGGGGCCTCCTCCCGGTGGGACATGCCCGGAACACCTCCCGAGGGAGGTGTCCAGGAGGCATCCGAAACAGATGCCCGAGCCACCTCAGCTGGCTCCTCTCGACGCACAACACACTTTTCTAACATTTTATTAAGTTGTTTTAGATGAACATGCAACTCATAACATAATGATTCACGGGTGCTGTAGATTATAACTATAGAACAAACACAAGCAAAAATGTGGTCTTTATGTTTTTTTTTTTTTTGTTTTGTTTTTTATCTAACCAAAATATCGGTAGTTGACACAGGAAAATTGAGCCTCAAAATTTCACTGCACAGTGTAACTTTTCTGGTGTGAGGGTCACCTGGTTGTCTCCATATATGTCTTATTGCTTGCAGAAATAGTCCACAGTATTGCATTAATTGTCTCTGTGTTTATTTATTCAATCTCAGATCTTAGCAAAACAACGTTACATAGTGTTTCCATAGCAACAGCTGTTTGAGGAAGGGGTGCATTTATCAATCCATGTGCTAAAGTTAAGAAATTAGGAAGTTGTTTTTTTTTTTTTTTTTTTGCATATTACAGTATATTGAAAAAACTGCAACTATATGAAAAACTGGTTGCAGGTTTAGCTTCACTTTTATTTTGCTCATGAGCAATACACTGAGAAACAAACAAACTCCCAAATCACTCACAAAATCAGATCTCCCAGAGTAAAACACCACATAAAATGAAAGCGGTGATCCAAGTCCTGTAGAACCTGCCTGGTACTTAGTCATTCAGAGAACGTCAAGACATTAAAGCTGCCCTCTGGAACTTCACTGCTCCACCGACTCCACAGCTCTGACTCCAAAACTCCCAACCACCACAATTTACCGCCGATCTCAACATTTTACGAAGCGCTGTGAAGATTTTATGGAGAACTACAGTGCCACTTGTGTTGTGCAAGGTCAGACGCACTCTGTACCTCTGTACAGCTGCTTTGGTGCATATTATCATGCATTATTAAACTATGAGAGCCTGTGTCCTCCCGGCTGCAGTTATGTGTGTACCAGAGCTAAGACAAGCACTTTTCTGTCTCCATGAGGCCAGTGGATCAATGAACAGAGAGGGATGTTCACTTACAAGAAGATGGTAAAACTGTGGAATCTCAAAGGGATATCAAAAAGGACATTTTCTCCATCATTGTAGATTTCAGTAGGACATATAGTGTCTTTATTATATATACAGGCCTATATTTATGTATTTGGTGAACCAAAACAAGGGTGTAGTCAGTAGCTACCAGTTGTGCTTTAGACACAACTGGTAACTTTTTTGTTTTGGTTTAGTCCTGGTTTTATCTTGGGTCAAACCAGGTTTAGTCTCACATTAGAGCAACTATTATAGGGTATTCTCTGCAGTTGTTAGTATGTATCAGAGGTTCTTTAGTACTGGTTTTGTCCTGATTTATTCCAGACATAGTCGTGGTTTAGTATGATCCTGGTTTAGCCTATAGCACCTATGGACTGTGTATTGCGGTCGATATCTAAAGGTGCTTTATTGGTTTAGACGTGGGTTAGTCCTGTTGTGGTCCAGGTCTAGTCCTGGTTTAGCCTAGCTCTGGTGCTTTATTGGTTTAGTGCTGGGTTAGACCTGGATTAGACCTGGTTTGATCCTGGTTAAGTTTAGCTCTCGTGAGGTTCGCAGTCTGCAGTGATCAGTATCAGAGGTGTTTTAGACCTGATTCAGACCTGGCTTAATTCTTGTGTAGTGTAGCATTTTGTAGTGTTCCCTGAGTTGCACTAGGTCAGTCCTGGTTTAGTCTTGGTTAATCCTGGTTAGACCTCGGTTAGACTGGGTTTATTTCTGGATTTAGTCCTGTTTTAGTCCTGGGTTTTGTCCTGGATTTGTCCTAGTTTAGCCTTGGTTTATCAAAGGAAGTCAACGTAAAGGACAGAGAACCGAAGACAGGTCTCATTCTCCTCACGTTGTGTTTGGAGTGTGGGGACCTCAGCCAAAAAGAGCATTTCACCTCTTCTCTCTCATATGTGTAGAATCCCTCAGTCGTCCAGGGAGAATCCATGGCAAATCCACGGCAGTGCAATGGGCTCACCGGTCTTCCCTATCATTGCTAACTTATACATGGAACAATTTGAACAGTGGCCAGAGTGCCTTGGCCTCATATCCAGTCACTCCACCCACAGAATGGTATCGCTTTGTTGAGAATTTTTTCAAAATCAAAATTCAAGATTTGGAACCTTTTACTGCACATATCATATCTGTAGATCCGAACATCAAATTCCCTCATGAAGATGCCAAGGATAACACATTGGCTTTCTTAGATTGTGCTGTAACGATAGGAGAAGACCAGCGACTCCACGTAGAAGTCTTCAGGAAGCCCACACACACAGACCAATACCTACTTTTTGATCCACACCACCCACTGCAGCACAAACTGGGAGTTATTCGGACATTACAACACAGGGCTCAAGTGGTTCCTACAAGCACAGAGGGAAAGGAGAAAGAAGAACAACACGTGCAGAAAGCCCTCTCTGTTTGTGGATATCCTAAATGGGCTTTCAATAAAACTAAGAGAGACAAGGACAAGAAACAAGACAACAGAGAATCAGAACCCAATAGAAAGGGTGTAGCTGCACACTTTGGAAATCTGTATATAGTATAGTTTATTTATTATGTTGCACTGTTTTAAGATTTTAGATCGTAGACTTTAGTTTTAACTTTAGATCTCTGTCTTAGATAGTTTTTTGTTGTGTTTTGTCTTCATATTGTATTTTGTACACTGTCTTTTGCACTACCTGGCCAGAGAGAAACAAAATTTCGATTCACTGTATGTTGAACACATATGGCAGAATTGACAATAAAGCTGACTTTGAACTTTGAACTTTTTTTGAACTATTCCTTACCTGGCCGGCGTTTCTGAAACACTACAGAGGATTTTCAGACAACATGAAATCCCAGTCTATTTCAAACCCACAAACACTTTAAGACAGAAACTGGTCCACCCAAAGGACAAAACACCGAGTCACAAAGAAAGCAATGTGGTCTACTCCATTCTGTGTAGTGAAGACTGCAGTGAGCGCTACACTGGAGAAACAAAACAGCCACTTCACAAGAGAGTGTACCAACATCGACGGGTGTGCCAGAGTGGACCTTCATCTGCCGTACATAGGCCTCTCCTTTGAGAACAGTGAGGTACAGATCTTTGCCAGAGAAAAGAACTAGTTTGAGAGGGGAGTTAAAGAGGCTATTTTTGTCAAGAAAGAGAATCCATCCTTGAACCGAAATGGGGGTCTCAGACATCATTTCATCATCCCATTTATAATTCTATCCTCAAACCTAAATCAAAACAAAGAAAACAATAGGGCTAACCAGATCATGTCCAGAGGTGTGAAAACACCCATTACGGCCCTGAATGATTCTGCTAACAAGACCCCACACTCCACTCCCACTGCATATTTAATAGGCCCACCTAACTAACAGAAACTGAAAACAAATAGGTGTGATAGTTTCAGAGTAATTTCATTGTAGTTAGCTCCTCCCTTCAGGCTACCAGCGTCTCACCAGAAATGATGAAGCAGCTTGGATGAGCTGAGAAACGTATTCGACCAAATAAACTTTTGCCCAGTTGACAAATAGAATTTCTCCTTTTGCCTCTTCTCTTTGATGTTGGAGGTCGAGCCATAAAACCACAGGTGAGTTATGTCCGACAAGAGAAGAGACTTAACTTTAAAAATCCCATGACATGGTACTTCTTGATGCTTTTATATGGCTCCTTAATGGTTCCCTAATACTGTAAATGAATCCTTCTTCAAAATCAACACTCAGTGCATGAGAAAGAGAGATAAGATGAGAAAGAGTAATTTTTCTCTCTCTGAACACTCCATAATGGGCGTTGTTGCTTGAATGCAAATGAGGAGAAAAGAGCTGGCCTATAGTAGGGGGTGGGGGCGTGGCCAAACTCTCCGCTCTCGGCTCTGAGCTCTCAGCTGATCCATTTCCGCGTTTTTGCGTGGAGAAGAGATTAGAAGCGTTCCATTGAAAAATAAACACATTTCCACAGAAAATGAAATTAAACCACTGCTGTTTCAGATATCCAGAGGCTCAGATAAAGGACTTCCGAGCCTAGAAACACTCGGACGTGCCTCCAGGCAAATAAAAAAACGCCTTTCGCATTGCCTAGCGCATTCGCAGTCCAAACTCTCTGGGCGTGATTTACAGAGACGCTGAGTACAGACAGACGGGGGTGGAACTGCATTTGCATTTCTTTTTTCGATCTGACGTCAATAAGGTGCCTTGTTCAAAATCGCCCGTTTGAGCTCCGATTTTTTGTAACGCAGAAAAGGATCGCAAATGCTCAGTTTAGACATTTCGCAACTTTTAACCATGGGGGGGGCTAAACAGGGTAGGGGAGCTCACATTAACGTTCAAAAACCTCAGAAAGTGAACATTTCATGCCATGGGACCTTTAAGGTCGGAGCTGCATTTACTTAAGTTCAATGAAGATGTGTGTCCAAATTCTTTTGTCTGTCTCTCAAACCTCCACCAACACACACACACAAATATACACACACCATATTCATACTCAGCAATGTGAGAGAAGTGTCTTTTGCCTAAGGACACAACAAAAATGTTCACAGTATTCCCACCAGTCTACCATCATACCCTGCTTAGCCTCTGAGACCAGGCAAGATCAAGCTTTGAAAAGGTGAAAAAAGAAAAACTCTGGCCAGTTGCAGGGGCAGACTGACAATCTGTGTGAAAAAGTCCAGGGGGGAGTCTGTGGGAGAAAAGTCCAGGGTTGTTTTTTGGTCCCAGTCCATTCCTGGCTAGTGATTCAGGTTTCCTTTTGCCTACATATGTCTCATCTTTAAAGTTTGGGTCTTTTACTTCCATGAGGTATTAATTGCTAATTACCATGTTATGTTTTAGAGTTTTCTAAAATGCTACATTAACCGAAAACAACATAACTTTCGAGTACCCCAGAACACCGTTGCATAGCAATATCACTAACCATTAATAGCTACTCGTATTTAGGTAGCTAATGAGGATCATAATAAACTAACCTAAACAGCAGCGTGGATTCCACTAATGAAACTGCACATTGCATCAGGTTTGCCACGTTGTATTGTATTGTTTTATATGTTCATCTTTGATCTTATGTATTTATGAAAGGCTTGTGGCCAGAGCATTGGAACAACTACAACAAAGTAATTCAAAGTGCTTTACAGAATAAGAAATACATTAAAATCACAATACAAACAAATCAAAACACAAATAATCATCATAAAATTAAAAAAGAGAGAGACATTAAATGAGAGAGAAGAGTGTGGAATGAGAACCTTTCAGTCACATGCAGCTGAACAGAACCGTTTTGAGTCTGGGTTTAAACAGAGTCAAAGCAGAGGCCTGTCTCACATGTTCAGACTGTTCCAGGTTTTAGCTACCTAAAACTGAAACACTGACTTCCCGTTTTAGCAGGGTTTGAATAAGGCCGGGGAGAGACTGCATGGATGACATCTAAATCCTATTCAGGCATGTTTTGATAAGGGAACAACATTATGCAGCTGAAGGTTCCAAAAAGTTCATTTTTTTAAAGGTCCCATGGCATGAAATTTTCACTTTCTGAGGTTTTTGAACGTTAATGTGAGCTCCCCTACCCTGTTTAGGCCCCCCCCCCCCATGGCTAAAAGTTGCGAAATGTCTAAACTGAGCATTTGCGGTCCTTTTCTGCGTTTAAAAAAAACACAGCTTAAACAAGGCAACTATGTGACGTCACATCGAAAAATGCAGCTCCACCCCCCGTCTGGATGTCTACTCACCGTCTCTGTAAATCACGCCCAGAGAGTTTGGATCGCGAAGGAGCTACGCAATGCGAAATGCATTTTTTAATTTGCCTGGAGGCACGTGCGAGTGTTTCTAGGCTCGGAAGTCCTTTACCCGACCCTCTGGACCTCTGAAACAGCAGAGGTTAGTTTTATTTTCTGTGAAAATGTGTTTTTTTCATTGAAATGCCTCTCCTTTCTTTCTCCGTGCTTAAAACGCGGAAGTGGGAGACAGCGCACAGGAACCAGCGGCGCATTTGCCCCCCCACCCGCTCCTCTAACCTATCTCTGTCCTTCTCATTTGCATTCAAGCAACAAGGCCCAGAACGAGTTGTTCAGAGAGATATTTTCTGACTCTGACTGTGTACATGTGTCTTTCTCATGCACTGAGTTTTGATTTTGAAGAAGGATTCATTTCCAGTATTAGGGAACCATTAAGGAGCCATATAAAAGCATCAAGAAGTACCATGTCATAGGACCTTTAATGGACATTAAACATAGCCACGTGTCCATTTAAACATTCATCCCCAGCTGCACACAGGAGTCTGTTGTCTCTTGGTTTCTGAGTGTAGTTGCCTCTGTTCACTCAGCGTTCACTTCTGGTTTGTCATTTCAGCTCTAATTAAAGCACTGAGTGTCCAGGCAGGTGTCCATGTAATGACCAACCACACTACACCACCTCCTCTGAGCCAGAGCTGTGTTCAGTCTGTGAGAGGGAGCTGTGTTCCATCTCTCACAGGTGAGTGAGAGGAGAGGGAAGGGATAGACAGGAGAGAGAGAGGAGAGAGCTTGAGATGCTAATGGGACTGAACAAGAGCTGAGCAGAGCTTTAACGGCAGCAGGCGAGGGAGCGAAGGAGAGAAAAAGAGACTGACAGCTCATTCACAAAAGACATTTCCTCTGCTGTCACTCTGAAAGAGAGAGGAAGGAGGGCCAGAGGGAGAGAGAAGGAGAGTCACTCATATCAGGGGACCACACAAAAGATACCCATTATTCTACTTTACTCTGTCTGGATGTACACCCAATGTCTCTGGAAATCCTGCCCAGAGAATTTGGACCGGCCCTTGCGCACCGCTGGAGTACCGCTCAGTCATCAGAGACTTTGTGGACTGGTGTGGGCGCAACCACCTGAGCCTTAACACCAGTAAGACAAAGAAAGAAAGAAAGAAAGAAAGAAAGAAAGCTATGCCTTTATTAGTCCCACAGTGGGGAAATTCTATTTCTGAATTTAACCCATCCTGTTATTAGGAGCAGTGGGCAGCACATTACTGCGCCTGGGGACCATCTCCATGATCTTCTTGCTTCAGTTTGGTCAGGACCTAAGCTGGAGGATTTACCTATGGTGCATGTTTTGGGTTGGTGGGGGAAACCAGAGTGCCCGGAGGAAACCCACCCAGACACGGGGAGAACATGCAAACTCCACACAGAAAGGCTCGGGCGATCGAACCCAGACCATGCATGCAAACTCCACACAGAACGGTCTGGGCGACCTGGGGATCGAACCCGGAACCTTCTTGCTGTGAAGCATGAGCGCTAACCACTCAGCCACCATGCCGCTGGTGATCGACTTCAGTCGACTACCTCACTCACCGGTGAACATCCAGGGGCAGGACATAGAGACTGTGGACAGTTTCAAGTACCTGGGTGTTCACCTCAACAATAAACTGGACTGGTCCCACAACACCGACGCCCTGTACAAGAAGGGCCAAAGTCGCCTCCACCTCCTGAGGAGACTGAGGTCCTTTTGAGTGAGCAGGCCTCTGCTCAAGACTTTTTATGACTCTGTGGTGGCCTCTGCTCTCCTCTACGCTGTCGTCTGCTGGGCCCCGAGTAGCACAGAACGGGCCAGGAAGAGACTCAATAAGCTGGTCAGGAGGGCCAGCTCTGTCCTGGGCTGTCCTCTGGACTCTGTGGAGGAGGTGGCTGAGAGGAGGGTGTTGGCCAAATTCACGCCCATCATGGACGACACCTCTCACCCTCTGCACCGGACTGTAGAGGAGCTGAGCAGCTCCTTCAGCAGCCGACTGAGCCCCCCCCCAGTGTAAGAAGGAGCGCTACCGCAGATCCTTCATCCCCACCACCATCAGAGTGTATAACTCCACTGTATAGTCCAAACGTGCAATATCGTTTTCAATACTCTCCTTGTTACTGTTTTAGTATTATTACTTATTCTATTATTACTTATTTTATTATTATTATTACTTATCTTTATGCCATTCTTGCCTGCATGAACTTTTCTTTCTTGTTCAAACTGTCCCTACCTGGAGCTACTGTGACAAGTAAATTTCTCCTGCGTGAGATCAATAAAGTCTTATCGTATTACTACTATTACACACATTAAAACTACTACTACTACTACCACTCCTACTGCATCTAGTTTTTATACTAGTATTAGTATCAATTAATATCTGATTTTATATGTATAATCTGTCTTTGCATTCTGAGTGGTTAAGTAATCATTTGCTCTACAGATATTCCTTCATAGAATTCAGCTCTACTTCCTGTATTTTGCTTTTTAAACTTTTCTTCACAAACAGCCATCTCGCTATTGTAAAACTAGGCTTCATATGCCTTCATTCATATAGAGAATGTAGGTGTTTCGCCCAAGGACGCAGCATCATTTCCATAGAAGCAAAGAGAAGTGAGAGGAGGAGTGTGTGGTGTTCAGACCAGCTGACCAGGCCCACATGTTTCAGATCACAAACAAAAACAGAGCATCAGACACATGTGGAGCTTTCAGACTTCTGACTGAGTGGAGTTTGAGTCTTTTCAGCTGCAGCGGTGGAGTATCTCACCAAAAGAACACTCAAAGTACTTAAAACGGTGGGATAATACTTGTTGTAAATATAAATTACACCAATCAAGAAGATGTTTCTGAAGAAAATTGTAAAAAATATGTTGAAAATTACAGGAGGTAGAGAGTTACACAGTGGGAGGTTTCTATCCAAAACCTTCTCACAATTTACACAAGAAACATATTTTTTTTATATATATATACTTTGGAGGTGGACTGTCTTTTATTGATTTTATTTGCTATTTTTCTATTTGCTTTTATGTATTTTATTGACTTGCCTATTTATGTTTTTAGGCTTTATTTTATTCAGTGTTCATTCATATTGTGCCTACTTTGTACAGCACTTTGGATACTTTGTGTTGGTAAAATATACAATTAAATTTGGATTGGAATGGATTGAAATTCATGTTTACATGGTCTGTGCAGAGGGAACTACACAGACCATGATCCTTTGCTCCGTTTCAGTGCAGACTACATGAAGAACTATTATGAAGCTCTTTTAAATCTTAGTTCTTTGGATTATGACAGAACCAAAGTCTTGTCAAGGCATAAGGCATTTAAAAGGAAAGTGTAGAATATTCACAATTTTGTTTGCCTCCAAAAAATATTGTACGGCGAGATGCATATCGTGAAAATATGGTATCGAGACATTTGGATATGGTTACATTCCTAGTGAAGGAATATCAATAATATAAACACCAAGTGACTTGCTTGAATATCACTTATATTACTTAATGTTTATAGGAAACACTGAAAATCAATTTGTCAACTGGAGTTTGTATTATTCGCCGCTCATCCGAGAGGCTTCGTCAACGTCAGAATAAGAATTCTTAAGAATGCTTTTATATGGCTCCTTAATGGTTTCTCCAATGTAGCGCTCACTGCAGTCCTTCACTACAAAATCACTACACTGAAGTGCATGAGAAACATTGCTTCACATAAGATGAGAAAGACGGGCGTGCCAGAGTGGACCGTCATCTGCCGTACATCTTCACCTGAAGCCACGGGCCATTCTTTTGAGGACAGTGAGGTTCAGATGCAAATTAGGCCAGGGAAAAGAATTGGTTTGAGTAGGGGAGTTAAAGAGGCTATTTTTCAGCTCTCAAAAAAGCTGTCAGAATCCTTCCGCTTTGAACAGAAATGGTGAGAAGTCAGACATAATTTGTCTCCCATCTATAATTCCATTCTTAAGCCTAGATCAAGCAAACAGGGGAACAATAGGGCTAGCCAGGTCAGGGCCAGAGCGAATAAAAACAGTCGTTGTAGGGATGAATAGCGCATTGCTAATCTCGCCAGAGATTTACAAAAGACTGAGTAGACACAATGAGGGGGTGGAGCTGCATTAGCTCGATCTGCAGCAAGATATAAGCAAGTGCCTTACCAGCATTCTTATTAGAGCTGACGAAGCCTCTCGGATGAGCGGCGAAACGTTTTCTAACGCAAACAAACTTTGCTCAGTTTAGACAAATTGAATTTCGTCTTTTAGCCATGGGGGGGGGACTAAACAGGGTAGGGGACTCTTCACATCACTTATATTACTTAATGTTTATAGGAAACACTCAGAAAGTGAAATGGATTATATTATGACCATGGGACCTTTAATGTGTGCCAGGAAGCGAGATAGCAAGGTTGGGGAGTTCTGTGGAATTTATGACAGGAAGGATCTGGTCCTGGTGAGCGCGCTGTAGAAGAAGGCAAGACTGGTGCAAAAGAAGACTGGGCGGATGTGGGCCGGAGCAGAAGGCGGATCCTGAATCAACATATTATTTGCATATTGTATTTTATCTGCGTGTGAGGGAGGAGCAAGTTTGCTGCTCCTGGCGTAAGACTTGCTACTGTAAGCTCTAGGGGAGGCTGACCCAGAGCTCTGCTTTAGACTTTTTGTTGGGGAAATTTTTGAATCTTGGTCGTCTTTAGATAAGAACACGTTATATAGACTCATGGCTAGTGCTGAATGTATTGTAGATGTAGAAGGAATTGTAATGTAGAAGGAATCGTGTTAGACTTTCTTGAAATGAGTGGCAATAAATACAGAAATGTTTCATCTAAGTCTAACACAATTCCTTCTCCTGGTTTAAGGACCTGAGCTGGAAAGGCTGATGGCGTGCACATTCTCTCAGATCTGTGCTACATCTGCTCTTCACAAACTCTTTCAAACGCAGCCAATATTTCCTCAGCATATGGACTGAAAATGGGCCCCGTTGTTCGAGATTGTCACACGATGGTTTACAGAAAACACTTGCGATTATGAAGTCCTGCTGGAATCATTAAAAATGTTTGCTTGGACTGATTCTTTTGTAATTACGAACAGCCTGGGGGAGCTTTTAAGTGAATACTGCTTCCATACATGAGTTACAGAGGTCTGGGTGGTGCTTGTATCCGGTGATCACTTCAGTATGGTTAGCTGACATAATGTGGATGGAGACTGACTTTTTTCCAGATGAATTCTCCTCTTTGGGTTTCCGTATTTAAAAGTGCATTGTGTACCTTTTCTGGTGAACGGCCATCACCTGCTTGTCTCCATGGAGATTGCTTTGTTTAGAATGGTCCATGTTAGAGATCAATTTATACAACTATAGGCTACATTACAGGTCAGATCTGTGGAAGGGCAACCCTATTCACAGAAGGAATTATTGTATTCTTGAGCTTCTGTTTAATGTCATATTCCAGAGAAAGCCATAACATCTCCATGGAGACAAGCAGGTGACGGACCCTCCACCAGAAAAGTTACACAATGCCCCTTTAATGTCTGGACGTGCATATCTACTAGTTTAGTGTTATTAATTGAATCATCTTGGGTGTTTTTCATGGATAGTTTTACAGCCAGACCTCTGTCAGTAACGGCCTGTGTTCTGGAGCAGAGTTCAGACTTTGGAGGAAGAGATTTGACACTTGTGTTAACTGTTACTGACTAAAGGTCTTGTGTTCAAACTACCGTAATTTCCGGACTATAAGCCACTACTTTTTTCTCACACTTTGAACCCTGTGGCTTTTACGACGATGAGGCGAATGTATGAACAGATTAGTAGTTTTTCAACACAGCAGATGCGTGCAGAAAGTACCGCTGTCTGTGCGGTTAACATGACGTTGCAGTGTTAGCGAGCGCTGTTGTCAGTGCGATAAAACAGTTTATTGCCATGTGAGAAAATAAGTTCTGATGCTAAATGAGCATTAGTGAGTGGGATATGTCTTAATGACCAGTATGCGTTAAATGCAGGTGAGTGCGTAAATGACGAAAAGAAAGGTCTCAACTTCAGTAGCCGAACATCCACTCATACCTGATCGATACAACTAGTCCCCAGAGACATGATCCCAGACACGATCCCAGACATGGACATGATCCCAGACATGGACAAGATTTCAGACACGGACATGATCCCAGACACTAACATGATTTCAGACACTGAAATGATCCCAGACACGGACATGATCCCAGACACGGACATGATCCCAGACACTAACATGATTTCAGACACTGAAATGATCCCAGACACGGACATGATCCCAGACACGGACATGATCCCAGACACGGACATGATTTCAGACACGGACATGATCCCAGACACGGACATGATTTCAGACACGGACATGATCCCAGACACGGACATGATTTCAGACACGGACATGATCCTAGACACGGACATGATCCCAGACACGGACATGATTTCAGACACGGACATGATCCTAGACACTGACATGATTTCAGACACGGACATGATCCCAGACACGGACATAATTTCAGACACGGACATGATTTCAGACACGGACATGATCCTAGACACGGACATGATCCCAGACACGGACATGATTTCAGACACGGACATGATCCTAGACACTGACATGATTTCAGACACGGACATGATCCCAGACACGGACATAATTTCAGACACGGACATGATCCCAGACACGGACATGATTTCAGACACGGACATGATCCCAGACACGGACATGATTTCAGACACGGACATGATCCCAGACACGGACATGATCCTAGACACTAACATGATTTCAGACACCGACATGATCCCAGACACGGACATGATTTCAGACACTGACATGATCCCAGACACGGACATGATTTCAGACACGGACATGATCCCAGACACTAACATGATCCCAGACACGGACATGATCCCAGACACGGACATGATCCTAGACACTAACATGATTTCAGACACGGACATGATCCCAGACACGGACATGATCCTAGACACTAACATGATCCCAGACACGGACATGATCCCAGACACGGACATGATTTCAGACACGGACATGATCCCAGACACGGACATGATCCTAGACACTAACATGATCCCAGACACGGACATGATCCCAGACACGGACATGATCCCAGACACGGACATGATCCCAGACACGGACATGATCCTAGACACTAACATGATTTCAGACACTAACATGATCCCAGACACGGACATGATCCCAGACACGGACATGATCCTAGACACTAACATGATTTCAGACATGGACATGATCCCAGACACGGACATGATTTCAGACACGGACATGATCCTAGACACTAACATGATTTCAGACACCGACATGATCCCAGACACGGACATGATCCCAGACACGGACATGATCCCAGACACGGACATGATCCCAGACACGGACATGATCCCAGACACGGACATGATTTCAGACACGGACATGATTTCAGACACTGACATGATCCAAACAGGACAGCGGCTCTTTCTGCAGGAGACATGTGCAGTAGAGCGTGAAGTGACGGGGTGCAAGAGCGAGACAGACAGGTAAAGAGATGACGCACCAAGGAAGATGCTAGTTTGATTTTGTTTTGAACAGTTATTTTGCGCTTCATACACACACCCTAAGAAATGCTTATGATGCAGCTTTGAAGTTAAAGGCAATTGATCTGGCTGTCATAGAAGGAACTAGAGCTGATGCACGTGAGCTTAGAATCGAAGAGTCGATGGTGAGATGCTGGAAACGGCAGCATGATGAACTGACTTGGTACAAAAAGATGACAAAACCTTTCAGAGGCAAAAAAAAAAGCAGATGCTCCAAACTTGAAAACGTTCTTGAAGACGTGAACACCTGCAGCTTATAGACAGGTGCAGCCATGTACAATAAATAAAATAAAATTCTTTGAAAATGTAGTTGATGTGACTTATTCAGGTGTGCTCAATAGTCCAAAAAATACTGTAAATCAGTCTGAAGACTAGAGAAGCACTGATCCAGCAATTTCAGATCCAATATTGATTCCATTACTGCAGCTTTAAGTATCTGCCAATACCTGATACCAGTAAAGAGAAAGACATTTTATTTCCTTAAAACATAAATAAAATAAGACAAAATTGATCCATATGTGTTCAATAACTGTTAATTATCTCTCAGGTAATGACAGAGTAGCTTTGTATTAATACGAATTCAAACATTATGAGATTTTCTGTTACAACTACATTGGAAAAAAGCTTGGCCAAAATTTAAGATATAAGTCCAATGACAAAAAAATAATTTTAAAGCAAAAGAAATATTTCCACTGACACTTATGTATCAGACAGACAGCTGGCCTACCTCACTGTGAAATAATGTCACATGAGCAGATTTTAAATTACAGTTTTATTTTTGAAGCATGAACATTTTAACTCGATAGTACAAAGTCTGGACAACCTCAGACAGTGGGCGGGGATAGGTGACAGGTGCAAATGACATTTTCTGGGAACTCATTCCTTAAAGGTCCCATGACATGGTACTTCTTGATGCTTTTATATGGCTCCTTAATGGTTCCCTAATACTGTAAATGAATCCTTCTTCAAAATCAACACTCAGTGCATGAGAAACAGCGATAAGATGAGAAAGAGTCATAAATGTCACTCTGGAACACTCCATTATGGGCGTTGTTGCTTTAATGCAAATGAGGAGGACAGAGGTGGCCTATAGTAGGGGGTGGGGGCGTGGCCAAGCTCTCCGCTCCGCTCTGTGACCCACTTCCGTGTTTTTGCACGGGGGGAGAGATGAGAAGCCTTCCATTGAAAAATAAACACATTTCCACAGAAAATAAAATTAAACCACTGCTGTTTCAGATATCCAGAGGCTCAGATAAAGGACTTCCGAGCCTAGAAACACTCGCAAGTTCCTCCAGGCAAATAAAAAAACGTATTTCGCATTGCGTAGCTCCTCCGCAGTCCAAACTCTCTGGGCGTGATTTACAGAGACGCTGAGTACAGACAGACGGGGGTGGAACTGCATTTGCATTTCTTTTTTCGATCTGACGTCAATAAGGTGCCTTGTTCAAAATCGTCCGTTTGAGCTCTGATTTTTTCTAACGCAGAAAAGGATCGCAAATGCTCAGTTTAGACA
Organism: Paratrypauchen microcephalus; assembly: GCA_036785185.1. Lineage (NCBI taxonomy): Eukaryota > Metazoa > Chordata > Actinopteri > Gobiiformes > Gobiidae > Paratrypauchen > Paratrypauchen microcephalus. Next base: position 2,049,281 of record JAVJIX010000133.1, read on the forward strand.
TTTCGCAACTTTTAACCATGGGGGGGGGGGGGCTAAACAGGGTAGGGGAGCTCACATTAACGTTCAAAAACCTCAGAAAGTGAAAATTTCATGCCATGGGACCTTTAAATGCAGGACAACACAGCTTCAATCATGCTTCGATCACTCAAACACATCTCTGAAAAAATGATTATGAAACCCTTTATAACATGGTTAAATGCAATGTAAAAGTAAATTAGGAAAAGATATCAACAAGAGCTTTTACAAAGATTTTACAAAATGGTAAAATGTGTTGAGAAAACTGCATTGTCACATTCAGAAACACCAAACTCTTGCAGACTGCACTGAAGATGGCTACAGTAAAATCCATATCTGATCCATGTTCCATTTGAATGTAATCACTGCCCATCTCCAGACACAGGCCTCACTCTCATTAAACACAAACCAATCAGAACGAGAGCGCTCCCATGAGAGAAGTCACAAGATCAGACAACGATGTGCAGCCTGTTAGCGCTCTGAACCGGAGCTCCACGTGGCCCTTTACACCTAATTAAACACATATTTATTCTCTCGCTGCAGAGAAAAAGAATGTAAAGGACACTGAAGGTTGAGTCGGAGACAATTTATAAGACGTGAGTAGAAGGACAAAGGAGAGTGACAAAGGAGAGGGGCAGAGGACAAAGGAGAGGGACAGAGGACAGAGGAGAGAGACAGAGGAGAGGGGCAGAGGACAAAGGAGAGGGGCAGAGACACGGGAGAGGGACAGAGACATGGGAGAAGGACAAAGACAGAGGAAAGGGACAGAGGAGAAGGGCAGAGGGACAAAGGAGTGGGACAGAGACACGGGAGAGGGAGAGATATGGGAAAGGGACAGACAACAGAGAAGAGAGACAGAGGAGAGGGGCAGAGGACAGAGGAGAGGGAGAGAGAGACATGGGAGAGGGACAGAGACAGAGGAAAGGGACAGAGGAGAAGGGCAGAGGACAGAGGAGAGGGACAGAGGAGAGGGGCAGAGGACAGAGGAGAGGGGCAGAGGACAAAGGAGAGGGACAGAGACACGGGAGAGGGACAGAGGACAGAGGAGAGCGACAGAGGAGAGGGGCAGAGGACAGAGGAGAGGGGCAGAGACACGGGAGAGGGACAGAGGACAGAGGAGAGCGACAGAGGAGAGGGGTAGAGGACAAAGGAGAGGGACAGAGACATGGGAGAGGGACAGAGACATGGGAGAGGGACAGAGGAGAGGGACAAAGGAGAGGGGCAGAGGACAAAGGAGAGGGACAGAGACACAGGAGAGGGAGAGAGACATGGGAGAGGGACAGAGACATGGGAGAGGGACAGGGGGAAGGGCAGAAGACAGAGGAGAGGGAGAGAGACATGGGAGAGGGACAGAGACATGGGAGAGGGACAGAGACACAGGAGAGGGAGAGAGACATGGGAAAGGGACAGACAACAGAGGAGAGAGACAGAGGAGAGGGGCAGAGGACAGAGGAGAGGGACAGAGGAGAAGGAAAGAGACACATTAGAGAGACAGGAGAAGGAGAGAGACACAGGAGATGGACAGAGGAGAAGGAGAGAGACACAGGAGAGGAACAGAGGAGAAGGACAGAGGAGAGGGAGAGAGAGAGATGAGAGGGACAGATTAGAGGGAGAGAGACAGAAGAGAGGGAGAGAGATAGAGAAGAGGGAGACAGAAGAGAGAGTCAGAGGATAGGGAGAGAGACAGAGAAGAGGGAGACAGAAGAGAGAGACAGAAGAGAGGGAGAGAGATAGAGAAGAGGGAGACAGAAGAGAGAGTCAGAGGATAGGGAGAGAGACAGACAAGAGGGAGAGAGACAGAAGAGAGAGTCAGAGGAGAGGGAGAGAGATAGAGAAGAGGGAAAGAGACATAGGAGAGGAGCAAAGGACAGGACAGGGGACAGAGGAGAGGGAGAGATGAGAGAGACCGAGGAGAGGGGGAGAGAGAGAAGAGGGCCAGAGGAGAGAAACAAGGGTTGTCAAAAATTGAAAATCAGATAACAATCGATACTAAAACAAGTATCCAACCTTGATCCTCATTTTTTGCAGGTATCGATACTAGAAAGTGTCATTGACAGGACAGAAATGAACCTTTCCTGAACGTCTTTAGAATGATCCTGAACTGAATCACAACAAGTATAAGAGTACATAGACTAGTATACGCCCATGGTACTATGATGAAGTACTATGATTTAATGTTGAAATCGCATTCTGTTGTGTAAATAAAGAGTGTATTTAATTATCATAGTGGAATATGAGTCAGTATTGAGTACACTAAGTGAAAGTGCATGTCTTGGCTGATGATGTCTTAAAGGTCCCATGGCATGAAATTTTCACTTTCTGAGGTTTTTGAATGTTAATGTGAGCTCCCCTACCCTGTTTAGGCCCCCCATGGTTAAAAGTTGCGAAATGTCTAAACTGAGCATTTGCGATCCTTTTCTGCGTTAGAAAAAATCAGAGCTCAAACGGGCGATTTTGAACAAGGCACCTTATTGACGTCAGATCGAAAAAAGAAATGCAAATACAGTTCCACCCCCGTCTGTCTGTACTCAGCGTCTCTGTAAATCACGCCCAGAGAGTTTGGACTGCGGAGGAGCTACGCAATGCGAAATACGTTTTTTTTTATTTGCCTGGAGGAACTTGCGAGTGTTTCTAGGCTCGGAAGTCCTTTATCTGAGCCTGTGGATATCTGAAACAGCAGTGGTCTAATTTTATTTTCTGTGGAAATGTGTTTATTTTTCAATGGAACGCTTCTCATCTCTCCCCCTGCGCAAAAACACGGAAGTGGGTCACAGAGCTGAGAGCGGAGAGCTTGGCCACGCCCCCACCCCCTACTATAGGCCACCTCTGTCCTCCTCATTTGCATTAAAGCAACAACGCCCATAATGGAGTGTTCCAGAGTGACATTTATGACTCTTTCTCATCTTATCTCTTTCTCATGCACTGAGTGTTGATTTTGAAGAAGGATTCATTTACAGTATTAGGGAACCATTAAGGAGCCATATAAAAGCATCAAGAAGTACCATGTCATGGGATCTTTAATTGACCAACATTTGTATTAGTCGACTGTTAGGATAATTATAAATGTGTTATCATTGCTTCATGTATTTTGATCAAATTTACTTGGAATATTATATGTCAATGTTATGGGGAAGAGAGTCAGACAATCCCAGACGAGAGTTATCTGTAAACTGCAGCTGCAAGTCTCAAGGTTGTTTGAGACTCTGGGAAAGTTGAGTGTCTGGGAAAGAAGTCTGACCACTCTGCTCAGCGTCGGTCTCCCCTTGCAAGTCAAATTTAAATGTGTGTTTGCTGGGGTTCTTCACTGAACTCATCTGTGTTTTCAGAGAAGGTGATTTTTCTGACATCGACAAATCATTTTGTCGTGCTCCTGATTCATGAGTGAGCTGCATTTATTGGTTACTTGACGTTTGGCATTTAAAGCCAAGGAACTGAAAATTGGCACCACTGGACTTTCTCAGTCAGTGCCTACTTGGAACCAAGTTTGGGTCCCCAGCCCTTCTTCTGATGTAGTCCTGGTTTAGTTTTGGTTTAGTCCTAGTCTAGTTCTGGTTTAGTCCAGGTTCAGTTTTAGTTTCTGTTGAAATCCTAGTTTAGTCTCAATTTGTGTGGATTCATTTTGTGTCAAGGCTGATGTCTCAAAATGTTAGTTACTCCAGGTATTGATTTTAAGTCAAGACAAGCTAGTGTAAATCTTTAAAGGTCCCATGACATGGTACTTCTTGATGCTTTTATATGGCTCCTTAATGGTTCCCTAATACTGTAAATGAATCCTTCTTCAAAATCAACACTCAGTGCATGAGAAACAGAGATAAGATGAGAAAGAGTCATAAATGTCACTCTGGAACACTCCATTATGGGCGTTGTTGCTTGAATGCAAATGAGGAGGACAGAGATGGCCTATAGTAGGGGGTGGGGGCGTGGCCAAGCTCTCCGCTCCGCGCTGTGACCCACTTCTGTGTTTTTGCACGGAGGGAGAGATGAGAAGCCTTCCATTGAAAAATAAACACATTTCCACAGAAAATAAAATTAAACCACTGCTGTTTCAGATATCCACAGGCTCAGATAAAGGACTTCCGAGCCTAGAAACACTCGCAAGTGCCTCCAGGCAAATAAAAAAATGCATTTCGCATTGCGTAGCTCCTCCGCAGTCCAAACTCTCTGGGCGTGATTTACAGAGACGCCGAGTACAGACAGACGGGGGTGGAACTGCATTTGCATTTCTTTTTTCGAGCTGACGTCAATAAGTTTCCTACAGGCCACTTTTGCTTCAAACAAAATCGTAGACTAAGATATCGGGCTTCTATGATTTGAAAAGTGCTAAAGTTTGTGTTATTTGGAGACCGCAAAGTAATGCCCCGAGCACTCGAGTTAACGGATACGCTACAACATAACTTCTACGAAACTGCTCAAAATGACACCAAAGTGCTATGGGTGAGTAAAACTACTTGTTTTATTGCCGAAAGAAGGCTCAGATTGTAAAAAAAAACTTTACTTTTCCTTTAACATACACGTGGTTCTTTAGGCCAGTAAAACTATAGTCATTTTACAGTCTATTTTGCTTTCATGGTGTAAATCAAGCTACAAACTTTTTTTCTTTTTAAGGATTTAGTTATTTTACAAAATAATGGTGGTGTCAGGGTTCAACTCACACCTTGTAGATTTAACTAACTCTTTAATGTAAACAACTAGAGTGTGTTGTTTTCAGTTAACTACTATTTTTTTATTTTTTCTCAATAGACAATTTGAGAAAAGTTTTGCTGCTAAAATCTGATTTGGATAAAATATTCAATGTTCATTTATACGAACAAGTCACAAATGCACCGATTCTCTGCAGGTTTGAAAAACAGCTTTATAGTTTCAGTAGAACTTATTTACTGTCAAGTTTGGCCCCATGCAAAATAATGCCACCCTGAAGATGGTGGCAGCACCCACAGCAACTTCTGGAACAAGGTGAAGACGAATACATTTTTTAAATTTAAAGTCCCCATTGAGATGAATGTCTGCAGCAGTATCTCTCCACTCCTCTGCCTGTCTCCCGTTCGCCTGGCACTTGGCTGAGACAGGTGCTGTGACAGGTGCTGAGTGTACAGGTCTGTCAGAGCAGAGGTGCATGCTGGGACGTCTTTCTCTTTTTCCTCGCCCACACACACTCCCTGTTCTGTCTTTAGAGTGAATGATGAGCCACGGGGGTGTCAGGCTGCCACAAAGCTGCTGAGTTTCACGATAGTTACCTCTCACTCACAGCAGGGGGTTCGCGTATTCTCAAATACTGACGGAGAATCCCTCAAAACTGGGAATTTTCAGATGCAAATTAAATGTGTAAATTATATTAGAAAAAATAAAGAGACAACCAGAGTCAGAATACCTGTTTGTCTTAGTATTTCTGAGCTATAAAACCACCTGTATTTGAATAAATGTAAGGTAGACCTGTTTAATGTCATACTGTGGAATATAACATATCCATAGAAACAAGAAGGTGATGCACCCACCACTAGAAAACCACAATGCACCTTTAAACAACTTGGAGCTGTGCATTATGCTGTTTTGGAGTAGTTGGTTGCTCTTGTGGCTCACACACTTTTTGAGTTCAGTTTTTAACATAATATCGCAGGATTTTAACCAACTAGAAGACACACGTAAAGGATTGTTTTATTTTGTGAAATTAAGTTTGTTTTGTATCTATGGAAACTGTGCAAGGGGCTAAGATGCTACAGGCTTTTTGCACTGTATGTGGCAGCAAATGTGGCAGAAGAAGGAAATACTTTGATGGAACCATTTTGTCATCAACCGAAACACCAGAGCAGAGTGAGAGTGAGTCATATAAATAAACAAACAAACAAAGTGCCAGTCTTTTGAATCACTTGTAAACTTCCCCTTGCGGCGGACCCCATCTGCGGTACACTTCCGCTAAAGGTGATCAGGCTAATACAGCTGATGTGCGCGCTGTGATACAAGTCGCCAGACACAATACGCGATCGCTTAGTTCGCTGCTGGATGTTTCGTTGACAACTGTTTGGGACGCAACTATATCACCTTTCGGACAAATGTTTTGTTTTGAGAAGAAAAACAAGCTTTATTTAATGTTTTAAAGAAGTTACCTGAGCTCCAGAAAGCGAGCCGAACCGGGATCAGCTGAGAGTGTCAGAGGTAAGCCGGTGTCAACACACGTAACTTTTAGAAGGAAACCCATACAGATTAACATTTTTAAAAAAACGCACTATCCCTTTAAGCCAGTGCTTCTCAAATAGTGGGGCGGGCCCCCCTGGGGGGGCGTGGCGTGATGCCAGGGGGGGCGCGTATGACCCTGGGAAACATGTTTTTTTGCTGTACTGTACTAGAACTAAGTGTAATTGCACATCAACAACAGTAGTTGGCAGTGGCGTTCTCACATGCGATTTACGCACAGTCTCACCATTAACAGAACATCCTCTGTCACAGAAAAAACACGTATATTCCACTGAGTCGTATCCTTTAGTCCGACAGAAGCTGACGCATCAGTGGCACAAGGAGAGAGCGGTTTTTTTCAGTGCTTTTAGCTTATGCAAATGAGGTGGTTTTAAGTTTCATTTCTGTAAAACGTAAACAAATGTGCGCAAAGCTGCATTAAAAACACATTAATATTTGAGTCCTCAGTGCAGTCTTTGTTGTAAGTTTCTTTCTTTTTTTGTTTATAATGTTAATAAAAGGATACAATGGTGTTCTCATAACAATTTTCTAGACAAATAATACTATTTATAGTCGCGCGCAGGAAGGGGGGCGTGAAATTTTTTCTTCTTCCTAGGGGGGGCGTCACAGAAAATAATTGCGAAGCACTGCTTTAAGCCAAGATGGATTCTCATGACTTAGTGAATTCACAAATCACAAATTCATCTTGTTACACAAGGTCATGTGACAGGTGCATCGTCCATGGTGTTGTTAAAAAATTAAAGAACACAGATTATGCAAAATGTACTTTTTTTTAGCATTTGTCAGTGCATTACCTCTTGTACATGCCAGAGGGAGGACATACAAAGACAATAAGTGAAGTTTCTCTGGACACTCTGGTTTCCCGCATCAACCCAAAACATGCACAACAGGTCAAATCCTCCAGCTAAGACAGTCCAAACCAAGACTAGTTCAAAATCTGGAGATGCGTCGTCTGTACTGTGATGCCCTCCGCCCCAGCAACTTTGAAGGATGGATCAAATGCAGAGAATACAGAGGTATAAAACAGTATGTGGGTTGTATGTACGGTTCAAATGTTGACATAAAAATATTAACATTAAATTTGGCTATGGTCCCTGGTTCAGTCCTGGTTTAGTCCTAGTTTAGCCCAGTTTAGTTTAGATCTCTGGTCCTACTCTCACTAATGAGTTTTGGGTAATGACCGAAAGAACACGATAGCGGATAGAAGTGGTTAAATGAGTTTTCTCTGCAGGGGGGTTGAATGCTCCCTCTGAGACAGGTTGAGGAGCTCAGTCACACAGGAGGAGCTCAAAGGAGAGCCACTGCTCTTCTACATGGAGAGGAGCATCTGTTCCAAATGTCTCCTGGACATGATGGAGGGATGACCCAGGACATGATGGAGGGACAATGTCTCTGGGCTCACCTGGAGCTGGAGGAAGTGTCTGGGGTGTGGGAAGTCTGGGAGTCCCTGCTTAGACGCACGACCGGGCCCCGGATAAAGAGGAAGAAAATGGATGGAAGTTGGGGCACAATGGAATTAATCGTGATTAAAGAGTGTGGTTAATCTGATCATTGTTAATTGCATTACAAAATTAAATTACAAATAATCTAATAGTACGTGTGAATGTACTGGAAGTAATGGATTAGATACTAATAATTATCTGATGTGCGGCGTTCACGGTCCCTACTTCCCTCGGGATTCCCCCTTCTGGACCTCCGCTGTGTAATCCTGTAATCTACTATCCAGTGGCCACATTACACCCTCCCCGCCTTCTGTGTTTTAAATCCGCACACCACTTCACTTCTATATAATCCTGTTGCACCCGAACACATCACAGAGGTTCACAGTTCATTGTCAGAGGCGACAGCTGCTTCTACCTGCTCCACGGCTCACATCATTACATGCCAACACCAAACACTCAGCCCCATGAATAATGTATGCACCACCTGCGACCTGTGCGGAGGCAAGGAGAACAATGTAAGTTCTCTCAAATCGTATTATCAGCTCAAAAGAGAGGAACAGTGAGGGGCAGAACTTTCATTCAAACAGGGGAGTAAATGTTCCCTCTCAGGATTAGATAGAAAAATGGTTCTGACATGTTCAATGGAAGAAATAAACAAAAGAAGTTGTCAGGTAATTCAGTAGTTCTAAAAGGTCCTATACAGGGGGTCCTCGGGTTACGACGTTGATCCGTTCTTAAGACGCGTCGTAACCCGAATTTCGTCGTAAGTCGGATTTTGACATTGATCTTCCAACCAAAGCACCAATAACCTTTCCATCTCAATAATTAGACCACTACGCTGCTTGGTTATCACTGTCGCTTTCATAGGAGCAGATCAGAGCCCACATCAGGTACTTCCGCCCACATTGGGCACGCACATGAGGCGGTCTTCTCCGCCCTACAACCACAACAGAGCGTATTCTTCCGCCGTGCGCCGCGCGCCGTTCGCGTTTGTTTACGTCGCTTACCACGCTAAACCGCATAAGACGGAATGACGCGTAATATATATATATTTTTTTAATGGGGGCGCGTTCGTAACCACGAAACGTCGTAAGTCGAGACCGTCGTAACCCGAGGACCCCCTGTATTACGCAAACTTGACCCTTGTTTGCTTTAAGCCATGTTAGAATGTTGTTACCTCCTCACAAAGATGCTTGGAGTTGTGTTTTCATCCACACATGTTTGAGCAATCCTTTATCATGAGTCTGCCTGCATCTCCAAAACTCAAAATGCTCTGTCCCACCTTGTGATGTCATGTAGTGGTAGTTTAAGTTAACAGCTACCCTTTACCTTTTCTTCAGTACAGATTGACTCCAGGTCTAAAAACACAGTGGAGTACTTCCTGTATTACCACATGACATCACAAGGTGGAATAGAGTGTTTTCAGTTTGAGAGAAGAACTCAATAAACCTAAAAATGCTGGATTTGTGTGTTGAACACGAAACAAAACACAACTCCAAATACGTTTTTTATGAGGAAATAACATTTTAACATACCAGATCAAAATGTGTGTATTGGAAGCTCCACTATCTGCTTGTCGCTGTGGAAATGCATGTTCCACAGTATGGCATGAAACAATCTCTACTCAATAAAGGGTTAAAAGTAGCTGGCAATTTGAAAACCACCTTCATGAAATCAGAAGGTGGGACAGAGCATTTTGACAAAGGCGACTATGTATGTTTTTGAGGAGGTGACAGGAACTAACATGACTTAAAGCTCACAAGAGTCAATTTTGTGTAATATGGGACCTTTAACATTTCCATTTAAACTATCTGTGATTTGATCTGACTGCGCACTCCCCCCTCCTCCCTGCTCCCGTGTCATTACCATTTATATAGCCCCGAGCTCCACTTACCAGAGATCCTGTATTGCCCCCCCCTCACTCCCCATTCATTAACGATTCATCCCAACACCTTGCTCTGTTTTGTTGCGCCATGCTTTTTTACGGGTGGGAATATTTCACTCATGTATCTACTTTATACCGTAGACACATTTACATGCAGCGCGTCCGACCGTCTGGAGGTAAGAGGAGAGAGGGGGGTCCGTCTGAAGCCTAGGCTGGGCCCTGTAGTAAATATAACGCTGTTAACCTGTCAAAGAGGCTGGATCAATGCAGGTTCACTGTAACACAAGCTGCTCACTCTAAGGTCGAATGGAACAAGAGATTTTATTTTACCAGGAGATTTTATTTGAACCAAAGCACGGACCAGGGCGAGGTGAGGAGACTGGTAAGGATTAGCCAATCGAAATCAAAATACTGTATTACATCACTGCCTGCATGATTCCATAGAAATAGAAAGTTAATACCATACGCTGTATAAAGAAGTGGACTTAGGTCGTTTTCACACCAGGAAAGTCCGATAGTTCACTTGCTTTGGTCCAGACCAAGTTTTTTATTATTATTATTTTTTTGGTGCGGTTCGCTTTCACACTGCAGTTTTTCCCCAAGCGAACCAACATCTATAAACAAAACCACGTGTGCTGAGGTCGCTCAGCCATTGGACAGAAATGAGCCGTGTCCAAACATGGAAGGAGGAGAATAATGGTGTTACGTGCTGTTTTCAATCTAGCCTTAGCGATATGGTTTGCTCAGTTTTTACAGTTCGCACAAATGTTTGAGCAGCATCGTGAGGTTTACACTATTTTACAATCAATTTCCAAACGACAAAGACACAGGGCAAGACGGCTACGGAGGACAGCGCTCATGTGCGCGCATCAAGTTGTGACTCTCTCTTCACGCAAAACGTAAGTAAGCTTCGTAAGTTTCGTTTAGTTTCGTCAGCCTCGGTTTCCCGTAATGCTCGACATACGAAGGGAGCTCGTTAAGTACAAAAAGCCAACTTGTGTCGGATCGAGTCCGGTCTGCATTCTCACCTCAAACGAAACGCACCAGGATTCGAATAGAACCGTGCAGAGACCGAGCTTTTTAGGTGGTCTCGGTTCGCTTGTTTGCTCCGGATCGAGACTTTTGTTTTTTATTCACACCAGTCCAAAAGGTCCGAATCAAAGGAGCAAACAAACTCTAGTTCGTTGTAGGGTGACCATTCGTCCGGATTTCGTCTGGACAGTCCGGTTTTAGAGCTGTCTGTCCGGCCGTCTGTCACGTGTCCTCCTTTTTTACATTTTGTCCTCCTTTCGGACCCTCGTCGGCCACCGTTGCATAAATCGTCATAAATCCCCACCCATTATTTACACTTGCTACTCTGCGATGTTCGCCGTTTCCCAATTCAGCGAGTGCACGGTTCGGAGTGTGGTTTCAGTCTGCAGTCGAGGCGGTGCATACTCGCTGAGCCCTGAGTGCAGTCCGGGGATCACATGGGCGTCTGCGAAATTGAACAGATCCCGCCTCAGCTCAATGAGCCGGGTGGTCTGCTCCTTGTTCCCTACAGACAAAAATATTATTCTACTGCGACTAGTAATACTTGGAATTGGGACATGGCCTATGTTCCCCCTAATTTTTAATGTGTCTGAGCAAACACAGTTTACAGTAAACGTTGGACATGGCTATATCCATGGCTATATCCATATGTAATGCTGGATATTACAAGTGTCCCCCCACAAGTGTCCTCCTTTCCTGTTTCATGCCGGTGGTCACTCTAGTTCGTTGTAAACTAACCAAACAAGGCAGGTGTGAAAACGACCTTAGTGAGTGTGATATCACCTATAGCGTTCAGCTCCAGTCAAATGAAACTCACAGAGTCACACATTTGGAGTAAAGCTTTATATTAGGAATAGGATTGTTTTAACGTGTAAAATAGCAGGGAGAAAAAGGATCATATGGAGTGGTTTAATGTGAACATTTTAAGACCAAAAATGACGAGGCTCACTGCAGCAGTTACAGAGAGAGGGGCCACAAAATTTCAGTGTAATTGACTTACATTGAAATTTTGTGGCTCCCGGGTCAGAAAAAGCCAGAAGAGCTGCATGCAGACTTCCTATTTGGAACATGGCGGGTAGCGCGTTAGCTATGTCCATTTATTTATAGAGCCTATAGTTAATACTATACTTCCATTCCATTTACTGTAGAGAGAAATTATTACAGACAATGGAAGGTTATAGCCAAAAGGAACATTCCCATGGAAACAAACAGCAGGCCCTCCTCTGCTACATAGTTATAATCCATGACCCCCCCATCATTATGTTAAAAATCACAATAATCATTTAAAACAACTCTATAAAAGAAACAAGTTCGCCTTACTTCTGGGTTGTAAAACTGTGGAGCCCAATGAGGTATTAGGAGCCGATTCCTGCCTCATCTTAGCATCACAGCAAAGCACCACATGCTGTTAGCCCCTCCTATGGATATCTATTTCATTGTTTTGGTTTAGCAATAGCTCAAAAAAACAGCAGGAACTACATAGACCATGATTCTTTGCTCCATTTAGTGCAACCTACATGAAGAAATAACTGTTATTAAGCACTCTTAAAGGTCCCATGGCATGAAATTTTCACTTTCTGAGGTTTTTGAACGTTAATGTGAGCTCCCCTACCCTGTTTAGCCCCCCAATGGCTAAAAGTTGCGAAATGTCTAAACTGAGCATTTGCGATCCTTTTCTGCGTTACAAAAAATCGGAGCTCAAACGGGCGATTTTGAACAAGGAAACTTATTGACGTCAGATCGAAAAAAGAAATGCAAATGCAGTTCCACCCCCGTCTGTCTGAACTCAGCGTCTCTGTAAATCACGCCCAGAGAGTTTGGACCGCGAATGCGCTAGGCAATGCGAAATGCGTTTTTTTATTTGCCTGGAGGCACGTCCGAGTGTTTCTAGGCTCGGAAGTCCTTTATCTGAGCCTCTGGACCTTTGAACAGCAGTAGTTTAATTTTATTTTCTGTGGAAATGTGTTTATTTTTCAATGGAACGCTTCAAATCTCTCCCTCTGTGCAAAAACACGGAAATGGATCAGCTGAGAGCTACAGCGGAGAGTTTGGCCACGCCCCCACCCTCTACTATAGGTCAGCTCTTTTCTCCTCATTTGCATTCAAGCAACAACGCCCAGAATAAAGTGTTTGAGAGAGATATTTATGACTCTTTCTCATCTTATCTCTGTTTCTCATGCACTGAGTGTTGATTTTGAAGAAGGATTCATTGACAGTATTAGGGAACCATTAAGGAGCCATATAAAAGCATCAAGAAGTACCATGTCATGGGATCTTTAAATCTTAATTCTTTGGATTATGACAAAGACTTATCAAGGCATTTTAAAATGAAAAAGAAGTATATTATATAGCCTACACAAAATATTGCAATAAATATTGTATCATGACTTCAAATAGAACTTCGAGAGGGTAAATTACAAGAAAATAAGTATAATTTGGTGAAAATTATAGTTTCACAATAGGTCTCCTCTGTTCTGTCTGCGCATCACTTGAAAATATTGTAACTTCCATGCCCCATACACCATAGCAAATTCTCCATCTGTTTTCTAGCTCGTTAAGCATGTCAGCTCCACTATAAATTGCATATGTTGTATTTTCTCAACAGCCCACACAACCTTGCTTCCCCACACAAAGAGATACAACCCCACGGGCCATTCTGTGCACCTATAGAGCAGAACCACAGCCATAACCTTACATTCATATACGCACATGTGTAGAGCAGTGCACCAACATAATTATTCACTCGTATGTTCTCTCAACCATTCTGAATCAACGGCAACATTACACCACGAAAACCCCTTGCACGCCGTGTATATACAAACCTATAGTGTATTAAATTATTCAGGCGTTTTGCAGTAGCTAGCCCCTCCGAGTCTGAGGGAGTCCAGCAGATCTGTGCAGAGCCACGAGGGGCTAGCAGGTTAACGCTGGCACTATTACAAGAACAGATATGTCCCAGTGGAACGGCTTTGGCTAATGAAAAAGACAGATGTGCACAAAAGATGCCAGGAAGCGAAACAGTGTCCAATGTTTATCAATAAAAGAAATAAGGAATGTCTGTGGCCATTTATGAAGCAGGTTTATCCCTAGGAATGCACATACTCAGTACTCGAGTTGAGGGGGGATGGGGGGGGGCATCCCTTCTTCCATCCCTTATGGCATTTTATCAGGCATCAAAATCCCTAAACTTTTGGTGAATTTCGCCGTTTTTAAGTCAAAATGGCCAGTGCCCAAGAGCCAATCATAGGCCGAACTGCACTCCAGCTTCCAATCATGTTGCAGCATAATTACGCACCGATACTGTCATGGTTCATGTTTTCTTTGGCTGTTATTTCACATTTTGTGTATTTTATTCCTTTGGTGTGTCCTCAGTGTTTTATTTTGACATTTCTGGTCAGCTTGTTTTAGTTTTACTTCCTGTCTGTTGATTGTCTTCCCCGCCCTGATGTGCTACACCTGTGTCTGTCTGCATTTATACCCCATGTTCTCCTCTGCCCTTTGTTGGTCCATTGTCAATGTCTCGTTACGTTTTGTCATTAGTAGTCATGTCTTGCGTCTTTGGATTTTTGGATTTTGGTCTTTTCTGGATTTTGTTTATTATTAAAGTACTTAAACAGTAGTCCTGCATTTTGGGTCATCCCTCCTGTTTCCTCGGGATAGAATGGACCAACCAAATCAGACCCAAGCAGACTACTCTCTTTTTTTGTTAATGTGTGGGAAGTGGATTGTCTCCTGCAGCTGCTCTGCAGCAGGCCCGGGACTATGCCTGCAATGAGTCTGCTACCTCCAGAAGAGTCACAAGGAGGAGACATGGGGCTTGCAGATGGTAGCCCAGCCCTGCTTGTTAAGCCCTCCTTCCTCCACTTCAGCTCCCACCTCCTTCTCAAGAGTCACTGGTGCCCAGTGCCATTACAGACTGCCCACCATTCCTGAATTCTATTTTGCTGGAGCTTTTTTTTGGAGATCCCTGACCTCGACTTACCTGCTTCTGTTCCTGAGCCACCGCTGGACACATCTCTCCGTCTGGGGTGGTCGTTCTCCTGAGCCCCTGCAGCAGCTTCGCTGGACAAAGTTCTCCGTCCAGGGAGCTTACCTGCTTCTGTTCCTGAGCCACCGCTGGACACATCTCTCCGTCCGGGGTGGTCGTTCTCCCGAGCCCCTGCAGCAGCTTCGCTGGACAAAGTTCTCCGTCCAGGGAGCTTACCTGCTTCTGTTCCTGAGCCACCGCTGGACACATCTCTCCGTCTGGGGTGGTCGTTCTCCCGAGCCCCTGCAGTAGCTTCGCTGGACAAAGTTCTCCGTCCAGGGAGCTTACCTGCTTCTGTTCCTTAGCCACCGCTGGACACATCTCCGTCTGGGGTGGTCGTTCTCCCAAGCCCCTGCGGTAGCTTCGCTGGACATCGCTCTCCGTCCAGGGAGCTTGCCGCCAGATCTCAGCCCTGCCCCTCATCCAAGTTGAGCTCCAGACATCCCACCTAACTTCACTGCCATCTCCATTGTGAACTCCCCTTGCCTTCATGACCCCAGACCATTCTGACTGTTTTTTCAGATCTCTTGTCCCTCCTCCAGGCCCCCTCCACCCTCCCGAGTTCATTGTGGCTCTTGGGGACGTCTGGGAGCCGTCCCTTGAGAGGGGGGTACTGTCATGGTTCATGTTTTCTTTGGCTGTTATTTCACATTTTGTGTATTTTATTCCTTTGGTGTGTCCTCAGTGTTTTATTTTGACATTTCTGGTCAGCTTGTTTTAGTTTTACTTCCTGTCTGTTGATTGTCTTCCCCGCCCTGATGTGCTACACCTGTGTCTGTCTGCATTTATACCCCATGTTCTCCTCTGCCCTTTGTTGGTCCATTGTCAATGTCTCGTTACGTTTTGTCATTAGTAGTCATGTCTTGCGTCTTTGGATTTTTGGATTTTGGTCTTTTCTGGATTTTGTTTATTATTAAAGTACTTAAACAGTAGTCCTGCATTTTGGGTCATCCCTCCTGTTTCCTCGGGACAGATACACGCTCCCGCCAATCATGACGATTGCCGCTGTTGTGTTTGCGCCTGTTCGCCGATCAGCTGTGAGCGAGAATCCTTAACTTCCTACGTTAATGCTACGTAAGAAGGAACTCTCGCCTCGGGACACGGGATACGTTCGGGATTATGTCCTTTTCTCCAGAGCTCCGGATTATTAAAGACAACATGGCAAACTGTTAGAATGGATCTGATCGCATTCTTATGGGTGAGTCATATTATCAGGTTATTTCTGCATCTATTTCGGCACTAAATCAGGACTAAACCAAGACTAAACCAGGTCTAAACCAGGACTAAACCAGGACTAAACCGGGACTAAACCAGGTCTAAACCAAGACTAAGCCAGGACTAAACCGGGACTAAACCAGGACTAAACCAAGACTAAACCAGGACTAAGGTGTGTGTGTGATAACATGTATCCTGTGTATTATTGAATTATTGAATGATTATATGGGTCCCCCCCCCACCCCACCCCCACCCCCCCACCCCATTGGTGAAAAATTTCACCATCCCCCCAGTTTTGTCTTATATTAGTTTAGTTTAAAGGAAATAAATGCTGTTTTCCCTCTCTGCGCTAGTATCAGTTGATATCAGATGCTTAAACCTGCAGTATCGGAATCGGTATTGGGACTGAGAAAGCTGGATCAGTACATCCCTATGAAATCACCACTGCTCCTTCCTTGGACCACATTGTATCCTAATACCACTGTTCTAGTCTAAGTTATGTCTAAACCAGGACTAAACCGAGACAAAATTAGGACTGAACCAGGACTGAACCATGTCTAAACCAGGCCTAAACCAGGGCTCAACCAGGACTAAACCAGGTCTAACGCATGTCTAAACCAGGGCTGAACCAGAAGTAAACCAGGTCTAACCATGACAAAACCACATCTAAACCAGGACTAAACCAGTTCTTTAGCACAAAGATTCCAAATTCTGCAGACTCTGAACATCCCATAAGAACTGCACTAAACCAGGACTATAGCAGGACTATAGCAGGACTATAGCAGGACTAAAGCAGGTCTATCTGAGGACTATAGGCCTGCTTTGACCTGATCTTCCAGCCATCCCAATCAGTTCCTGCCTCATATTTTCACTGGTTCTGTTTAAAACTTCTATTATGTCTGTCAACTTTGCCAAGTTATGTTCATTTATATTCTCCCACTGATAGTCCCACTGATGAACAAAGCTTATTTTAGTGTTTTGAACATCTCTGTCCATCTGTCCATGTGTCCAAATCCAATTGGTTTTCATTGTTCCAAACAATAGATCACCACTTACACCAGTGTTGGACTACCGTCGCATCATCTGTGCCATTTCAGTAAAGTATGAAGATATTAGCAAATGAATTTCAAGAGCCATTTAGCAAGAAACTTTTAGTGACACCATGGGACTTAGTGATACATCATGATTCTTTATGTTACCATGGAAACAGAAAGTTAAAGGGACAGTGTGTAAGATTTTTACCCGTTAATTACCAAAATTGAAGATACCCATTCAAAAATACAGTGTTTTCCACGTCTTTTCAATTCAATCATGAAATCAAAGTATTCTGTTGGACTTAGATATACCTGCATTAAAGGGGGATCTTCCCCATATAGAGGCAGCCATTTTGATTACGAGAGCCGCAGAAGGACATTTGGTCTCCGCCTTCGCCTTCGGCAAGGCTCGTGGTTTTCACACAACGAGATAGTACGCGTTTGGATAAACAACGACAAGCATGTTGCCGGATCACACGTCGTAATGGATCTAACACGTGTTTTGGACTAAATTGTTTTACCGGATTTTATTCGCTGGATCCTTACGGACAGATTGAGACTAAGCTTATGGTGAAATACTGAGTTTGACCTGTCCAGAGCCTTCAAAGGTAAGCTAAGTAACAAACCTTGTTTTGTGCTTTTCTGTATAAAAGCCCCATGTGCTCGGGGAGTGATTGTTGTGCCGGGAAATGAATTGCATAGTCAAAAAGATGAGACTGTAAGGTTTCATTTGATGTGTAGATTGTCATGGTACACGATCGGGAATGTGTGCTTTCATGCGGAAAGAAAAAAAAAAACAGTGAACGGGACCGCGTTTTATTTATACAGTAGTTGTCGGCAAGGGCTCGCGGTTCGTGCGCGGGTACGCGAGCTGTCCACGTTAAGGCGCACTCGGGTGACCCTTGAGGTCTGCCGTAGCTAGAACAGTAATTGCAGTAGCCACCATCCACCTATGCGCCACGAATCCTACACACTGTACCTTTAAAACCATACTTCAGAACATTCTCCATAGAGATAGTTTAAGCCATACTGTAGCAACATGGAACAACATGTCCACGGAAACAAGCAGGAGGAAGCCCTCTTCTAGCCAAAGTAAGAGTCAGGTTTCTGGAGAAGCAAGCTTGATGAGAGTATGGAGTTTAATACCTTTTTCTCTGTGCAATAAGAACATCCAAACTGATAAAAAAAATAAATGTTGATGTGTTTTTATTTAAGTCTATTTTTTGGCTGAAAAGTTACATGGTGTGGCTTTAAGATCTCCTCTGCCTACCTGTAAAAGAACATCAAATTGCAAATCAATCGAAGCACAAAACACGAAATTATGAACGACAGCAGTTTTGTTTTTCTCCACCTTCCTCCCACCAGGGGGCAGAGTGCGCATGATGCCTATAGCGTAAGACCCTCGAATAAACACAGATGCTCCAAACTTTATTTCCTCAGTCCTGATTCCCAGACTCAGACGTGTGTCATGCTTCTGGGTCTTCTCCCTCAGATCCAGAGCTTATCTCCAGTCTCCAATCACATTTATTATCGCCCAAACTGAGCCAAACCCCCAGAGATATGAATATTTGATGGGGCTTCTCACCTCCAGCCCGCATACATACATTTCAAAACAGTGTTGATTTCAGGGCTCAGAGCAGATCTTTAAAATTGTGCTGCTTGGTAGAAAAGTTGACAAATGCACAAGATTCAGCACATCCAGAGATCAGAGGTTAAAGGTCCCATGGCATGAAATTTTCACTTTCTGAGGTTTTTGAACGTTAATGTGAGCTTCTCTACCCTGTTTAGGGTTAAAAGTTGCGAAATGTCTAAACTGAGCATTTGCGATCCTTTTCTGCGTTAGAAAAAATCAGAGCTCAAACGGGCGATTTTGAACAAGGAAACTTATTGACGTCAGATCGAAAAAAGAAATGCAAATGCAGTTCCACCCCCGTCTGTCTGTACTCAGCGTCTCTGTAAATCACGCCCAGAGAGTTTGGACTGCGGAGGAGCTACGCAATGCGAAATACGCTTTTTTATTTGCCTGGAGGAACTTGCGAGTATTTCTAGGCTCGGAAGTCCTTTATCTGAGCCTGTGGATATCTGAAACAGCAGTGGTTTAATTTTATTTTCTGTGGAAATGTGTTTATTTTTCAATGGAACGCTTCTCATCTCTCCCCCCGTGCAAAAACACGGAAGTGGGTCACAGAGCGGAGTGGAGAGCTTGGCCACGCCCCCACCCCCTACTATAGGCCACCTCTGTCCTCCTCATTTGCATTCAAGAAACAACGCCCATAATGGAGTGTTCTAGAGTGACATTTATGACTCTTTCTCAACTTATCTCTCTTTCTCATGAGTGTTGATTTTGAAGAAGGATTCATTTACAGTATTAGGGAACCATTAAGGAGCCATATAAAAGCATGAAGAAGTACCATGTCATGGGATCTTTAAAAAAGAAATAAAGGAACCCTCATCTGTTTATTTGTGTATAGTCCCTATTCACGCTTCCTAGAAGACGTTTGGAATTTGGAAACATGGAGATGACGACTTCCCGTGTAGTTACCGATACTGCGCATGTGACAAAACCGTGTGTGGATTCAGCAACAGCATCTTCACAACCTGCCAAAGCTTTCCATGGGGGACGGGACTCTAATCGCAGCTTCGATGTCACTTACAGGCAGCTTTTCTTTTTTTTTTTTAAGATCCCATGACATGGTACTTCTTGATGCTTTTACTGTATATGGCTCCTTAATGGTTCCCTAATACTGTAAATGAATCCTTCTTCAAAATCAACACTCAGTGCATGAGAGAGATAAGATGAGAAAGAGTCATAAATGTCACTCTGGAACACTCCATTATGGGCGTTGTTGCTTGAATGCAAATGAGGAGGACAGAGATGGCCTATAGTAGGGGGTGGGGGCGTGGCCAAGCTCTCCGCTCCGCTCTGTGACCCACTTCCGTGTTTTTGCACGGGGGAAGAGATGAGAAGCGTTCCATTGAAAAATAAACACATTTCCACAGAAAATAAAATTAAACCACTGCTGTTTCAGATATCCACAGGCTCAGATAAAGGACTTCCGAGCCTAGAAACACTCGCAAGTTCCTCCAGGCAAATAAAAAACGCATTTCGCATTGCGTAGTTCCTCCGCAGTCCAAACTCTCTGGGCGTGATTTACAGAGACGCTGAGTAAGACAGACGGGGGTGGAACTGCATTTGCATTTCTTTTTTCGAGCTGACGTCAATAAGTTTCCTTGTTCAAAATCGCCCGTTTGAGCTCTGATTTTTTCTAACGCAGAAAAGGATCGCAAATGCTCAGTTTAGACATTTAGCAACTTTTAACCATGGGGGGGGGGGGCCCTAAACAGGGTAGGGGAGCTCACATTAACGTTCAAAAACCTCAGAAAGTGAAAATTTCATGCCATGGGACCTTTAAAAAATGCAGCTATACGTCTCTCTTCGTGTGACTTTATTGGCTCATATACTATAGTTTAATTTGATTTATGAGGTTATTTTTCAAAATATTCAGTGATCACAGCAGGACCCTCACACTGACATACAACATATACAAAGCTCATATACTTATATTAAAAGTAATGTAACGTAAATAACTGCAGTCATTTGATTAATAAGCTGTAACTTGTGATGATCTTGGTGTGATACTGGTGTGGCCCCAGTGTGCATGTTGGATGTTGCTCACAGAGGTCCAAGGAACCCTCAGAGAGTTAGTGTGTTTGCTCAGACACATGAAAAATTAAGGGGAACATTGCCATGGAGCACTATGGAACCTACCTGGACCACTGAGGGATTATACAGATATAAGGCCACATGAGAACAGAAAAGAGACTACTACAATTTAATGAAAATTACATTTTGTGGTCTAAATAAAATGTTTTTATGCCCATGGTATGGGAATTGGTACTGGGTATTGAGTCTATTCCTTAGTATCAGAATAACGTTTGGATTTAAGTATGGCAACAACCCCTGGCCCTCGTTGCTTGGCAGAGACAGAGTGAGTAGAAAAAGCAGTCCCAGGTGGTTCTGAGAGGAGAAAAATAACAGCGGGATCGTAGTTTTATTATTACCGCCTCAGAGCCAGTCAGTCTGATGGATGACTCTGTTCACGACCTTAAAAGCTAACGTAGCATCATCACGCTCATCAGCACTTCATTAGAGGAATCAGGTCACATGAGCGGACTTATATTTATATCTCCGAGGAACACAGAAATCTATATTTGCTTTTAAAAGGAGCTGTGTCTGAAAAACCTGAAAAACAGAACTAGTTCATTCATTCCAGTTTGCAGTGGTCCAAACTTATCCCTCACTTATGCATTTAGAGCATCCTAAATATTCAGGGGCGTTCTTTGACGGGGGCCACCTGGGCAATTGCCCCTAGCGCCATCGCGGGGTGGGGGGCTGGTGCTGGCTCGTGAAGACAGAAGACAGTGAAGACAGTTACGTGAAGACAGAGTAGCGCGAAATGATTCAGGTATGACAGTCTGACTCTGACCTCTCGCGCTAGGCAACGCTGCGAGCACAGTACAGAGTTTGTTTTAGGGGGAGGGGCCAGGGGGGTAATCATTCGGATTTCGGTCAGTGTCTTGAGGAGGTCACGGTGTACAGTATGACAAAACAGTCGCGGTGATGGACCGAAAAAGATTGAAGCCCAATTTCGAAAGAAACGGAAAGAAGAGGAGGAGAAGCAAGCAAAAGAAAAAGGTATGCTAGTCTTCAAGTTTACTTAATGATGATGATGTTGTATTAGTTAAACTCCCCTGATGTGATTGTTGATGCATGTTTGTCCTTCCCCCAAGCACGGAAATGTTGCTATCATCATTGCTTGGGTTAACGAAGGCATAAGCTATATACATGGTCGTTCAAACATTTATCGTGTCCTATGGCGCTTAGCTACAGGGAAGAGTTGTTGGCGAATGTCGACGAAATGTTTTTTTGGGTTTTTTTTTTGCTGGAGTGCACTTTTGCTTTCTTAAATAGCTGTTGGCCTACATGGCTATAATGTGAAATAATTGCACCTTTGGTCTTTTTCTATGTTTTTATGTTATGTAGTTGTAGTGAATTGAGTTTGTATGGACAACGGTCTTGTCTTGGGGGGTTAGGGTGGCAAGAGTGGCTTTCGCCCAGGGCGCAAATCACTCTAGGAACGCCACTGTAAATATTCACCAGCTTTTCACAACTTTTAGAGACCAGAGCGGAGTTTTGCTGTCACAGAAATGCTAACAACAACTAGCATGCTAACACACACTTTGTGATAATCAGATAATAGTATGCTTTCCAGTTAGATGCAGAACAGACAGTGCACTTATTTTGACCTCAAGAGCCGCT
Source organism: Paratrypauchen microcephalus (assembly GCA_036785185.1). Lineage (NCBI taxonomy): Eukaryota > Metazoa > Chordata > Actinopteri > Gobiiformes > Gobiidae > Paratrypauchen > Paratrypauchen microcephalus. The sequence continues at coordinate 2,071,440 of JAVJIX010000133.1, forward strand.
ATATCTGTACTGGGGCAAGATCAATTTTGCTCAAATACATGGAAAAAGAAAAAGAATCTTTTAAGTCTAGTGCTGTAGTTGACTGAAGCAATTCTTGAGAAAGAAAGAAAGAAAGAAAGAAATTTGCAAAACCTAGCTCTATTATCAGACATTATAGCGCTTTGACAAGAAAGGACTAAAAGAACTGGTCCATAGGTGTTTTTATGCATGTGTAGTTGTTTTAGGATGGACAGACATCCCTATTTACTCAGGACAGTCCCAGTTTTGAGCCCTTTGTCCCAGTTTTGTACAAGAAATGTCCCAGGTGTCCCTATTTTTGACCAATTTGAGTCTTGCCAACAGTAAAGAGAGAGGTCATTTGTTGAGGTAAAATACAGAAAATCTGCTCAAAATGACCAAAACACAAAGAAAATGTGACTATACTGACTCAAGTTCGTCATGAATGGGATGAGCACATGACAGTTTTCCTTAATTACACGCTTGTTTCACAGTTTTATTATTGCCAACCACCACAAACCAGGCGTGTCCCAGTTTTTGATTTTGAAAATGTGCTCATCTGTGATGTGTGCAGCTGTCACATCTGTCCAAACTAAAATTTCTCCCAAGAGGTGAATAAAGTAACCTCCTTGAACAATGAACCTTGAGGCTATTTTTCGTCTCATGCTTTGACCTAATGCTTAAAGGAAAAGTAACGTTTTTTACAATCTGAGCCTTATTTCGGTAATAAAACAAGTTGTTTTACTCACCCATAGCACTTTGGTGTCATATGGAGCACTTCCAGAGATGTTTTAGATTTGCGATCTCCGTAATGTGAGTTCTCGGGGCACTTGTTTGCGGTCTCCAAATAACACAAACTTTAGCACTTTTCAAATCATAGAAGCCCGATGTCTTTAGTCTACGATTTCGTGTGGTCAAAAGTGGCCTGTAATCCGAGATTTAACCATAGTTTCGAGTAGATGAGGAGGCCAGTGCGCATGTGCGGACTGTGCTCTTAGCTCCCGGAACCCAAACATGAAACGCAAAGCTGTAAACTATGGATAAATCTCGGATTACAGGCCACTTTTGCTTCAGACGAAATCGTAGACTAAGACATTGGGCTTCTATGATTTGAAAAGTGCTAAAGTTTGTGTTATTTGGAGCCCGCACGGGGCATATTACATGCTCAGAGAATATATTATATGCCCCGAGCTATGGCTAGAAGTCGCGCTAGGCTAACCGCAAATCTAAAACATCTCTGGAAGTGCTCCATATGACACCAAAGTGCTATGGGTGAGTAAAACAACTTGTTTTATTACCGAAATAAGGCTCAAATTGTAAAAAAAAAAAACTTTACTTTTCCTTTAACTGTACTAGTTGACAACAATAAAATGGGCCCATTAATATAATATTATATATCACCTAATAATTCAAGTCCTTAACTATCTGCCTTAACGCCGGGTGTATACTGACTGCAGGTGCGGGTGAGGGGGCAGTGTCTGGCAAAATCAATAGCCGTTTTCCAATTCAGCAAGTGCACGGTTCGGAGCGTGCTTGGAGGGGGATGTGCGTCATATCTGGCGCGACAACTGCTGTTCCATTTCGTTTTTGTCCCATGCACAGTTAAGATGCAGCCCGAACAGCATAGTCGTTTCCATGGTTATTATAGTTAATGGAAAAAAAAAAACTAAAACTAAAATTGAAAACATATTTTCATTAACTGAAATAATAAAACAAGAAAAAAAATATATAACTAACTGAAACTGTATTATGTGTTTACAAAACTAACTAAAACTAACTGAAATTATAGATGAATTGCTCTTCTTGTTCGTCTTTGTCAATTTATTAACAAGCCTTTTTTGGAGTTGGTAAATTTGGAAGTTTTGGTGTGTATTTTTATTTGTTTTTGCATTTAATGCTGCAGCTTGTGGTCTGCTTTGGTTGTTGTGGGGGTAAACCTGAATAAATGTTTTAAAATTGTATTTGTTTGTTGTACATTTGATAACACAATACTTTCTTTTTGAATCCGGCACTTGACAAATAACCCAAAGTATAACCCAAAAACTACAACTAAAACTGAACAGTTAGAAAAAAACAAAAACTAACTAAAACTATCAGAGCCAGTCTAAAAACGAATTAAAACTTATTGAATTAGAGGAGAAAAAGAGTCAAAACTAAAACTAAACTATAATGAAAAATCCCAAACAACTATTATAATTTTGAAAGAGGGTGCTGGAAAAATATGTCTAAACTACACAGTTTGTAGTAAAAGAAGCTTGTGGATGTGTTTGTAAAAAAAAATACCTAAATTGGCTAAAAAATATCAGCAGAGCTCATCGGGCAATGGTTTCTCTGGATTCTAAATACAGTGGTACCTCACCTTACGAATGACCCAACAAACGAACATTTCAAGTTACGAAACACCTTCACTGTAAATTTTGGTCTCTAGATACGAAAGAAAATTCAAGTTAAGAAACGCGAAATCTCAAAAATTCAAATAATGCGCGCTCAGCTACACACATTATACGCTTTTCTCAGACTGGATTTAAACTTTTCTCACATTTGTCTCTCGTTTAAACACTCAAACTTTCATAGATTTTCAACAAAATTATTAAAAGTGAAGTGTGGGGGGAAGGGGGAGGGGGGGAGAAGACTGCGCTCTGACACGTGTGATAGCGCAGCATGACCCGGCGCGGAGCTGACAGCAGGTCTAGACCAAGGTCTAAACCTGGACAGGACCAGGACTAAACCTGGACTAAACCAGGACTAAACCAAGACTAAACCAGGACTAAACCAGGACTAGACCAGGACTAGACCAGGTGGATTAAAGCAGCGAGTAGGACAGCACGCAGTCTGAGCGCATGAACGCATGAACGAGACCCATGCAAGAGAGTGGTCTAGACCTCCTCTAGACCTGACCAGGTCTAGAGGAGGTCTAGAGGAGCCGCGGTGGTCTGGACTAAACCAGGACTAAACCTGGACTAAACCAGGAGGAGCCCGTGGCTCTTGCATGGGTCTCGTTCATGCGTTCATGCGCTCAGACTGCGTGCAGTCCCCTCCTCGCTGCTTTAATCCACCTGGTCTAGTCCTGGTTTAGTCCAGGTTTAGTCCTGGTTTAGTCCAGGTTTTGTCCTGGTCCAGTCCAGGTTTAGACCTTGGTCTAGACCTGCTATCAGCTCCGCGCCGGGTCATGCTGCGCTATCACACACGTGTCAGAGCGCAGTTTTCTCCCCCCTCCCCCTTCCCCCCCACACGTCACTGTTAATACATTTTGTTGAAAATCTATGAAAGTTTGAGTGTTTAAACGAGAGACAAATGTGAGAAACACCTAGAACACAGTGTTACACTATAAAAAAAAGTTACACTATAAAAAAAAAAAAACTTGGATCGGGGCCTTGGAACGAATCAGGCTTTTTCCATTGAAATAGCTACTCAACTTACGAATTTTTCACGTTACGAAACCACTTCTGGAACGAATGAATTTCGTAAGGTGAGGTACCACTGTAATCGGTATCAGCATTTTTGTCAAGATTTCACACATGTTATCTTAGCGACATAGCTTCGGTGTTGCTATATTTTCAGTCTAGTGTGAAGCTAGTCTTAAAGTCTGTTACAGCAGTGTATTAGGCAAGGCAGTGGAGCAGAGTCCAGAGGGAGCGGTGTGGTGAACAACTGTGACTCCAGTATTTCTATCGATCAGACAGAGGCTGGTGCTGACCTGAGCGCACACACTGAACCCACACTGAGGTCATACAGATGTGTTACCGTGGAAATAAACAAGGCGGGTCAATACATTCTGGGCGTTGGCACTGTCCAGTCAATACCACACACCCCCAAACCCATTCACTTTCAGTTAGATACAATGCTACAACGATGTGATGTTATATCACTGCACGGTATTCTCAGTATTTACTAACACTATTTTCTGGGGGTGTGATGCTAACTGTAGGCTCTGCTCTGTCTGAGACTTTGATAGACTCTAATCTGAATTTTATTTTAACACAATCTGATCAGAAAGAACTCACTTAGATGGAACTACAACAGTTTTTTTCACCTTTTTGTTGAAAGTCAAACTCCTAAACAGGACCATGAACGCTCGCTTTGAAAATGTGCTGCTTAAATCCATTTTGTATTTTTGCTTGAAAACATTTTGGCTTTATTTGGTAATGTGTGCACTGTGTCACCATTGTAATGGATGAACATGCAGAACACCCCCAGCGTAACGTCACAACCTGCTGCGTTTGCTCAAATTAAATTATATGGAAAAAAGCTGCCCTATGTAACTTTTCTAGTGTACAATCTGTCACATGCTACCAGGCACACAGTTACAAGTCATATCTGTGGAGAGACAAGCTTAATATAACAGCAAAAAGGTTTTTAGGTTGTTGTTTTTTTTCAATAATATTAAATGCATTTAAATTAAGATTAAGTTTATAAGGAGCACAGGAGAAAAGTTACATAGTGCATCTTTAAAGCTACAAAAGTCAATGCAGTGAACGCAAAAAAAAACAAAAAAACAACACAATCCATGGACAATATGCAAAATACTTAACAAGATTCACACGCACAACCTCTTAACAGAAAATTTGGACTGCTAACCACTCTGCCACCTGCACAATACAGTTTTTTTTATGACACAGAGCAAATACATAACCAGTCTACTCACAGTTAAGCCTCCTCCAGTAATGACAATAACCTCCATAACTTCTATTTGTCTCATCTGAAGGCAGTATTATCTCTATTCCCACAGAGCCACATAAAAGCCTCACCTTAAAGGAAAAGTAAAAATTTTTACAATTTGAGCCTTATTTCGGTAATAAAACAAGTTGTTTTACTCACCCATATCACTTTGGTGTCATATAGAGCATTTCCGGAGATGTTTTAGATTAGCGTTAGGCTAACGCCGTTAGCCTAGCGCCGTTAGCCTAGCGCGACTTATAGCCATTGCTCGGGGCATTCCCCGAGCATGTAATATGCCCCATGCGGGCTCCAAATAACACAAACTTTAGCACTCGAACTTTAACTTTAGCACTCGAAGCTCGATGTCTTTAGTCTACGATTTCGTGTGGTCAAAAGTGGCCTGTAATCCGAGATTTAGCCATAGTTTCGAGTAGATGAGGAGGCCAGTGCGCATGCGCGGAGTGTGCTCTCAGCTCCCGGGACCCAAACATGGAACGCAAAGCTGTAAACTATGGATAAATCTCGGATTACAGGCCACTTTTGCTTCAAACGAAATCATAGACTAAAGACATCGAGCTTCTATGATTTGAAAAGTGCTAAAGTTTGTGTTATTTGGAGCCCGCACATGCTCGTGTGAATGCCCCGAGCTATGGCTATAAGTCGCGCTAGGCTAACGGCGCTAGGCTAACGGCGCTAGGCTAACGGCGCTAGGCTAACGCTAATCTAAAACATCTCCGGAAATGCTCCATATGACATCAAAGTGCTATGGGTGAGTAAAACAACTTGTTTTATTACTGAAATAAGGCTCAAATTGTAAAAAACGTTACTTTTCCTTTAACCGCAAGTACAGGTTCTCCAGAGATTAGACCGAGCCCATTCCCAACACCTTAAAACTGCAAAAAAAAAACGTCTTTTACACCTTCATTTATAAATACACTGCAAAAACACTTGCGTAGAGTGGGTTAAAATGAGTTGAATTCGAGGTATTTGAGTAGTTTTGACCTAATTACAGAACTTTATCTGATCTCAAAGTGCTTTTATTGTTTATATTTAGTGCCCTATTGTAGAACATTCTAGGCAACCAGGCAAAGTGGTAGCTATGGTAACAAACTGGTGGCAGACCTCCAACCAGAAAAGTTACATAGTTCATTTTTAACTGCATGTACCTGATTTCATTTATTTATTAATTTATTTTTGCCTTAAAAGAATGAAAATAAGAACACCATAGGTAATGAACCTTTATGACTTTATAAGCACTTTTCATGACTTTCAGAGACCAGTATTGAGTTTTGCCATGATGGTAAGCTAACAACAGCTAGCATGCTAACGTGCACTTCCTGATTAGAAAGTGTTTTATTGTCCTATAATTTTATGCTAACCGAATTCAGTGGACTTATTTTGACCAAATACACGAGGAAAAAAAATCAGGTATAGGACTTTTAATTATCTGAATTCAAGTCATTTTGTTTTTGGCAGTGTATATAATATAGGACAAACGAGGACTACCAGTTTGAATCTAAAATAGCAGTTAGTTCAACCAGATCTTCTTCCAAACAGAGCGACACCGCCAAACAAGAAACATAAAACTTCCATCAATAAAAAACAGCGTTGCAACCAGCAGCGGAGAAGACTTTAAAACAGTTCCTACCTTTTTCTGATCCTCCAGTTTTTGGCTAGTGGACTTCTTGCCATGCTTGCTGCCTTCTGGTACATCCATTACTGATCCCAATCTCAATATAAATCCACAAACGAAAAACCAACCAGTGAGAAGAAAAAAACAATCCGAAAAGGCTACAGTTTCCTGACCAAAGCCTGCGTCCGACTGGCGACATGAGCCGGACACAGGTCATCCATGGTGTAGCAGTTTGGAAAAATGTAGAAGATTTAAAAAGAGAAGTCTTGGTCAGTTTCTTAGAGGCATCAGTCCATCCAAAAGATCCTAAGAGGAGGTGATCATCTCTGTTGAATTTGAGATATAAAGTAGTCCTCCATTAGTTGGAAGTGGCCATTGCTCGGTCGTCACAGTGAAGCCCACATTGGAAGTTTAAGTTGGATGTCTGGCCTCCATACCTGGGGAATGAAAAAAAGCAAAACAAAAATAAACATGGAAACAAAATGACTGGAGCACAACTTACAATATTCAAACAATTCAATAAAGGATATTACTCATTACAACAAGAACATTTAAAACAACTCTGGACAACAGTCAGTGAATGGAATGTGAATGAGTCCTGACCAATGGGTCTCACTGAAGGATGGGTCAAATCTAGACAACAAATTTCCCTACGGGGAGAATAAAGTACGTTTCGTTGTTTCTTTTCTTCTTTCTTTCATTTGTGAACCAGATTAGTGCCATGTGTCAACAGCTGGCCATCAACTGGAGCAAAATTGTCATTGATAATATAAATATTAAAGGTCCCATAGCATGAAATTTTCACTTTCTGAGGTTTTTGTTAATGTGAGCTCCCCTACCCTGTTTAGCCCCCCCCCATGGTTAAAAGTTGCGAAATGTCTAAACTGAGCATTTGCGATCCTTTTCTGCGTTAGAAAAAGTCAGAGCTCAAACGGGCGATTTTGAACAAGGAAACTTATTGACGTCAGCTCGAAAAAAGAAATGCAAATGCAGTTCCACCCCCGTCTGTCTGTACTCAGCGTCTCTGTAAATCACGCCCAGAGAGTTTGGACTGCGGAGGAGCTACGCAATGCGAAATACGTTTTTTTATTTGCCTGGAGGAACTTGCGAGTGTTTCTAGACTCGGAAGTCCTTTATCTGAGCCTGTGGATATCTGAAACAGCAGTGGTTTAATTTTATTTTCTGTGGAAATGTGTTTATTTTTCAATGGAAGGCTTCTCATCTCTCCCTCCGCGCAAAAACACGGAAGTGGGTCACAGAGTGGAGCGGAGAGCTTGGCCACGCCCCCACCCCCTACTATAGGCCACCTCTGTCCTCCTCATTTGCATTCAAGCAACAACGCCCATAATGGAGTGTTCCAGAGTGACATTTATGACTCTTTCTCATCTTTTCTCATCTTATCTCTCTTGTTGAGTGTTGATTTTGAAGAAGGATTCATTTACAGTATTAGGGAACCATTAAGGAGCCATATAAAAGCATCAAGAAGTACCATGTCATGGGATCTTTAAACATATATGTTGGCACTATACCATTTGGATTTCTTTTTTTCTTTTTTTTTGACAAAATGGGGCCAGGACTGCCTGAGCTGGAGGATTATCTATTGTTGATGGTGGAAACCGGAGTGCCCAGAGGAAAACCACTCAGACACATGGAGAAACATGCTAACTCTGTACCAGAACCTTCTTTCTGTGAATCATGAGTGCAATCCACTCACACCGTGTGGAGCAGCAAACCCCTTCACAATAAGAATGCCAGTTTTCAAGGTAGTCTGAGCAATAAAACTTAGACTTAGACAAACTGTATTGATCTACAAGAGAAATTATTTGGATACAATAGCTCACCCATCAAATATAATATATAACAGAGGCTAACAAAAAATAGATGGAATAGCAAAAAAAAGAGCCACATATTGGTGTAAAATGAGACAAAACACCTGTGATTGCCTAAGGTCATGTCAACCAGCACAGAGCCACACAGCATAAAATGCACAAGAAGAGCACCTCGGGAGTCGGTGGTAACGCAACTTAAACTGCTAAAGTGCTAAAGCACTATGAGAAACACAGAACACAGACAAGTGCACTTGGTGGTGCTCGGACAGAGGAAAGTATGGGAATATGCCTGCAGTTTTATCAGAGCTGTGTGTGTGTGTGTGTGTGTGTTGCGCGCATGTGCGTGTGTGTTTCCACAATATGCCAGATAACTGCGCAGAATAATGCCCAAAGAGCCAACGCTAACCCAGCATCAGTTATGACTTTAGTTCACAATATGCCAGCACAGAAGTGCGCAGAACTGCCCAGAAGTGCCAACAAGAGCTTGTTTTGTCATTCTGAAGTTTTCCACTCAAGCTCTGTCATCAACTAATCCATTCTCAAAATTGTCCCACCACTGACTGGTTCTGCCCGGTCTTGCCCAAACTCGCCTCTGTCACCTGCGACGTATTATTATTGTTTTTACCGGCTTGGCGCATCAGGTGTATGCGGCGTGAACATGTTTTGCGCTTCTTGCCGTTTAGACGGAGACGCGACCCGGGCCATCTTCAGAAATCCACACTCTGAAAGGAGTCTTCAGATTTTTGCGGTTTCAGGGCCCGTTTACACGAGAACGCTTACGGGTAAAAATGACAAAATATTTTATGTGAAGTGCCTTTCGTTTACACGGTGACGGCGTTTTTGGGGCCTAAAAACGCAAAAATCTGAAACCACCCTCCAGAGTGGAAAAGTTGAATACGCTCCGCTGTAGCGTCTCCGTGTAAACTGTCCAAGACGCAAAACTGGTCAGATCTGCTCACGTCGGTACGCGTTTACGTCACATAGATGCGGCAATACAAGAGTCATTTCAACAATTGTATAAATCGCACCCACACACGTCTACGGTCTTTTCTCTTCTTCCCGTACAAGTCTTTCTCACACTCTCACAGCCACACAGACGCCAAGACAAGAGGCTTCCACATGAGGCACTTCAAATGTAAAACCCGATGTGATTTTATATTTTCTAATTCACTGTAATCCTCCTGTAATGTAACTATTTTCAGTACAATATTCAAAAACATGTAAACAAAAATACAAAAGTACAAGTACAACTTAACAACTCATTTAAAACGCAACTAGAACATTTTATTTTGAAGTTTTACCTTTCTCTTTTCTGGCACAGTCGTGGTTAGAAATGTAACTTGACGCTGTTGTGATGGATTTTTTTGTTTTTTTTTTCAGTCCAGCGCCTCCCTTCGCCGGCTTTTGCGTCCACTTTTGCGTCTTCGTATAAACGCGGATACAAAATTGAAGACGAGGCGCCACTTTTGCGTCTTCTGTTTTGATCGTCGCCGTATAAACGTAGCCTCAGAGCCCGACGGCGCCGCCGCCGTGTAAACGAAAGACACTTCCGATGGAATATTTTGTCGTTTTCAGTTGCAATCGTCCTCGTCTAAACGACCCCTAAATACATAATGCCCTACTGTGTAATAGTCTGTAAAGCATTAAGATGCAGGCAAGCAAGCAAACCCTCCACCACAAAAGTTACACTGTAAATTTAAAGATGCTAATTCAGATCACAGCTGCAGCTCTCATAAATCTTGGTTTAAAAAGCCAAACACTTCCCACTCAATAGCCAATTTTCCATTTGCTGATACCATGATCTTCAGCAGTGATTCACAGATTGATCCAGTGTTTCAGACCAAAAGTGCGCCTCATGATCCTCATCCAGCTTCACTTTATATTTCACCTCCTAAACAGAGCTGGCGAGTTTAGTCAAATATATCAATGCAAATGCACATTTTAAACATGTCCAGAAACATTAAGACTAGGGAGAAGATTAAAATATGACTTTATATCTTTATCACTTGCATTTCAGAACATGTTTACAGAGGTCTACACTACAGGGTTAGTGGCTTTCTTAAACGGATAATAAGACAGGAGATTTAATATTACTAAAATAATTGCCGTCTTTGCTGTTTGCTAATTGCCACCATTCAAACTGTGATTTTAATTTGGAGATTAAAGGTGCGCTGTAACTTTTTGGTTGTGGGTCTGTCACCTGCTTGTTTGTATGGACATGGTCATTGTTCTACCTGGAATGTTTCACTGTATGACATTAAAGAGCTCTACCTTACGTTTATTCAATTTCAGATGGTTTCATAGCTCAAAAATACAGTGGTACCTCACCTTACGAAATTAATTCGTTCCAGAAGTGGTTTCGTAACGTGAAAAATTCGTAAGTTGAGTAGCTATTTCAATGGAAAAAGCCTGATTCGTTCCAAGGCCCTGATCCAAGTGTTTTTTTTTTTTAATAGTGTAACTTTTTTCATAGTGTAACACTGTGTTCTGTGTGTTTCTCACATTTGTCTCTCGTTTAAACACTCAAACTTTCATAGATTTTCAACAAAATGTATTAACAGTGCAGTGTGGGGGGGGGGCGGGAGGGGGGAGAAAACTGCGCTCTGACACGTGTGATAGTGCAGCATGACCCGGCGCGGGGCTGACAGCAGGTCTAGACCAAGGTCTAAACCTGGACTGGACCAGGATTAAACCTGGACTAAACCAGGACTAAACCAGGACTAAACCAGGACTAAACCAGGTGGATTAAAGCAGCGAGGAGGGGACTGCACACAGTCTGAGCGCATGAACGCATGAACGAGACCCATGCAAGAGCCGCTCCTCCTGGTTTAGTCCAGGTTTAGTCCTGGTTTAGTCCAGACCACCGCGGCTCCTCCTGATTTAGTCCAGGTTTAGTCCTGGTTTAGTCCAGACCACTGCGGCTCCTCTAGACCTGGTCAGGTCTAGAAGAGGTCTAGACCACCGCGGCTCTTGCATGGGTCTCGTTCATGCGTTCATGCGCTCAGACTGCGTGCTGTCCTACTCGCTGCTTTAATCCACCTGGTCTAGTCCTGGTTTAGTCCTGGTTTAGTCCTGGTCTAGTCCTGGTTTAGTCCTGGTTTAGTCCTGGTCCAGTCCAGGTTTAGACCTTGGTCTAGACCTGCTGTCAGCTCCGCGCCGGGTCATGCTGCGCTATCACACACGTGTCAGAGCGCAGTTTTCTCCCCCCTCCCCCTTCCCCCCACACTTCACTATTAATAATTTTGTTGAAAATCTATGAAAGTTTGAGTGTTTAAACGAGAGACAAATGTGAGAAAAGTTTAAATCCAGTCTGAGAAAAGCGTATAATGTGTGTGGCTGAGCGCGCATTATTTGAATTTTTGAGATTTCGAGTTTCGTAACTTGAATTTTCTTTCGTATCTAGAGACCAAAATTTACCGTGAAGGCGTTTCGTAACTTGAAATTTTCGTTTGTTGGGTCATTCGTAAGGTGAGGTACCACTGTACCTAGAAAAACAGACATTCTGACTGTGAACAGAACTTGGTTTGGTCTCCATGAAGATAGAAAGGTTTAATCCCATACTGTGAAACATTCCAGAAAAAGCAATACCCTCCACCAGAAAAGTTACGCAATGCATCTTTAATCTTGCATCACTACTCCGAGCTACACCCCAGTTTGTTAAAAAAGAAAAGCTTATAGTACAGTAAAATACATCTAACAGGAGGAATTCTGGATTTGCAATTTAATTCAAACAGCTCTCCCCAAAGTCAATATTCCCCCTGACGGTACACAAACATGAGATCTGCATATCAAAGTCCCATTGCCATGGCGCCACAGAAACGAGCAATGAACCAGTTTGGTAGAACGTAGAGTATTGGAATCAGTATTGAGTATCGAAATTGATTTTGAAATTTAGTATCGCGACACCACTTGGTCAGATCAGATGAGCTGGAGTATAACTGTTATTGCCCCAAATGTACCAGTGCTAAAATTTTAAATCCAGAATAAACATAAATATTTTAGTTGGTGGGATGGTGAGATTTTCTGGAGTCAGAACAGCAGACAGAAGGTTCACTCGGCTGTGAGTTTACTTTTGAGCAGCTGAGTCTGAACCATCTGGTCAGTGAAAAGTGTTTATCATTGGCATTTTACAGTAGAATCTGATAAATATGGTGTGACACTTTCATAAATTACACAAAATACAACTTGGGGACATACAAATTGATGTTTTCCATACAAATTTCATGTTTACCAGTTTTACTCAAGCACATTCACTCATTTACTCTACAAACAGTAGTTGAGCTGAAATAGAATGTGGCTGCCCATCTGCACTTTTGGGTTCTCTGACCACCACCCGTCTTTTCTTTGCTTTAAAAGTTGATTTATTTCAAACTTGTATCTATATTGGAACAAATAGTTATATATATATGTTTACAAGGAAAAAATATCAAATAACGGGACTGAAAAACATCACAGATTTATGCAGAATCAATGAGTGAAGTCCTTGGACACAAAATGGACTGGCGATGATCACAGGCGCCGTTTTTTTTAAAGTGCACACACACATACAAACACTGTATTTCATTTTTACATGAGTTTCTCATGCGATCCCCTTCCGTATAGTGGCGGACACGCACAGGGTTTTCACTGACCAGTGGGTCCACATAGTTTTACAGCTCCGTTAGAGCTTGTCACTGTGTTGTGCACTCGGACTTCCTCACATCCTCATCTCACTGTCTCTGTGTCTCTGTTCTGGCTGTGTTTGAGAGAATAGCATTCGTTTTGACCTATAGGTTGGGTTTTGTTTGTGATTCCTGCATTGTGGACAATCGAGGACTGAAGAATTATCACACAAGGGGAAACACAGAGCCCCAGTCCTCAGATCACAAAGAGAGACACACAAAGAGTGAAGTGACTGACAACACAGAGAGACGTTAAGTGCAGTTTCACTCTGAGTCAGTTTAAAGATCCCATGACATGGATGGTACTTCTTGATGCTTTTATATATGGCTCCTTATTGGTTCCCTAATACTGTAAATGAATCCGTCTTCAAAATCAAGATTCAGTGCATGAGAAAGACCCATGAACACAGGTAGGGTCAAAAAATATGTCTCTGAACACCTCATTATGGGCGTTGTTGCTTAGATGCAAATGAGAAGGACACAGACAGGCCAGAGCAGCGGGTGGGGGGGCAAAACTCTCCACTGTTTCCTCGTTTTAGCGGTGCGCTGGTGCGCTGGCTCCACTTCCGCGTTTTATGCACGAAGGAAGAAAGGAGAGGCGTTTCAATGAAAAAAACACATTTTCACAGAAAATAAAATTAAACCACTGCTGTTTCAGAGGTCCAGAGGCTCGGATAAAGGACATCCGAGCCTGGAAACACTCTCACGTGCCTCCAGGCAAATAAAAAAACGCATTTCGCATTGCGTAGCTCGTTTGTGGTCCAAACTCTGGCCGTGACGGTGGGTAGATATCCAGACGGGAGGTGGAACTGCATTTGCATTTTTTCTTCAATGTGACGTCACATAGTTTCCTTGTTCAGAATCGCCCGTTTGAGCTGTCTTTTTTTCAAACGCAGAAAAGGACCGCAAATGCTCAGTTTACACATTTCGCAACTTTTTGCCATGGGGGAGGGGGCTAAACAGGGTAGGGGAGCTCACATTAACGTTCAAAACCTCAGAAAGTGAAAATTTCATGCCATGGGACCTTTAAGATTATTGTCAACATTGTAAATGAGGAGTGATGAATGAGCTCCATCACTTCACATGTCACTGAAATAAACAAATGTGACCTGTCCTGGCGAAACCTGCCACAAGTCGCTCAGAGCGAACACGAGAAAATCGCGTTAGAAGCCTTTTTTTTTTTTTTTTCAAAATTTGTGATTTTTCTTTTTTTGGAGAATGTGCTAGTAGAGATAATGAAGGAGCCACTCCATGTTTCATATGACAGCACTGGCTGCTTTAAAAGCATACATTTTGTCTCGACAGTTAGCACTCTTTTGTTTTCTTTTTCCGCCTATCAGCTGTGAGCAGCTTGTAAATATTTATGCTGCATTTCAACAGGATATGGACAGTGAAAATGGAGAAAATCCGTAACTTTGACTGTAAATGCTACGTAAGAAGGAACTCTATCCTCGGGACATGTTCGGGACACGTCCGTTTCTTTGGAGCTTATGTACAGAAGGCAATCGGATACTTTAGCTGCCGAAAGACCGTAGATACGCGAATAATCAGACAGCGAGGCAAGTAAGTGTACCCAATGATGTTTGCAAGAACACATTTCTCTTTCTTATGGGGTGAGTAAAGTGCTTCTAAACTTTGACACTACATACTTTAGGACATGTTTAAATACTAATTCAGCTTTCATGTGGTCATACTATTTCTGCATCAAAGGGAGATATTTAGCTGAAAGTCCCTCACTATATCGCGGTTCACTTTTCGTGGATTTTTTTTTATTCCAATTTTTTTTTTATAGTGTATCAACGCGCATTGTGTTCTGCGTCCTGATCAGTGATGGACTGGGCGGTCTGGCATTTGGGCACATGCCAGAGGGGCCGCGGCCTTGCGTCTCACCTGGGGCTGTGTGTACGAGACCAAGGCCAGCAGTGTCCGGACCGTGTTTCTTCTCGGGACCGCGTCCACAGCTAACGACACAGTCCGAGGCACGAAGCGAACACGCACATCATAAACACAAACTTTGATATGAACGCAAGAACGCATGAAACCAGGCACAGAGCCGCATGCGGTTCGAGAGCGGCCCCGCAACTGCATTGCTGTGGCCCACCCGCTAGGTATTCGGTCGTTAGCTGTGGACGCGGTCCCGAAAAGAAACACGGTCTGGACACTGCCGGCCTCGGTCTCGTACTCGCAGCCCCAGGTGAGACGCACGGCCTCGCGCTGGTCATGCTGCTCTATCACGGATTTGACCACGATGAGCAGGTGCACATGTCCGCACGCACACTTCTCCGGGAGGTTAATACGCATCGCGTCCCAAGACGTGGCAGTGCCGTTGGATAAGCGCGGTGTGTCCTGTTCCATGGGTCCCTCTGTGCTCACACTGTGTTTGAATGAGAACCAGTCCGAGTCGCACCAGGCTCTGGGGCCACCCACTTTTAGCCCCAGTGCATCCTTCTCCGCGAGTCGTGGAGCGTGAGGAAGGATGTGAAAACCAGGGACAGACTAGCATTGGCTTCAGCAGACCCAAAAAGAGCGGCTTCCTACGGATCCAGTGACTCATGTCTCCGCGCCCCTCGCGTATCCAGCCGGACTCCCGGACTTATATAAATGTTCGATCGCAGTGTGACTCTGAAGTGCTGTATGTTTACAAGTTTTCTCCTCAACAAAACCCACAATGTCGACGAAACCTTCTCAAATATAATCGAAGGTGGCATGTCTGTTTATAAGAATCTTCTCACCCAAAAGAAAAAAAGAGCGAAAAGAACGAAGAGGCGCGGTCAGAGGAACTGTGAAATACACGCGTCTCTATTAATACATTTTTTTGTTGAAAATCTATGAAAGTTTGAGTGTTTAAACAAGAGAGAAATGTGAGAAAACGTTAATTCCAGTCTGAGAAAAGTGTATAATGTGTGTGGTGAGGCGTTTACAGCCTTAAAACATGTAGAATAATTGTAAAAGATAAAGTCGTCATACTTCGCAGATTTCGCTTATTGTGGGTTATTTTTAGAACGTAACCCCCGCGATAAACAAGGGACCACTGTAATACATTTCATATTGTATTGTATTAAATTGACAATACAGGTGACATTGATTTAACATATTATCCTGTGTATTATTGAATTATTGAATGATTATATGGGCTTTTTGTTATAAAACAATTTCCATTTTAACAAAGTACCTTCTAATTCTGACCTGCCCTGAAGGCTAACACCACAGTAATAGATGATCTGCAAGGGGAGGACTTAGCTTAATGTCATGCAAATGAGCCCAGAAGGCCTTTACAAGCTTTTTTCACAGCTTTGCAAAATCTCATGTGCATGCTTTCAAATGGCCACAAATTCTTCAAATGTTCTCAGATTTCCATGTGTAAGGCATCATTGGAAAGCTTAGACTCTACACTTTCAGAATCTGTGAATAACGCAAAACACCTCCGGGGCGACTTGTGAATGGTTTTCCTGTGGCCGGTCACAAATTCAATTGGATGAGCATGTTTGGTTGCAGAGGGGGTGGGGTTCATCAGTCTGGACCTGTGTCTCAGTACACAGTGAAAAACGTGACTAAGCGGGTCACCCAGGAGCTCTGTAAACAGAATGGAGGAAAGTGTAGGCCAATACTAACACCAATAAACACATCATCAGTGTGATGTAATGTGCTGACACACATAGCCCATAGCCCCGTACAGGTCTCACAAACCAGATTACTCCACCACAGCGATCAATACAGCACACACACATATACACAAACACACAAGCACACAGTTCTCTTCACAAAGGCAGTATAGCCAGTGACAACCAGCGTCTGACCAGAACTGAAGAAGCAGCTTGGATGAGCTACGAAATGTATTCGACCAAATAAACTTTTGTCCAGTTGACAAATTGAATTTCTCTTTTTGCCTTCTCTTCACAAAGACCCTCTAACATTATACCTATAAATGTGTCCAGTCAACACAGTCATGGCTCACTGAGCTTCATTTGACTGGAGCAGAACCCTGTGGGTGACTGTCCACTTCTGTATACAGTCTATGCTATGTACACAGTCTGTAGTATGTATACAGTTTGTATGTGCAGAGGCTGTAGTATGTACAGTTTGTAGTATGTTTACAGTTTGTAGTTTGTATATGGTCTGTAGTATGTATACCAGGGGTCGGCAACTCGCAGCTCCGGAGCCGCATGCGGCTCATTGATCCCTCTGATGTGGCTCAGTACAGCGGTCCCTCGTTTATCATGGGGGTTACGTTGTAGAAATAACCCACGATAGACTAAATCCGTGAAGTAGTCAGTTTTATATTGCGTATATAAATATGCGTGTTTTTCACAGTTCCTCTGACCGAGGCGCCTGGCGACGCTGCGCTGTTGCGGGTTTTGTTGGGGAGAAAACTTGCAAACATACAGCACTTCAGAGCAGTGATGGACTGGGATCATCGGCCCTGGCAATTTACACCTACAAGCGGCCCCGTAGTCTGTGGAACGGGGGGGAGGGGTTCTACAGCTCTGCACCAAACACAGAACTGTAGTGAGAACGCATCCGTGCACTCTCCGGACTGGTTCAGCCGCCTGGACTCCAGATTCCACCAGTTCGTTATGCGCAAACATTGCCGCTACTTCCCGATGCGCATTGACCACCCGGAGAAGTGTGCGCGCGGTCAAATCCGTAATAGAGCACCGCCTCGGCCCTTCTGGCATGTGCTCAAATGCCAGACCGCTCAGTCTTCAGAGTCACACTGCTCGTGATCGAACATTTAAATAAATTTGGCAAACTGAACACATTCTGTACAGGAGACACGGAGGAGAATGACTGACAAAGACAAAGCTCGACAGTCCTTTAGCCAATCAGGATGCAGAACACAATACGTGTTGATACACTATTTAAAAAAATCAGCGAAACAGCGAGGGACCACTGTATTTAATTAAAATGTATTTTATTTTAGTTCGTTCATATTCAAAATGTAATTCTATGTCACAAAGGTTAAAAAGGTTATATGAAGTGTTATTTCATTTTAAATTTCAAAAGGGTTTTGCGGCTCCCAGTGTTTTCTTTACTGTGTGAAACGGGTCCAAATGGCTCTTTGAGTGGTAAAGGTTGCCGACCCCTGATATATACTGTCTGTAGTATGTACAGAGCCTGTAGTATGTTTACAGTTTGTAGTATGTACACAGTCTGTAGTATACTATATACAATCTGGTCAAAATGGAAATCAGCTACATTTATAGCATATAAGTCATATAATAATGTCAACATTCCTGGGCGATTTTAAGTGCAGTGTTTGTCTTCCCTTGGTCACTTCTCCACAGGTGACTCTGGAGTACGATACCGCCACGATCCTGTCACTTACTTAGGGCCAATCAAGTCAAGTGCTGCTTGCTCACAGCAGCTCTCCTCTGGGATACAATGAGAGGAGAGAGGGGTGGAGGAAGAGTGGAGGAATGAAGGGGTGGAGAGGCCAGTGGGATTTTCCACTGAGCCCCCGGCTGTGCACTGTAAGTAGTTTTAAGGGAGGTTTTAGTGTGTTACATTATAGTGCAGAACAGAAGTGGAGCCGAGGTAATATTTACAATTAAAGCAGGAAATTGCGGCTTTACAAGATTAAAAATACAATGCACTTTGAGGTGTTCAGAAATCCTTTACAAAATAGACAAAATAAAAGAAACAGGTGTGCTCAAGATCAGGACCACTGGAGGCAGAGCTGCCCTGGGGCTGAAGTGGCTGCCACCAGAGGTACAGATGCCTAAAAATTGTACTTAAAGGAAAAGTAACGTTTTTTTACAATCTTCAAATCTTCTTTCGGCAATAAAACAAGTAGTTTTACTCACCCATAGCACTTTGGTGTCAATTGGAGCAGTATCGCAGAAGTTATGTTGTAGCCGTTCTGTTCTACTAATGATCCCGTATCCGTTAGCGTGAGTGCTCGGGGCATTACTTTGCGGTGTCCAAATAACACAAACTTTAGCACTTTTCAAATCACAGAAGATCGCTGTGTCAGGGTAGACTTTTAGTGGATTCCAAAACGGCCTGAAACCCGATATGCAGCTATAGTTTCATTTGATGACGTCATCAGAGAGGACAGTGCGCATGCGTGAACTCAGCTGTTTTGTAAACACCGCTAGTCCGAAAGAAGCTAACACCGCTCTGAACTTTACTTTTCTGTTTCGATATCGGGTTTCAGGCCGTTTTGGAATCTACTAAAAGTCTGACACAGCAATCTTCTGTGATTTGAAAAGTGCTAAAGTTTGTGTTATTTGGAGACCACAAATCAGTGCCCCGAGCACTCACACTAACGGATACGGGATCATTAGTAGAACAGAACGGCTCAACATAACTTCTACAAAACTGCTCCAATTGACACCAAACTGCTATGGGTGAGTAAAACTACTTGTTTTATTGCCGAAAGAAGGCTCAGATTGTAAAAAAAAACGTTACTTTTCCTTTGAAGGACATACATTACGCAAAATGGACTCCTGTGAGCTTTAAGTTATGTTATAATGTTTTTACCTCCTCAAAAACAGACCTGGAGTTGTGTTTTTGTTTCATTCACAGATGTTTGAGTAACACGTTATTGTTTGTCTACATCCCAAAACGCTCTGTTCCACCTTGTGATGTCATTATTACTACTATCACATTTAAAGTTATCAGCTACCTTTTACCTTTAGTTCAGTAGAGATTGGCAATTCCAGGGCTGAAATTATCCAAATGAGTAGTGACGGTGTATGGAGTTTAAAAACCTGTATTGCCACATGACATCACAAGGTCTGATGAGGTCTGAGAAAATAACTCCAAACACCTAAATCTGCAGGGTTAGTGTTTAACATGTGTGAATGAACTCCAGGTCTGTTTGTGATGAGGAAACAGCATTAGAACAGAGATCAGAAAATGCAGTAATATGGGCCCTTTACATACAGTACCTTTATTTGTGTACTTTGTTGCTTACTACCATTGCTTGTAACTATAATTTTCAAATTTTAGTAGACATGAAGGTAGCCTCTAACACATTTTTGCAGTGACTCCTTTTGTAAAAACAGCAGTTTCTCTTAGCGCAGCAGCGTTCCCCAGACTCAGGATATTAATGCTCAGCTCATGCATTCTTCATGAACGCTAATTCCACTCTTTTTTCGTTTTGCATATTAAACAGAAACACTGAAAGCACGCATGGACCCGAGCCGTACACCTTCAGATGGGGGGAGACGGGAGCAGACTGCTGTAAACGACAGGGAGGCCACCGGTGCAGGTTGAGGGTTCAATTCCCTGAGCGTGTGTGACAGTTAACAGCCCGTACAGGACAAAAGTGACAAGGGCGCTGGGGAGTACGGCAAAAGCAGACACTATTGCTATGTGCTAATGCAGTGAAAATATATGTGCATGGCTAATATGTGAAATATCAGCACTATTTTACTGTTACTTTGAATGCCTCAGTGTCATGACGTACAAATGTGAGTGTGAGGGCCTTAGGGTTTTCATTTGTGTCTTGAGTGTTATGTATTATTAAGATGTGTGTAGAATCCCTACAGGTAGAATCCACGGCAAAAGGAGAAATTCAATTTGTCAACTGGACAAAAGTTTATGTCGACAGTGGGATTCAACCCGTCAACCTCCAGATCTGTGGACAAACTCTACCAACTGAGCTACCATCTACCACCTTTTTGTTTCCATAAATATGTGATTGCTTTGCCTGAAATGTTCCAGTATGGCATTACACTCTTCCATCCCTATGAACACAGGCTGCATCAGCCCCAGTTACAAGTTTGTGGAGAGGCAAGCCCGGTCACAGAAAGTTTTTCTACGTCAATGCCATTCTGTGGAACATGCACGCAAAGCTTTTACATCTCCATGGAGACAATCAGAAGGCAGACCAACAAGGAAAGTTACATAGTTCACAATTTTTAATAATAATAATAATAATGCATTTATATAGTGCCTTTCATGACACCCAAAGCACTTTACAGTTCATTGTTCATTCACTCCAAGCGAGGCTGCCAATCTGCGCCGTCGGCCCCTCTGACATGCACGCAGACTCCACTTTCATACTAGGCAATGTGGGTGAAGTGTCTTGCCTAAGGACACAACAACAGTTTTTGCGACTGGCGCCCCACTGTGGCACTTGGAATTCCCAGTGGTCTTCCATCCAAGTACTACCCAGGCCCTGCCTTGCTTAGCTTCTGAGATTTGACAAGATCAGGCTTTGATAAAAGGAGAAGTTCAATTTGTCAACTGGACCAAGTTTGTTTGGTTGAAGACGTTTCGCCGCTCATCCGAGAGACTTCTTCAAGTTCTGGCTCTAGTGCTGGTTAGTCCCTGTTTATATCTAGCTGCAGGGAGGAGCTCACTACCCTGGAATCATTCTGAAACTATCTCAGCTAATTTGTATCTTTTGTTTCCCTGGCGTCTCGTTTAGCATCTCTATTTAGCCCTGAGGAGCTCACTGCTCTGAAATAGCTCTGAAACTATCCCCTCATTTGTTCTTTTTGTTATTCGAATATTTAGCATCTCTACTCAGACTACAGACCGTCTCCACCCTTCTGTCCCTGACTCGTCTGCCCTAATGTTTTTTTCCGTCTGTTATGACTTGGTTTAAGAATCTAATTATAAATGGGAGACAAGTTATGGCTAACTCCCCCATTTCTGTTTAACTGTTTAATTCAGGCTTTGACAAGTAGGTATGGCCACATAAAAAAGTAAAGAAAAAAAAAACATTATTAACCCGGCTCACAGTCAGAATGCCTGTTTTTCTAGATATTTTTAAAACCACCTGTAATTGAATAAATGTAAAGTAGAGCTGTTTAATGGCATACTGTGGAACATTCCAGGTAGAGCAACGACCATAGAAACAAGCAGGTGATGGACGCCCAACCAAAACGTTACACAGTGCACAAAGCTAACAAGAAACACGTTTTACATTGTCAAACCACTACACAGCAGTGATACAGTACACAGACTCACCCTCAACTGCAAAAACAAACACAATTTACATATATTCCAAAAGCCTGTACTATGTTTTACTCAATATCCTGACATCATTCTGTGCAGAGAACAGTGCACCTGCCACAGTAAGCCTGCCACCGTGAGCTCCAGCTGCTGTCTGCACCTATGGGAGATAAGGCTGTGGTAATTACACACTAACGGGTAAACACATTAGAATCAGTGTGCGTCATCAGTTACAGTGTGGAGCTGTAAATTCAATAGGAAATCAATGGTACAGATACTTATGTTGGTTATTCTCTCTTCTTGTCTTGTTTGTTTTAGTAATACATTGAAAGCTGTATACAATTATTTGGCTGATATACTATTCAAAATTGTATTAAAGATCCCATGACATGGTACTTCTTGATGCTTTTATATGGCTCCTTAATGGTTCCCTAATACTGTAAATGAATCCTTCTTCAAAATCAACACTCAACAGAGATAAGATGAGAAAGAGTAATTTTTCTCTCTCTGAACAGGCCATTATGGGCGTTGTTGCTTGAATGCAAATGAGGAGAAAAGAGCTGGCCTATAGTAGAGGGTGGGGGCGTGGCCAAACTCTCAGCTCTCAGCTGATCCATTTCCGTGTTTTTGCACGGGGGGGGAGAGATTTGAAGCGTTCCATTGAAAAATAAACACATTTCCACAGAAAATAAAATTAAACCACTGCTGTTCAAAGGTCCAGAGGCTCAGATAAAGGACTTCCGAGCCTAGAAACACTCGGACGTGCCTCCAGGCAAATAAAAAAACGCATTTCGCATTGCCTAGCGCATTCGCGGTCCAAACTCTCTTGGCGTGATTTACAGAGACGCTGAGTACAGACAGACGGGGGTGGAACTGCATTTGCATTTCTTTTTTCGATCTGACGTCAATAAGGTGCCTTGTTCAAAATCGCCCGTTTGAACTCCGATTTTTTCGAACGCAGAAAAGGATCGCAAATGCTCAGTTTAGACATTTCGCAACTTTTAATCATGGGGGGGAGGGGCTAAACAGGGTAGGGGAGCTCACATTAACGTTCAAAAACCTCAGAAAGTGAAAATTTCTTGCCATGGGACCTTTAAAGTTCAAATGCAGCAGAAAAACCTGAAGATGTATGATGGTAGACCTAACTAGAGGCACCACTCTGTCTGAAGCTCTGTTAACTCAAGTAGTTTTTAACACTATCTGACCATAAAGAATGGACTTATGTGGAATTACAACAGGTGAGCTGGTTTTGCACTGCTAAACTAGTCCCAAAGACAAAAACTATACTTAAATAAATCCATACCGTGGAACATAACATTTGACTTGATTACTTGATTAGAAAAGTGCCATAGTGCACCTTTATCTCCATATCAGTGATCAGGAGTTAGCCACCTTCAATTCTCACTCACTCAAAGTCAAGGAACCGCTCACCCATTCATGCGGACACTGGGGGCAAGGTGGGTTAAGTGTCTTGCCCAAGGACACAACAACAGCATTCATCTGTGAGAGCTGGAATCACACCACTAACCTGTGGATCAGTGGATTTGGCTGCTCTCCCGGTGATGTTTATGTCAAAAGCATGATTTATTATTTTAGTAACGAAATACAATTCATATTAAAGTGGAAGTGTCAGAAGTTCAAACGCAGCAGAAAAAACTGAACATTTACATGAGCACTAACTAGAGGCACCGCTGCAGCCTATAGCAGCTATAAATGTCATTTTGTATTGATTAGTTTGACCTGGACATGCAAGCACTTTGGTCTTACAGCAGTAGCAATGTTCATGTTTTGACAGCCATTTACTGGTCATTTATTCGTTGATGTTTTTGTAAGAAGAAGAAGAAGTGACTTTATTGATCTCACACAGGAGAAATTCTTCTCTGCATTTAACCCATCCTGTTATTAGGAGCAGTGGGCAGCACATTACTGCGCCCGGGGACCATCTCCATGATCTTCTTGCTTCGGTTTGGTCAGGACCTAAGCTGGAGGATTTTACCTATGGTGCATGTTTTGGGTTGATGGGCGAAACCGGAGTGCCCAGAGGAAACCCACTCAGACACGGGGAGACCATGCAAACTCCACACAGAAAGGCTCAGGCGATCCGAATCTTATGGCCGTACCAACCATACCATACCATACCACCCGGAACCTTCTTGCTGTGAAGCATGAGTGCTAGCCACTCAGCCACCAGGAAGAAGGTTAAAGATGCATTACGTAACTTTTGGTACATGTGAAATGGTCACATTTTATATAGGCTAGTGTTTTTCCATCTTCAAGACATTCCAAGTTTTTTACATTAAGGAACCACTCACCCATTCACACTCACAATCAGACCAACACTGCGACACTGGGGCGAGACGGGTTAAGTGTCCAAGTATACAACAACAGCATTCATCTATGGGAGCTGGAATTGCACCGCCAACCTGTGGGCCAATGGATTTGACCACTCTACCAACAATGTTTATGTCAAACTACCAACCTTCATATCAGTGGACAGAAGCTTCACCAACTGAGATATTTTATAGATTAAAGGTCCTATATGACACAAAATGGACTCTTGTGAACTTTAAAGGGACAGTGTGTAAGATTTTTACCCGTTAATTACTGAAATTGAAGATACCCATTCAAAAATACATTGTTTTCCAAGCCTTTTCACTGCCATCATGAAATCAAAGTATTCTTTTGGACTTAGATATAGTCACATAAAAGGGGGATCTTCCCCATGCAGAGGCAGCCATTTTGAATACGAGAGCCGCAAAAGGACATTTGGGCTCCGCCTTCGCCTTCGGCAAGGCTTGTGGTTTTGGGTAAACAACACAAGCATGCTGCCGGATCAGACGTCGTAATGGATCTAACACGTGTTTTGGACTAAATTGTTTTACTGGATTTTATTCGCTGGATCCTTACGGACAAATTGAGAGCAAGTTTATGGTGAAATACAGAGTTTGACCTGTGCAAAGCATTCTAAGGTAAGCTAACCTCGTTTTGTGCTTTTCCGTATAAAAGCCACATGTGCTCGGGGAGTGATTGCTGTGCAGGGAAATTAATTGCATAGTCAAAAAGAGGAGATTGTAAGGTTTCATTTGATGTGTAGTGTCATGGTACATGATCGGGAATGTGTGTTTTCATGAGAAAAGAAAAAAAAAACGGGACAGCGCCCGGGTGACCCTCGAGGTCTGCCGTAGCTAAAACAGAAAGTGCAATAGCACCATCCACCTATGCGCCACGAATCCTACACACTGGGGCTTTATAATGGTGTTACCTTGTCTTTTTTTTTTTTTTTTTTGAGTAACCCTGCATTATTAGTCTGTCTCTCCAAAGCTCAAAATGCTCTGTTCCACCTTGTGATGTCATGAAGCAGCAATTTTCAAGTTACCTTTTGTTCTGGAGATTGTCAATTCCAGGGCTGAAATCTTCCAGATGATTCTAATGAAGATGCATGGAGTTTAAAAACACAATGGAGCACTTCCTGTATCACCACATGACATCACAATGTGCAGGGTTTGTGTATTAAACGTGTGAATGAAACAAAACACAACTCCAGGTGTGTTTGTGATGAGAAAACAATATAAAATTAAAGCCGCAAGCGGCGTTGGTCGGGACCTCGCACCTGCGTTTGTTCGTCTTACTGAGACGCACACCCATACCAAATTTCGTGTGCCTGGCACAATTATCTCACTTCCTGTTGGGCGTGGCCAAAGACAGATCAAAGGTACAAAGATCAAAGATCTTTGATCAGCGCGTTGCCTAGCAACACATACCTCCCCTTCATAACTCATAACTCCCATTCAATAAATACCTAACTTTATTGATCCGCCGTATTGTCATATTACCGCCTATTTGAAAATCCTTCGCAATTTAACATCTCCAACGTCTTAAGATTATGTTCACCAAAATTTAAGCCTATCTGAGGTATGGTGTAGGAGAAGTGTTTCAAATTCCATACCTAACTTTATCGATCCGCCGTATCGTCATATTACCACCTATTTGAAAATCCTTCGCAATTTAACATCTCCAACGTCTTAAGATTATGTTCACCAAAATTTAAGCCTATCTGAGGTACGGTGTAGGAGAAGTGTTTCAAATTCCATTCTAAGTCAAATACCCCAAAATCACACAAAAGGCCAATTATCTCACTTCCTGTAGGGCGTGGCCATGACATTGCAGTGAGGCATTTGTTCGTCTTATTGAGATACACGTCCCTACCGAATTTCGTGCGCCTATCTTAAACGGTATGCCAGCCCCGAAAGACAACGCGCTAGGGGGCGCTATCGAGCTCCTGGGGGTCACTGGGGGACGAGACTTTGTGTGGTCGTACTGGCAGCACTTTGTGATGCCCGTGCAAAGTTTCGTTCGTTTTGAAGCATGGGAACATGCTCAAAATTGCCCCAGCGTGTATGAACAAGAATAATAATAATAATTAAAGCCGCAAGCGGCGTTGGTCGGGACCTCGCACCTGCGTTTGTTCGTCTTACTGAGACGCACAGCCATACCAAATTTCGTGTGCCTGGCACAATTATCTCACTTCCTGTTGGGCGTGGCCATGACATTGTAGATACCCTGTCAGAACAGACCCTGTCAGACTCTGTTAGACCCTGTCAGACCCTGCATGTGGCCTACATGCTGAGGCCTACATGAACCTTCGATGCTTGTCCCCACATTGCTGCTTGCAGCTATATCAGATCAAAGGTACAAAGATCAAAGACCTTTGATCAGGGCGTTGCCTAGCAACAAATACCTGTCATTCATAACTCATCACTCCCATTCAATAAATACCTAACTTTATCGATCCGCCGTGTCGTCATATTACCGCCTATTTGAAAATCCTTCGCAATTTAACATCTCCAACGTCTTAAGATTATGTTCACCAAAATTTAAGCCTATCTGAGGTACGGTGTAGGAGAAGTGTTTCAAATTCCATACCTAACTTTATCGATCCGCCGTATCGTCATATTACCGCCTATTTGAAAATCCTTCGCAATTTAACATCTCCAACGTCTTAAGATTATGTTCACCAAAATTTAAGCCTATCTGAGGTACGGTGTAGGAGAAGTGTTTCAAATTCCATACCTAACTTTATCGATCCGCCGTATCGTCATATTACCGCCTATTTGAAAATCCTTCGCAATTTAACATCTCCAACGTCTTAAGATTATGCTTACCAAAATTTATGCCCATCTGAGGTACGGTCTAGGAGACCCCCCACTGGGGGTCCCCCAGTGGGGGGTCTCCCAGGGACCCCCAGGTCCCCCAGGGACGAGACTTTGTGTGGTCGTACTGGCAGCACTTTGTGATGCCCGTGCAAAGTTTCGTTTGTTTTGAAGCATGGGAACATGCTCAAAATTGCCCCAGCGTGTATGAACAAGAATAATAATAATAATACGGAAACAAAGCAACAACAATAGGGACCTTCGTCCCCCTTCGGGCTCGGTCCCTAATTAAAGCCGCAAGCGGCGTTGGTCGGGACCTCGCACCTGCGTTTGTTCGTCTTACTGAGACGCACAGCCATACCAAATTTCGTGTGCCTGGCACAATTATCTCACTTCCTGTTGGGCGTGGCCATGACATTGTAGATACCCTGTCAGAACAGACCCTGTCAGACCCTGTTAGACCCTGTCAGACCCTGTCAGACCCTGTTAGACCCTGTCAGACCCTGCATGTGGCCTACATGCTGAGGCCTACATGAACCTTCGATGCTTGTCCCCACATTGCTGCTTGCAGCTATATCAGATCAAAGGTACAAAGATCAAAGACCTTTGATCAGGGCGTTGCCTAGCAACAAATACCTCCCATTCATAACTCATCACTCCCATTCAATAAATACCTAACTTTATCGATCCGCCGTATCGTCATATTACCACCTATTTGAAAATCCTTCGCAATTTAACATCTCCAACGTCTTAAGATTATGTTCACCAAAATTTAAGCCCATCTGAGGTACGGTGTAGGAGAAGTGTTTCAAATTCCATTCTATGTCCAATACCCCAAAATCACACAAAAGCCCAATTATCTCACTTCCTGTTGGGCGTGGCCATGACATTGCAGTGAGGCGTTTGATCGTCTTATTGAGATACACGTCCCTACCGAATTTCGTGCGCCTATCTTAAACGGTATGCCAGCCCCGAAAGACAACGCGCTAGGGGGCGCTATCGAGCTCCTGGGGGTCACTGGGGGACGAGACTTTGTGTGGTCGTACTGGCAGGACTTTGTGATGCCCGTGCAAAGTTTCGTTCGTTTTTGAAGCATGAGGGAACCTGCTCAAAATTGCCCCAGCGTGTATGAACAAGAATAATAATAATAATAATTAAAGCCGCAAGCGGCGTTGGTCGGGACCTCGCACCTGCGTTTGTTCGTCTTACTGAGACGCACAGCCATACCAAATTTCGTGTGCCTGGCACAATTATCTCACTTCCTGTTGGGCGTGGCCATGACATTGTAGATACCCTGTCAGAACAGACCCTGTCAGACCCTGTCAGACCCTGTCAGACCCTGTCAGACTCTGTTAGACCCTGTCAGACCCTGCATGTGGCCTACATGCTGAGGCCTACATGAACCTTCGATGCTTGTCCCCACATTGCTGCTTGCAGCTATATCAGATCAAAGGTACAAAGATCAAAGACCTTTGATCAGGGCGTTGCCTAGCAACAAATACCTCCCATTCATAACTCATCACTCCCATTCAATAAATACCTAACTTTATCGATCCGCCGTATCGTCATATTACCGCCTATTTGAAAATCCTTCGCAATTTAACATCTCCAACGTCTTAAGATTATGTTCACCAAAATTTAAGCCTATCTGAGGTACGGTGTAGGAGAAGTGTTTCAAATTCCATTCTATGTCAAATACCCCAAAATCACACAAAAGGCCAATTATCTCACTTCCTGTTGGGCGTGGCCATGACATTGCAGTGAGGCATTTGTTCATCTTATTGAGATACACGTCCCTACCGAATTTCGTGGGCCTATCTTAAACGGTATGCCAGCCCCGAAAGACAACGCGCTAGGGGGCGCTATCGAGCTTCCTGGGGGTCACTGGGGGACGGGACTTTGTGTGGTCGTACTGGCAGCACTTTGTGATGCCCGTGCAAAGTTTCGTTCGTTTTGAAGCATGGGAACATGCTCAAAATTGCCCCAGCGTGTATGAACAAGAATAATAATAATAATACGGAAACAAAGCAACAACAATAGGGACCTTCGTCCCCCTTCGGGCTCGGTCCCTAATAATACGGAAACAAAGCAACAACAATAGGGACCTTCGTCCCCCTTCGGGCTCGGTCCCTAATTAAAGCCGCAAGCGGCGTTGGTCGGGACCTCGCACCTGCGTTTGTTCGTCTTACTGAGACGCACAGCCATACGAAATTTCGTGTGCCTGGCACAATTATCTCACTTCCTGTTGGGCGTGGCCATGACATTGTAGATACCCTGTCAGAACAGACCCTGTCAGACCCTGTCAGACCCTGTCAGACCCTGTCAGACTCTGTTAGACCCTGTCAGACTCTGTCAGACCCTGTCAGACCCTGCATGTGGCCTACATGCTGAGGCCTACATGAACCTTCGATGCTTGTCCCCACATTGCTGCTTGCAGCTATATCAGATCAAAGGTACAAAGATCAAAGACCTTTAATCAGGGCGTTGCCTAGCAACAAATACCTCCCATTCATAACTCATCACTCCCATTCAATAAATACCTAACTTTATTGATCCGCCGTATCGTCATATTACCGCCTATTTGAAAATCCTTCGCAATTTAACATCTCCAACGTCTTAAGATTATGTTCACCAAAATTTAAGCCTATCTGAGGTACGGTGTAGGAGAAGTGTTTCAAATTCCATACCTAACTTTATCGATCCGCCGTATCGTCATATTACCGCCTATTTGAAAATCCTTCGCAATTTAACATCTCCAACGTCTTAAGATTATGTTCACCAAAATTTAAGCCCATCTGAGGTACGGTGTAGGAGAAGTGTTTCAAATTCCATTCTATGTCCAATACCCAAAAATCACACAAAAGCCCAATTATCTCACTTCCTGTTGGGCGTGGCCATGACATTGCAGTGAGGCGTTTGTTCGTCTTATTGAGATACACGTCCCTACCGAATTTCGTGCGCCTATCTTAAACGGTATGCCAGCCCCGAAAGACAACGCGCTAGGGGGCGCTATCGAGCTCCTGGGGGTCACTGGGGGACGGGACTTTTTGGAGTCGTACTGGCAGCACTTTGTGATGCCCGTGCAAAGTTTCGTTCGTTCTGATGCATGGGAACATGCTCAAAATTGCCCCAGCGTGTATGAACAAGAATAATAATAATAATAATAATACGGAAACGAAGCAACAACAATAGGGACCTTCGTCCCCCTTCGGGCTCGGTCCCTAATAATACGGAAACAAAGCAACAACAATAGGGACCTTCGTCCCCCTTCGGGCTCGGTCCCTAAAAATAGCGTAATATAGGCCCTTTAACACAACAGTATGTCACTTTTGCTGTAGTCATGCCCTCTGCATTCCCTGGGCGTGTCTGGTTGTATGCAAATCTTCGCATGGTCAATAAAGTTTGATTCACGACGCGCTGGTCCCGTCTCGCTCTCCGTCATTTTGATTGAGCCCATGTAAATGAGAGGAGCAGATCGGGCAGATTTCCTTTGGGACGGGGACATGGGGCAGCTGCAGTGAATCACCGCCTTCACAGGTCAAAGGTCAAGCATGCAGAAGAGCCATGACACATTAAACCACTATCACGGCCCGGTGCTGTTTATTTAAAGTGGGATTTATCAGCCAAATGGGACTTGGACAGATCTGGTAGGACGGTGTGTTAGCATAAAATGAGCAAACAAAATATATCAGACTAAATGAGTGAGAACTGCTGTCAAAGAGGAAGAAATATTTGAAACTGAATTCTGGCTACAACTGTTAATCTTGATAACTGCCTTAAACCGCTATTAGGAATGGGCATAATTAATCGATTAACCGATAATTGATCATTAAGAATTTCACCGAGCAAGTTCATTGTCGTCGACAAACCGATTTAAAGCCCCAGTGTGTAGGATTCGTGGCGCATAGGTGGATAGTCGCTATTGCACTTTCTGTTTTAGCTACGGCAGACCTCGAGGGACCCGCGCGCTGCGCGGTCCCGTTTTTTTTTTTTTTTTTCTCATGAAAACACACATTCCCGATCATGTACCATGACACTCTACACATCAAATGAAACCTTACAGTCTCCTCTTTTTGACTATGCAATTCATTTCCCTGCAAAACAATCACTCCCCGAGCACATGGGGCTTTTATACGGAAAAGCACAAAATTACGTTAGCTTACCTTAGAATGCTTTGCACAGGTCAAACTCTGTATTTCACCATAAACTTGCTCTCAATTTGTCCGTAAGGATCCAGCGAATAAAATCCAGTAAAACAATTTAGTCCAAAACACGTGTTAGATCCATTACGACGTCTGATCCGGCAGCATGCTTGTGTTGTTTATCCAAAACCACGAGCCTTGCCGAAGGCGGAGCCCAAATGTCCTTCTGCGGCTCTCGTATTCAAAATGGCTGCCTCTGCATGGGGAAGATCCCCCTTTTATGTGACTATATCTAAGTCCAAAAGAATACTTTGATTTCATGATGGAAGTGAAAAGGCTTGGAAAACAATGTATTTTTGAATGGGTATCTTCAATTTCAGTAATTAACGGGTAAAAATCTTACACACTGTCCCTTTAAAGATGCACGGTGTAACTTTTTGATTAGGTCCGTCACCTGCTTATTTCTATGGATATGTCACTGCTCTGTGTGGAGTTTGCATGCATGGTCTGGGTTCAATCCTCGGGTTGCCCGAGCCTTTCTGTGTGGAGTTTGCATGTTCTCCCCGTATCTGGGTGGGTTTCCTCCGGGCACTCCAGTTTCCCCCATCAACCCAAAACATGCTGCAGGTAAAATCCTGACCAAGGTCCTGACCAAGCCGAGCAATAAGATCATGGAGATGGGTCCACGGGCGCTTGAAAGACGAGCTGCCCACTGCTCCTGAAGGATGGGTCAAATGCAGAGAAATAATTTCCCTACGGGGATGAATAAAGTACTTCTTCTTCTTCTTCTTCTTCTTCTTCTTCTTCTTCTTCTTCTTCTTCTTCTTCTTCTTCTTCTTCTTCTTCTTCTTCTTCTTCTTCTTCTTCTTCTTCTTCTTCTTCTTCTTCTTCTTCTTCTTCTTCTTCTTCTTCTTCTTCTTCTTCTTCAATGTTCCACAATATGACATTAAACAGCTTTACCTTACATGTATTCAATTACAGTTGGTTTTACAGCTTGAAAATACCTAGCTAAACAGGCATTCTGACCGTGAGCGGGGTCCACAGATCTCTACCAGAAAAGTTACACAATGCACCTTTAATGCAATGTTTTGACTTAGCCCTTCATGTTATTAATACGATGTTTAAATATGGAACCAGATTTAAAGTGTTCCGTGGCGGTGACTGAAGAGATGTGGAGGAAATCTGTAATAAATGTGTTTGAAATAGGCCAACTGTAGCTCCTCCTCAGGTCATTAATAACACTGATGTATGTGAAGGCTATTTAAATCTAATACTTAGAGCGCTTAAGGGACTGAGCCAACCACTTATACTGTACAATTATTACAATGAGGAGATTCCATTATAGTTTTTATTGCATAGAAATGAGTGAAAGTTGGTGAAAGTTTGCATGTTCTTCCAGTGTTCTGCTGAGAGTCCAGTATCTTTGTGGTTTCCCCCATCCACCAGAACATGCAAAACAGGCTGATGCTTCATCTAGTTGCTGATGATAAACCTGTACCCCAACATATAGAGAAGAGTACCCAGGTTAGCCCAGGGGAGCCCAGGTTGGGTCAAATGTAGAGGATACATTTCCCAGTATTCAGTTTAATTTTAAGCACCTCTGGAACTTCTACTCCCCAACAAATCACTGAAAAGCCAATTCAAAAAAACAAAACAACTGACAAATAACATTCTGCTATTTATTTGTAGCAGCTCAGGCCTTTTAATGAGACTGTCCATCTAATCTTGTATTATGTATATTATTAAGGTCTCATGGCATGAAATTTTCACTTTCTGAGGTTTTTGAACGTTAATGTGAGCTCCCCTACCCTGTTTAGCCCCCCCCCCTCATGGTTAAAAGTTGCGAAATGTCTAAACTGAGCATTTGTGATCCTTTTCTGCATTAGAAAAAATCGGAGCTCAAACGGGCGATTTTGAACAAGGCATCTTATTGACGTCAGATCGAAAAAAGAAATGCAAATGCAGTTCCACCCCCGTCTGTCTGTACTCAGCGTCTCTGTAAATCACGCCCAGAGAGTTTGGACTGCGAATGCGCTAGGCAATGCGAAATGCGTTTTTTTATTTGCCTGGTGGCACGTCCGAGTGTTTCTAGGCTCGGAAGTCCTTTATCTGAGCCTCTGGACCTTTGAACAGCAGTGGTTTAATTTTATTTTCTGTGGAAATGTGTTTATTTTTCAATGGAACGCTTCCCATCTCTCCCCCCGTGCAAAAACACGGAAGTGGATCAGCTGAGAGTTGAGAGCGAGAGCGGAGAGTTTGGCCACGCCCCCACCCTCTACTATAGGCCAGCTCTTTTCTCCTATTTGCATTCAAGCAACAATGCCCATAATGGAGTGTTCCAGAGTGACATTTATGACTCTTTCTCATCTTATCTCTGTTTCTCATGCACTGAGTGTTGATTTTGAAGAAGGATTCATTTACTAGCCTGGGAATTCCCAGGCCGCTTCCGTTCGTTTCGAACTGGAAGGCGGCCTGGAAACTCGTCCAAGCGAGAGTCCCAGATTTAGGGCCCCAATCAGAGAGCGGGGGAGGTGTGGCAAGACGGTGACGCGTACTACATGACAAACGGAAGCTTGTAGTTTGAACTGACAACTGACTAGATTGGCTATGGACTTACGTATACGCTCAATGATAGACATTCATAACGCCCAATAAACGGCCGTTGGCAATCGCTAACCACACCTCCGCTACGGGATTTTTCGAAGCGAGTTTCCAGACCCATATCTCACTTGTGATATGGTCAGGTGTTAACCAGACTACCAGCTCTACCCATGTAGAGCTGGTTAATATGAGCATTTTAAGACCAAAATGATGAGGCTCACTGCAGCAGTTACAGAGAGAGGGAGGACAATTTTTCAATGTAAGTCAATTGGAGTCAGATTAGACAGAGCCAGAAGCGCCCCCATGCTCACTTACTGTTTGGAACACGGCGGCTAGTGCATTAGCTATGTGCATTTATACATACAGGCTATGGTCAAGAGGCATAAACTAGTTTCAATATTATAATTTACCTCCATATACAGGTACATTGGAAAAAAAATTGGAATACTGTGAAAAAGTGACTTTCCAATATTGAATTTTCACAATCTTTTCACAATTGTTCTGAGGAGTTTTCATTATCTTTAAGCCATGATTATGAAAATATCAAGAAATAAAGACTTGGGATATTTGACTCTGGCTTCAAAATAGGCCTGGGTGATATGGGGAAAAAAATAATCATGACCAATAATCATTGACGTGGTGATTAAAATGCACTCGCCTTATCATCGAGATCAACTAAAGCAGAGATCACAATCTATCAAGCTTTTGATTTTTGGCACAGCCCTACTTCAAAGTTTGTTATAGTAATAGGCGTACATCCATCACCTAATCATGTGCTGTATAACTGCACTCTCCTCTCTCATCCTTACCCAGCATGGCACCTCCAGCTTATGGAAAAGCCTGTGCAGATGCCACAGTAAATATTAATGATGCATTGTGTTATTATCATAAGCAGATCAGAGCCATATGCCTTTAACAGTGTGGGACCTGCTTCACTGGAGAAATACAATGTATACGCCTCTTATAATCGCTCCCACTGTGATTTTCTTAAGACATTTAAGATCTGCATAAACAAATGTGTTTTTATAGCAACATCAGCTAAAAAGCGTACAAACTGTAGGAGCTTGTAAAGGGGCATTATGTATTATGTTATTATCAGTGTTGGGAGTAACTCGTTAAAAAAGTAATTAATTACTGTAATGCATTACTTTTTGGTGTAACGCAGTAATGTAACGCATTACAGGGAAGAAAATCGGTAATATATTACTCGTTACAATGCCAGTAACGCACATTACAATGCATTGTGCATTGCATTTTGTGGGTTTTGCGTTTTCTTCTTACAAAGTTCCGCGAGAATACGCAAGATCAGCTACTGAATCTGATAAGTCTGCGCAGAACATTACATTTCATACAAAGTTCCGCGAGATCAGCTAGTGATATAAAAGTCCGCGCAGACCATTCCATTTCCTTTTACTTCATCTCGAACTGGCAGACTGACAAAGGATGAGGATAGTGCTAGCTCCTTTTCAAGATGGGCATACGCCCACTACTTTCACTTCGTTGAAAATAAGGACTCCAAAAACATTTTAGTTAAATGCACATTGTGTGTGAATCCCAAACCTCTTTCCACGTCGAAATGCAGTACAAGCAATTTGACGAAGCACTTGCAGAGGTGCCATAGCACCACGGAATTAGTCAGTAAAGGAGGGGATGGGACAGGGAACGATACAACCCCAACAAAGCAGCCGAAACTGATGTTGACCCGACCAGAGAATCTCCAGCCATGAGAGGTGAGAAGGCTTGTTGCCGAGTATATTGTGGAAGACATGCTGCCACTCTCCACGGTGGAGTCGCCCACAATTACTGAACATGTTGGTTTTCAGTCTGCAGCTCCCAAAACCTCCTGGAGGCAGGTGAAAGTCATGACACAGGAGAGATTTGCACTGTAGATTGCCAATTCCTTATTTCCAGTCATTTTGGCGAGAGTAACTAAAGTAATGCAAAAGTAGTGTAATGCCTTACTTTTTATTTAGAGTAATATTGTAATGTAAGGCATTACTTTAAAATGACAGTAACAAGTAATAAGTAGTGCATTACAGTTTTTGAGTAACTTGCCCAACACTGGTTATTATGCATTGCTGTGTCTAGAATTTATTTATCTTACTGTTATACTCTTGCTTAAAAGTGCGCTGTGTAAATTTTAGGTTGGGGGTCTGCTTGCTTTTATGGATATGTCATTGTGGAATGTTCCACAATGACCATGTTTACATGATGTTTTTTAATTCTGACTATATTGTTCTGAATTAAATAGTTAGGAATTAAAACATTCTCCTTTGATTTTACATCGAAATAATAATTCCGAATTGAGATTTACAAAGAAAGAAATCTGCTTTATTTAATTCTGCTCAACGTCTGAGGGTCAGGAAGGGTTCTGACTGGACAGAAGAAAACACACATTTCAGCTGCTACCGGCTTTTTTGTCACCCCAGTTTGTCGTTACGCCATGGACACAAATGTGATACAAATTTTTTCCGCAGTAGTTCGGATGACAATTAAGCAGCAGCTCGAGAATTCTATCCTCACGCTTTATGTCTGTCGCTGAGGAGGAGTCAACGGGATTAAATGTTTACATGGTCTTTTTTTTTAAAGCGGAATTAAATTATTTTTATTCGTAATTAAAGCTCTGAATTAATTATGTGTAAAATATGACATTAAACAGCTCAATCTTTTAATTACAGGTGGTTTTCAGACATTCTGATTTTGAACAGGGTCACCTCTCCACAGATTTGACCTGTAACCTGGTGTGGTTTGGTTTGGTTTGGTTTGAAGATAGAAAGGTTTAATGCCATACTGTGAAACATTCTAGACAAAGCAATAAGATCTCCATAGAGAAAAGAATTTAATGGACCCTCCACCAGAAAAAAAAAATAAAAATAGAATAACATGTAGTCTTTCCGTGAGCAGGGTCGCCTCTCCACAGATCTCACCTATAACTTGGCTTCACCTGCTTGTGTCCATGGATCCTTGAATTGCGTGAGAAATGCCGTGTGAGCGCGTGAACACGTCGAATTGTCTCTCTCAATGTGTGAGACTTGAGAGCCCTGCTGTAAATGTTTGTCTAAAGAGCAAACTTAAACTACAAAGCAACTAATGAGAGTTATATAAATGAAGTTATTACCTGATGGTTCTCAGTTTGTTTTATCATCACCGCAGTGTGCGCTTAGCAGCTGAAACTACACTCTACAGTCTGCCCAACAACAGAACAATTGATTGGCTGATTTTTTTCCGGGGAGCGGGACGGGGAGGAGGGGGAGAGTTTTTTTCGCTGAAAACGCGCCGTGCCTGCATAAACTGAGCCACACAGACCGATTTTCTGGGCACAAAAACAAAAAAAAACAAAAAAAATCCGCGTGAGAAATGCCATGTGTGGCGTGTGAGCGTGTGAACACGTCAAATTGCGTGTGTCACACTCTCAATGCGTGAGACTTGAGAGCCATGGAATAGTGAAATCTGAACTAATTAAGTAACACAAGAATTCCATATATATTTCAGAACATGTTTGTGGAGGTCTAAACTACAGGGTTAACAGCTTTATACAAAACATTTTCTTGTAATTATTCTGGTTTTGCTCTGACTTATAGTACAGCTCCATAGTGTGTGCTGGTATCTGGTTTCCCAGACATCTTTGTGTGTTGGGGCTGACAGACAGTGATGTGAACAGGTGCACAGTTAAACTCATGTGAGTCTACTCTGTCACAACACTTCATATAAAATACAAGACGCCAGAGGAATTCGTAAAACAAAAGAGAGTAGCGGGGATAGGTCAGAGCTTTGTTCAGGGAAGCTAGCTCCTCCCTTGCAGCTAGATATAAACAGGCTCGAACCAGCATGAGGGCCAGAGCTGACGAAGCCTCTCGGATGAGCGGCGAAACGTTTTCAACCAAACAAACTTTGTCCAGTTGACAAATTGAACTTCTCCTTTGATCACTTCATATAAAACACATACACACACACACAAGCTCCAACTGCATCTAAGAGCTCATAAAAGAGACACAGTGACAAAAATATTACTCTAATTAGCACTGATTGTAAACAGAGAGAAAGCTAAGGAGAATAGAGAGAGAAAACTGTATAAATATGGTAAAAAAAAAATGTGGAAACACTTTACAATAACTCACATTTAACAGCCAAACAAATTCCATTATGAAGTTTATTAAAGGGCCCACATTACGACATTTTCTAATCGATGTTATAATACTGCTTTCTCATCAAAAACAGACCTGGAGTTGTGTTTTGTTTGTTTTGTTTTGTTGTGTTTTGAGTTCTTCTCTCAAACAGAAAACATGTCATGTGGTGATACAGGAAGTGCTCCACTGTGTTCTTAAAATCCATACAACTTCACTAAAATCATTTGGATGATTTCAGCTCAATAAAACTGCCGGTTTGTGACTTCACGAGCATTTTGAGCTTTGGAGATGTAAACAGACTAATAATAAATAGTTACTCAAACATGTGTGAATGAAACAAAACAACTCCAGTTCTGTTTGTGAGGAGTTAACAACATTATAACATGACTTAAACCTCACAAAAGATAATTTTGTGGAATATAGGACCTTTAAAAACTGCAAGGGGTTTCTACCTCTGACGTAACAACCCTGGGAAAATTCAAGCTCACAAGAGACAATTTCACGTTATGTAAGAACTCATCACCTTCAAATATTTTTGTGATAAATTAGGATTTCAATGCAAGTTGAAAGTGGAATTAAAATTAAAGGCACACTATGTAACTTTTCAGGAGGAGGGACCGCTACCTTTTTGTCTTCACGGAGATGTTGCACGGTATGGTATTCAATGATCTATCTCCATGAAGTGCTATATTTTTTAGCAAAAAAATAAAATCAAACACCATATTGTGGAACATTCCATCCAAAGCAGTAACATCTCCACGGAGACAGCAAAGCAAACCCACCACCAGAAAAGTTACATAATGCACCTTAAAGGAAAAGTAACATTTTTTTACAATTTGAGCCTTATTTCGGTAATAAAACAAGTTGTTTTACTCACCCATAGCACTTTGGTGTCATATGGAGCACTTCCAGAGATGTTTTAGATTTGCGGTTAGCCTAGCGCGACTTCTAGCCATAGCTCGGGGCATATAATATATTCCCCAAGCATGTAATATGCCCCGTGCGGGCTCCAAATAACACAAACTTTAGCACTTTTCAAATCATAGAAGCCCGATGTCTTAGTCTACGATTTCGTTTGAATCAAAAGTGGACTGTAATCCGAGATTTATCCATAGTTTACAGCTTTGCGTTTCATGTTTGGGTCCCGGGAGCTGAGAGCACAGTCCGCACATGCGCACTGGCCTCCTCATCTACTCGAAACTATGGCTAAATCTCGGATTACAGGCCACTTTTGACCAAACGAAATCGTAGACTAAGACATTGGGCTTCTATGATTTGAAAAGTGCTAAAGTTTGTGTTATTTGGAGCCCGCAAAGTAATGCCCCGAGCACTCAAGTTAACGGATACGCTACAACATAACTTGATAAAAGGAGAAGTTCAATTTGTCGACTGGACAAAGTTTGTTTGGTTGAAAACGTTTCGCCGCTCATCCGAGAGGCTCATCCGAGAGGCTTCGTCAGCTCATGACGTGAGAGCTGACGAAGCCTCTTGGATGAGTGGCGAAACGTTTTCAACCAAACTTTGTCCAGTTGACAAATTGAACTTCTCCTTTTATCATGGATTCTACCTGGACGACTGAGGGACTTTTCATACAACATAACTTCTACGAAACTGCTCAAAATGACACCAAACTGCTATGGGTGAGTAAAACTACTTGTTTTATTGCCGAAAGAAGGCTCAGATTGTTTTAAAAAAAAACAACGTTACTTTTCCTTTAAGTATTCTGAATTGTAGTAATTTCAGGAAATCTATATTTGTTTTGCAATGTGGGTTTGAAAAATACATCGTAAATTGTTTTGAATCATCACAACAAAGCGTCGAGCCTGGTTAAGAATCCATTTTCCGCTTTTAGTGAAAATGGATTCTTAAGAGAATTCCGTTGACGTCTCCATCTTCTCTTTTCAAAACCGGTCTGTGCCTCCTCTGCATGTGTCAGACTCCAGATTTAACAAAGGACCTCCTGCCTCTCCTCCATTCATCCCAATACAAACACATTACACACAATTAGAGCAGATTACACAAAACCCAAAGCCATTCTCCACTGGCGGATTAGTATCTCGTCTCATTTCGCTGACGGGAGGAGGAAGAGGAGGAGGAGGACAGAGATGGGGGAGGTGATATGAGAAGATCTGGTCCCGTGTTGGTTGGTTACGGACTGACTGCTGACTCGAGTGTAAAGAAAATCAGGTCTCTATTACGCATAATGGTACAGGCTGATTTACAAGCACAGGAGGTGGTGAGATAATCGTTTTACATGTGACAGGAATCCCAGGATGCACCAGGGCGAGGAGCTGAGAAATGAGGCAGAGGAGATGAATAACTGCACTGCTAATCACAAAATAAACACATTCGCAATGGGACAATTAAAGGGTCCAAAGGGTTTTCCGATCTCTGTTCTTAATGTAGTTTCCTCGTCACAAACAGACCTGGAGTTGTGTTTTGTTTCATTCACACGTTTAACACACAAATCCTGCATATTAAGGCTGAATTCTTCTCTCAGACTGAAAAAAACACCTTGTGATGTCATGTGCTAACAAAGGAAGTGCTCCACTGTGTTTTTAAACTCCAAACACCTTCACTAGAATAATTTGGATCATTTCATCCTTGGAATTCCCAATATCTACTGAACTAAACGTAAAAAGGAGGTGTTCACTTGAAAACTACCACTTTATGACGTCACAAGGTGGAACAGAGCATTTTGAGCTTTGGAGATGTAGACAGACTAATAATGCAGGAGTACTCAAATATTTGTGAATGAAACAAAACACAACTCCAGGTCTGTTTTTCAGGAGGCAACAACATTATAACATGTCGTAAAGCTCACAAGAGTCAATTCTGTGTAATATGGACTGTGTAATGTGCACCTTTAAAGCCCCAGTGTGTAGGATTCGTGGCGCATAGGTGGATGGTGCTATTGCACTTTCTGTTTTAGCTACGGCAGACCTCGAGGGTCACCCGGGCGCTACTGTATAAATAAAACACGGTCCCGTTTTTTTTTTGTGTTTTTTTTTTCTCATGAAAACACACATTCCCGATCATGTACCATGACACTCTACACATCAAATGAAACCTTACAGTCTCCTCTTTTTGACTATGCAATTCATTTCCCTGCACAACAATCACTCCCCGAGCACATGGGTATGAGGGGCCGTTCAAGACATTATTCATTCTGGTCCTCTCACATACATACATTCTCCTCTCACATACATATATTCTCACTCGCACATACATACATTCTCCTCTCACATACATATATTCTCACTCGCACATACATACATTCTCACTCTCACATACATACATTCTCCTCTCACATACATACATTCTCACTCGCACATACATATATTCTCACTCACACATACATATATTCTCACTCTCACATACATACATTCTCCTCTCACATACATACATTCTCACTCGCACATACATATATTCTCACTCGCACATACATACATTCTCACTTGCACATACATATATTCTCCTCTCACATACATATATTCTCAGGGTGAGAATATATGTATGTGAGAGTGAGTATATATGTATGTGAAAGTGAGAATATATGTATGTGCGAGGAGAATATATGTATGTGCGAGGAGAATGTATGTATGTGCGAGGAGAATGTATGTATGTGAGAGGTAAAGTATGGTTGAAACGGAAGCTAGTTTGGTGGAAACGGAAGCCAAGGCATTTATCAGGCTGTGATTGGCTGAAAAGATTCTGTTTCAAATGGGACCGGAGAATCGTAACTCATATGGTATTATGGAGGAACGCGAGGCGGGTGCACTAAAGCCGTGTCCCAGTTCGAGGGCTGGAGCCTCCGTTGGCTCCATTTTTGGCCGCACGACGGCATGACACGGCCTGTCCCATTTCATACAGCCCAAAACACGGAGCGAAAACACGGAGCGAAAAGCCCGTCCGGAGAGCGGAGAAAACATGTGAGTATACGCTTTTAACTTTAGGAAATCATTACTAACGCAACCGTAAATGTAAAATACGGCCACACACCACAAAACTGTCAAATAAGTTTGTTTTTTTTAACTGCGTGAACCTCGGACCTTTGAGGGAAAGGTTTAGCTAGTCATCTGCTAACTCGATGGAAAGTCAGTTCAAACTTTCTTATTTGGACAGATGTCCATCAAACACTTTTTATATTTTTACTGTCAGGGGAAAAAGACTACAGAGGCATTAATGAAGCTACGAGGAGGAAACTCGTTTTCACGGACAGGGGACTAAACACTTGGCCAGTGTAGCTCGTATGATAAAACCCACATTATTTAATGCAGTAAACTTAAAAGACACAGTTTGACTATATCAAAGTTTATTTTTTACTTGTAAATAACGTAATATAAGCCTCCATTGTATGCATTTAATTCTGGGAATGCATTACTTGTTTTTTGTACAATCTGTGCATATTTGTAAAGTGAAGAGTAAATACCACTGCCTGGACAGGTCAGTTTTAAGATGGACATTAGGCTCATTTAACAGGTGCAGACACTGGTGTAGATACTAGACACCTGTGTCTGTTATGTTCATCACATCTAATGTAACAATGAGAAAACTGTTTGAAATGTTTTGTATGAATTTTCTTTTCTCATCT
Organism: Paratrypauchen microcephalus; assembly: GCA_036785185.1. Classification (NCBI taxonomy): domain Eukaryota; kingdom Metazoa; phylum Chordata; class Actinopteri; order Gobiiformes; family Gobiidae; genus Paratrypauchen; species Paratrypauchen microcephalus. Next base: position 2,113,743 of record JAVJIX010000133.1, read on the forward strand.
GCAGCCTCCTATATGAGGACACAACACTGCTGGGGCCACAGAACTGTTGGCTGAGGAGATGCTCATGGGTCATGAAATGGGTCAAATGCAGAAGACAAGGTAAAGCTACTAAACTGCCCTGGAGGTGTGCTGACCCAGACGTCATGCTCATATTGAAACCATTATTTAAATAGTAAAAATACACATTACTCATATTTGTGGGATTCCTCTATTAATTTAGCTGTTTTGATTATTTAAACTAGCTTTGGATCTTGATGTACATGTACTGTGAACCTAATTTTCCTGTAATAGTTTTCTTAAGGTGTGTGTCATTATGTTTTTACATTGCAGGACAGGACTTTGAACCAATCAGACATAAGACACATTCTGCTCTTCCTCCTCCAGAAGACAAGAGATGCAGCTTAGTGGCCCAAGTTTGGTCGGGCCATGGACATGGTTTCTTATACACTCAAAAGAACTTCTGGAAATCCTCTCATAATGTGAATAGTCAAACATTGAACCCATTACACACATACAATGCTTTAATAAATTAGTACAAACAGCTGTATGTCAGTGTACTCTCAAATATTTTCATTTTTGCTGAAGCAGGTGACAATCCAAAATGAACAAAATTATCTTTGCAAAATATAATCAGGTGGATTACCACTGCTTAATTGCAGTACAGTAGTACATTCTTATAGTGCATGTAATTAGTTACTATCAAAAGAGACATCAAATAAATATAACATTTCACCATGGATCAAATGTCAGTACAGACTGAAGAACTTAAACCTCTTATAGGGAAATTATGTTTTCAGTTTTGTCTCACACACTTGTTAAGGTCATATAAGGCCACAGCGATTAAGATGTTTAGGTAATCCTCAGCTAAGATGAAAAGAAACTACCATTTTACTATATTACTTCTGCAGGAAATTAGAAGTTAAACATTATGGACACATCTCCGTTAGGACACATTATGCACAGCAACAGACCAAATGTGCAGGAGGCAGGCCTGATGCAAACATCATATTTGCTATGGGTATATGTGATGTTTTAGTCATTGTGTTTGTCGTCTTGTCTTGTTTGTTATTGTCTTGTTTATAAGATGATTTATGTTCACCGTGGGCCTAGGGAGTGCTGCAATTTCAAATCCTGTGTGTGCAACCTTTACATATTTTTTCTTTTACAATAAAGCTGACTTTGAACTCTGATGCAATCACAGACTCTAATGAAGTCTGGACCTCCTCCTCAGTGAGTCTGGACACAAAACAGTGGAGACATGATCCAATGTACTTGGGCCACTAAGCTGCATCTCTTGTCTTCTGGAGGAGGAAGAGCAGAATGTGTCTTATGTCTGATTGGTTCAAAGCTCTGTCCTGCAATGTAAAAACATAATTACACATTAAGAAAACTATTACAGGAAAATTAGGTTCACAGTACATGTACATCAAGATCCAAAGCTAGTTTAAATAATCAAAACGGCTAAATTAATAGAGGAATCCCACAAATATGAGTAATGTGTATTTTTACTATTTAAATAATGGTTTCAATATGAGCATGACGTCTGGGTCAGCACACCTCCAGGGCAGTTTAGTAGCTTTACCTTGTCTTCTGCATTTGACCCATTTCATGACCCATGAGCATCTCCTCAGCCAACAGTTCTGTGGCCCCAGCAGTGTTGTGTCCTCATATAGGAGGCTGCAGATGAGAAAAGAAAATTCATACAAAACATTTCAAACAGTTTTCTCATTGTTACATTAGATGTGATGAACATAACAGACACAGGTGTCTAGTATCTACACCAGTGTCTGCACCTGTTAAATGAGCCTAATGTCCATCTTAAAACTGACCTGTCCAGGCAGTGGTATTTACTCTTCACTTTACAAATATGCACAGATTGTAAAAAAAACAAGTAATGCATTCCCAGAATTAAATGCATACAATGGAGGCTTATATTACGTTATTTACAAGTAAAAAATAAACTTTGATATAGTCAAACTGTGTCTTTTAAGTTTACTGCATTAAATAATGTGGGTTTTATCATACGAGCTACACTGGCCAAGTGTTTAGTCCCCTGTCCGTGAAAACGAGTTTCCTCCTCGTAGCTTCATTAATGCCTCTGTAGTCTTTTTCCCCTGACAGTAAAAATATAAAAAGTGTTTGATGGACATCTGTCCAAATAAGAAAGTTTGAACTGACTTTCCATCGAGTTAGCAGATTACTAGCTAAACCTTTCCCTCAAAGGTCCGAGGTTCACGCAGTTAAAAAAAACAAACTTATTTGACAGTTTTGTGGTGTGTGGCCGTATTTTACATTTACGGTTGTGTTAGTAATGATTTCCTAAAGTTAAAAGCGTATACTCACATGTTTTCTCCGCTCTCCGGACGGGCTTTTTCCTCCGTGTTTTCGCTCCGTGTTTTGGGCTGTATGAAATGGGACAGGCCGTGTCATGCCGTCGTGCGGCCAAAAATGGAGCCAACGGAGGCTGCAGCCCTCGAACTGGGACACGGCTTTAGTGCACCCGCCTCGCGTTCCTCCATAATACCATATGAGTTACGATTCTCCGGTCCCATTTGAAACAGAATCTTTTCAGCCAATCACAGCCTGATAAATGCCTTGGCTTCCGTTTCCACCAAACTAGCTTCCGTTTCAACCATACTTACCTCTCACATACATACATTCTCCTCGCACATACATACATTCTCCTCGCACATACATACATTCTCCTCGCACATACATATATTCTCCCTCGCACATACATATATTCTCACTTTCACATATATATATACTCACTCTCACATACATATATTCTCTCTCTCTCACATACATATATTCTCACCCTGAGAATATATGTATGTGAGAGGAGAATATATGTATGTGCGAGTGAGAATGTATGTATGTGAAAGTGAGAATATATGTATGTGCGAGTGAGAATGTATGTATGTGCGAGTGAGAATATATGTATGTGCGAGTGAGAATGTATGTATGTGAAAGTGAGAATGTATGTATGTGCGAGTGAGAATGTATGTATGTGCGAGTGAGAATATATGTATGTGCGAGTGAGAATGTATGTATGTGCGAGTGAGAATGTATGTATGTGCGAGTGAGAATGTATGTATGTGAGAGTGAGAATATATGTATGTGAGAGGAGAATGTATGTATGTGAGAGGAGAATGTATGTATGTGAGAGGAGAATGTATGTATGTGAGAGTGAGACTATATGTATGTGAGAGGACCAGAATGAATAATGTCTTGAACGGCCCCTCATACATGGGGCTTTTATACGGAAAAGCACAAAACGAGGTTAGCTTACCTTAGAATGCTTTGCACAGGTCAAACTCTGTATTTCACCATAAACTTGCTCTCAATTTGTCCGTAAGGATCCAGCGAATAAAATCCAGTAAAACAATTTAGTCCAAAACACGTGTTAGATCCATTACGACGTCTGATCCGGCAGCATGCTTGTGTTGTTTACCCAAAACCACGAGCCTTGCCGAAAGCGAAGGCGGAGCCCAAATGTCCTTCTGCGGCTCTCGTATTCAAAATGGCTGCCTCTGCATGGGGAAGATCCCCCTTTTATGTGACTATATCTAAGTCCAAAAGAATACTTTGATTTCATGATGGAAGTGAAAAGGCTTGGAAAACAATGTATTTTTGAATGGGTATCTTCAATTTCAGTAATTAACGGGTAAAAATCTTACACACTGTCCCTTTAAAAACAAAAAAAACCCAAAAGGGGTTTCAGTCTTTGACGTAACTATCCTAGAACAATACAAAAAGAGTATAGAGTGTTGTGACGCTCAGAAAAAGCAGATATACTACTCCAAGTTTGAGTTTGATGATGTTATAAACTCAAGAAAGTCCAGCTGGCATTTTATGTGTCATTTAAAGATGTAAACGTGTCTGTTTTCAGTATTTGTACATGCACATGTTGAGAACAGGTTTTTATCCATTTGTGAGTTTTGTCAACATGTACCATTTGTTGTTTATCTTGGCATGATTTTACATCAGATGCCCTGCTTGAGACCACTTAAGAGAACTTAGTACTTTTCCACATGCTCGAGTTAAAGTTTTACACCTTCAGATTCAATTTGACTTATAGAAATATACAATCCTCTCTATAACAAACCTCATTCTTTTCCAATTTCCTTTTATATGCCCCCCTCCCTTATTTCTTTCTCTCTTCCTCGCTCGTTCTCCCTCCCATTCTCTCCATCTCTTTCCCCTTTTCTCAGTTGTGTCCCTCTCACCCCCCTCTCTGTCTCCATTCTCTCTCCTCACCCCTTCTCTCACCTGTTCACCCCTGCCCCCATCTCTCTCTTCCTCTCCCTCTTTCCCTATCTCCCTCTCCCCCTCTCTTTCCCCCCACTGGCTCCTCTCCTTTTCTCTATCTCTCACCCCTTGCTCCCCCCATCCCTCCCTCCCTCTCTCCCCTGCACACCCCATAAAGCTCTCTTTTATTACCCGGCACTCTGTGACTCTTGTAATTGCGTAAGTGAAATATGGCCGGTCCGAACACACCTCAATTTCTCTGCGTTTAAAGCTCTATCAGGGGTAATGCCGCTGCTGCCATGGTGCCCCATGTGAGCATAAAACACACTGTCAGCTGAAGAAAACGACCGCATCCACATTTTAATACAGACAAAACCCTACCCCGCCCTGGGCCGCACCCAAAACCTCCCTCTCCCTCCGTCACTTCACTCACATGTGGAATCGCTGCTTTACTTTGTTTTAAAGGTGCATTGTGTAACTTTTTGTTGTTATGACTATGTCTATATTTCACAGTGTGGTATTAAACCTTTCTATGGTCATGGAGACCAAACCTGACCAAGTTACAGGTCAGATCTGTGGAGAGGTGACCCCTTTCACAGTCAGAATGTCTGTTTTTCTAGGGATTTTTGAGTTATAAAACCACCTGTAATTGAAGAAATGTAAGTTAGAGCTGTTTAAAGTCCTCATTTTGCCGATGACATTTTATTATTTCTGGAAAACCCGCTCACCTGCATCCCACCTCTGTTACAGCAACTTGACGTGTACAGTTTTGTTTCTGCATATAAGGTTAATACAAGTAAATCAGAGGCAATGATGGTTGTTGGTGAATGGCCTACTGAACTAATGATCTGGTTATATTTAAAAAAAATTAACCAGTGAATTTCGGTACCTTGGCATCAATATTACACCTAAAATTTCACAATTATTCACTTCTAATGATGAAAAATTAATTCACAACATTAAAAAGGACTTGAACAAATGAGATGCTCTACCCCTATCACTTCTGGGCAGAACAGAATCTATTAGATTAAATATTTTCCAAAAATGTTTTATTCTTATTTCAATCTCTCCCTGTCCCAGTGCCACAATCTACATTCAAAACACTTGAAAAAATTGGTATCTAAATTTATTTGGCAAAATGGAAAACCAAGGATACAACTGAAAATACTAATGACAAAGAAAGAAAAAAGGAGGGCTTGGACTTCCTGACTTAAAATTTTATTATTGGGCAACACAGCTTTGAATATTGTCAGCTTGGGTGGTCAATGATCCAGATATCTTATGGGTTTCTACAGAACAGAATTCAATATTGGGATTGTTAATTCATTTGCTTCCATTTATGGGCCAGCATTCATTTAAAGGGACAGTGTGTAAGATTTTTACCCGTTAATTACTGAAATTGAAGATACCCATTCAAAAATACATTGTTTTCCAAGCCTTTTCACTTCCATCATGAAATCAAAGTATTCTTTTGGACTTAGATATAGTCACATAAAAGGGGGATCTTCCCCATGCAGAGGCAGCCATTTTGAATACGAGAGCCGCAGAAGGACATTTGGGCTCCGCCTTCGCCTTCGGCAAGGCTCGTGGTTTTGGGTAAACAACACAAGCATGCTGCCGGATCAGACGTCGTAATGGATCTAACACGTGTTTTCGACTAAATTGTTTTGCTGGATTTTATTCGCTGGATCCTTACGGACAAATTGAGAGCAAGTTTATGGTGAAATACAGAGTTTGACCTGTGCAAAGCATTCTAAGGTAAGCTAACCTCGTTTTGTGCTTTTCTGTATAAAAGCCCCATGTGCTCGGGGAGTGATTGTTGTGCAGGGAAATGAATTGCATAGTCAAAAAGAGGAGACTGTAAGGTTTCATTTGATGTGTAGAGTGTCATGGTACATGATCGGGAATGTGTGTTTTCATGAGAAAAAACAAAAAAACAAATAACAAAACGGGACCGTGTTTTATTTATACAGTAGTGCCCGGGTGACCCTCGAGGTCTGCCGTAGCTAAAACAGAAAGTGCAATAGCACCATCCACCTATGCGCCACGAATCCTATACACTGGGGCTTTAAAAAGGTTTAAACCAATAATCCTTGGATTTTGCAAACACTTAGGGTATGGACTGTAATTCAAAAACAAATTACAGGTGTGCCAGGGCTTTCTAAGGCTATGCTCATTGCAGGTAATATAGATTTTATTTTATTTTTGTTAAGTCGCACATGCTATCTCTGTTTGATTGAGCATTGTTTTTGCTTGTTTGTTTGTTTTTTTGTGTTTTTTTGTATGCCTCACCTGTCTACGGTATTTATTTACATATAACTGAGGTTTAGAGTCCAATCTCAACACTTCTTTGGTACAATGTTAATTGCCTGTGTTTTTTGCACTTTTGGCAATAAACTAAAAAAAAAAAAGTCATACTGTGGAACATTCCAGGCAGAGCAAGCACATATCCTTAGAAGCAAGAAGGTGACTGACCCCCAACCAGAAAACCTCAACTCTGTTAATTGTTAAGTATAAACCCCGCCCACAGATGAGAACGGCCAATAGGAAACAGCCTCTGTCCTTCCTCCTCACTCACACAGGATCGATTGCTTCTGCCTTGGCATCTTGGATCTTTGCTGTGAATATTTTTCACACTCTCAATTTTGACTGCCGAATTTGAGAGCTTGAAAATATCTGTGCTGACTACTCAAAAGGTGAAATTTTAATTTTGAATTTAAAACATATTGAAAATGTACACTTAAAACTTCTACAACTAAAATTCAGCCTAAAAATAATTCCTTTTTTCAGTTAAAAAAAAAAAAATTCAAAGTGAGAAATTCAAAATCTAATGGAACAAATGATCTTCCATAGACCTGGTTTAGTCTTGGTGGTGGTAGGATAAATACTTTCTTTGAAATTTAATAGTGCAAACCTCAGACATATTCGAAAATACTTAAACACTCAGATGTCAAAGGCTTTTCTTCATGTCATGATTTGTTCTTACTTATTACATTTTTGCTCCCGTCCTTTAAGAGGCTTCTTCTAGTTAAGATCAGAGCAGATGACGAGAACATCTCATTCATCTGTAAATTCTGATCTGACCATTCCCTTTAAAGGTCCTGTGATGCGACAGTCGGCATTCTCATACACAGCAGCAAAAAACTGGAATACGCTTCCTGCTGATCTTAAAACTTGCACTAACTCCCACACTTTCTCTCATGGGCTAAAATAATGTTTTCTGAGCAGCAGGAGTGTCAACATCAGGCTTCATCAAATGTTTAAACATTCTGACTGATTGTACTGCAGAAGTACTGTGTAGATGTAAATGTGTTGTGTTTGTCTTGATGTTCATGTTGTTGATGGACTGTATTTTAGAGGATAATAACACCGAAGAATTTGGTAAATGTACATTTTAGAGGATACTGATGACGATGACATTTTTAGAAGGTAATGATGAATTTGAAATCTTGTATTTATGGAAATTAGAACGAATGAATTTTGATTGTTTTAAATGTTTAATGATGAATTGGATATGGTTGGATTGGTTATTTTAAGGACACACTGTTAGTGATGAAATGTTGTTGTTAGAGTTGGTTTCATGTAAACACGTTGTTTAATGTTGTTTCTATCCAACCAAGGAAGGAGTTTGTAGCTAAATCTGGCACAGAGCATCTTTTCTCACTGAGATTAATGTTTTCTGTGCACTGTCCTTGTTTTAAATATCCATCCATCCATTTTCTTCCGCTTATCCGGGGCCGGGTCGCGGAGGCAACAGTCTAAGCAAGGACCCCTGTCAACGTGGAGAAGCAGCGGCTCTACTCCGAGCCCCTCCCATGTGATTGAGCTCCTCACCCTATTTCTAAGGGTGCGTCCAGCCACTCTGCGGAGGAAACTCATTTCGGCCGCTTGTATCCGTGATCTTGTCCTTTCGGTCATTACCCAGAGCTCATGACCATAGGTGAGGGTAGAAACATAGATTGACCGGTAAATTGAGAGCTTTGGTATGCGCAAGCAACGCGTAACCCGCCATTAACCCGAAAGTGAAAGTGTGTGAAATCCACGGGCCAGTTCCGACAGCTATAAAGAAAACGGCGAAGGCGGAGCCCAAAATACAGTATGTCCTTCTGCGGCTCTCGTAATTAAAATGGCTGCCGCTACAGAATACTTTGATTTCATGATGGAAGTGAAAAGGCTTGGAAAACACTGTATTTTTGAATGGGTATCTTCAATTTCGGTAATTAACGGGTAAAAATCTTACACACTGTCCCTTTAAAGGTGCATTGTGTTTCAGGTGGAGGGTCCGTCAAGTGCTTTTCTCCAGTTGTTGTTGCTTTGTCTGGAATGTTTCACAGTATGGTATTAAACCTTTCTATCTTCATAGAAACAGACCAAGTTACAGGTCAGGTCTGTGGAGAGGCGACAGTCAGAATGCTTGTTTTTCTAGGTATTTTTGAGCTATAAAATCACCTGTAATTGAATAAATGTTATGTAGAGCTCTTTAATGTCATAGTGTGGAACATTCCAGGCAGAGCAATGACATCTCCATAGAAACAAACAGATGATGGACTTCCAAACAGTTACATAGTGCATCATTAACTTTAAAAATAATATATTTTTATGGCTTGAAATCAGCTGATAACAATGACGGTTTTGTGTGCATTTTTGACGTTTTGGAGAAATCCGTTATTCCATCTGTTTATTTATACTGACAGAGCAGATGTTGAACTTTGTGCCAGGTTTCATGTGGACAGGCCCAGGAATTACAGAGACATGAACCATAAACCAGGTCAACAAATCTGCAGTCTGACAGTTATATGGCCCATATTTCGCCATTTTCTGATCTGTGTTCTAATGTTGTTTCCTCATCACAAACAGACCTGGAGTTGTGTTTTGTTTCATTCACACACATTTACATTATATGTATATATTTACTCTCTTCTGTTCTGGTATGAAGTGCTCCACTGTGTTTTTAAACTCCATGCACCTTCATTTCAGCCCTGGAATTGCCCATCTCTTCTGAACCCAAGGTAAACATTTTCCAATTGATGACATCACAAGGTGGAACAGAACATTATGAGCATTGGAGATGTAGACAAACTAATAATAAAGGGTAGAATGTAGAATGACAGTAGCTCAGCTGTTAAGAGTTTTGGTAGTTTGAATCCCATCTTGACATAAACATCACAGGTTGAGAGGTCAGACACACTGGCTCACAGGTTGGCAGTGCGATTCCTGCTCTCACAGATGAATGCATTTTGTGTAGGACGTTTAAACAGCACATTTAAACATAGAATTCTGACCTGTTTCCAGCTTAGTTTAAGCTATAGTCCAGACCTGGGCACCAGCACCCAGGCCAGCCCTTTGGCTGACTCTAACCAGCCCATTTAAGCTCATTTGAAATAACAAAATAAACATATTTTATCATTTTACCTCATGCATAGACTAAAGCTGAATTGCTTTTATTTTAGAGGTGTTTTTAAATTACATTTTTTTGTAAGGCAACCTTATGGGCAGCAATATGTGCCATCAGAAACTGAATTTGAATCACATAATTTGAAATTGTATTTTTTTTTTTTTTTTTTTTGAATCATTGTATTGAAAAATTGAATCTAAATACAGGGGGTCCTCGGGTTTCGACGGTCTCGGGTTACGACGTTTCGTGGTTACGAACGTGCCCCCATTAAAAAAAATATGTATATATTACGCGTCATTCCGTCTTACGCGGTTTAGCGTGGTAAGAGATGTAAACAAACGCGAACGGCGCGCGGCGCACGGCGGAAGAATACGCTCTGTTGTGGTTGTAGGGCGGAGAAGACGGCCTCGTGTGTGTGCCCAATGTGGGCGGAAGTACCTGATGTGGGCTCTGATCTGCTCCTATGAAAGCGGCAGTGATAACCAAGCAGCGTAGTGGTCTAATTATTGAGATGGAAAGGTTATTGGTGCTTTGGTTGGAAGATCAAAGGCAAAATCCGGCTTACGACGAAATTCGGGTTACGACGCGTCTTAAGAACGGATCAACGTCGTAACCCAAGGACCCCCTGTAGTATCATTTGAAATTGAATTTATTAGTGCACAGTCAAGACAAGTACGAAAACGTTGCTATTTGAGTTGGAGCACGAGCTGCGCAAGCTGGTCCACTGACTACAATGTTATCATAAACGGCATTGCTTCGTGTCAGCAAAGTTTTCACTACACACTTTCCTGCCTGCTAGCCTACTTATGCACAGTGACGACACTCAGCTCAAACAACGTGGCCTACTAGTGGTCTAATGTCACTGCAAACAGGATTTGTTTAAGCTGATGAAACAAATAGGTTTTTACAGAATTGTTATAACAACAAATAAACGAAAGAACATTAACTTCTTACGCTGTGACCGGCCCGTGCACGGGCTTGTTCACTGTTTTTTTTTTTCTTTCCATATAAGAGCACACATTCCCGAACGTGTCCTATGACATCTACACATCAAATGAAACCTTACAGTCTCCTCTTTTTGACTATGCAATTCATTTCCCTGCACAACAATCAGTCCCCGAGCACATGGGGCTTTTATACGGAAAAGCACAAAACGAGGTTTGCTACTTTGCTTACCTTTGAAGGCTCTGGACAGGTCAAACATCTGTATTTCACCACAAGCTTGGTATCATTCTGTCCGTAAGGATCCAGCGAATAAAATCCAGTAAAACAATTTAGTCCAAAACACGTTTTAGATCCAATACGATGGCGAAAGTCTTCCCAACTTACATAAGCGCCAGTGTTTTTCTTTCACTTCTTTAGCCTAAATCAAGCAAAATATAACTTTCCTCGCTAAAACCGCGCTAGCAGCAGCTAAACACGAGAGTATACTGAAGACTGACACTTGAACCGGCCAGTAAGAAGATGTCTGGGCTGAGCGAGACCTATAAAGGTCCAATCATGTGTGACGCTCCGGTAAAAATCAAGTACGACGTTCACGCTTGCTGAGTCAACAAGTTAGGTTACACAGGATGATTGACAGTTCAGGCGAACAGCCAATGAGGCGCTGAACAGGGAGACATATAGTTTGTTAGGCCTTTCACAACAAGTTCCACGTGAAACAGCTGCGTAACGCGAAATTGCGGTCCGTGCGTAAACTGTGCGTAAATTACGCGCAGCCATGCGTCTTGCGCCTTTGCTGTTGATTTGAGTTTCCTTGATTGAAAATATGGCTAAAAGGACTGGAAAGAGAAAATATTTAAGTTTGGAGACTGCACAAGTCGATTTCAGCTCTGGAGGAGTCGGAGAGAGAGAATCAGGAAACAGATATGGGCTGTGAGGAGGAGGCGTTGTTTATGAAGGATGTACTTCTGAGTGTGTATCATTCAGAAGTATGTTAAATTACCATTACCGTATTAGTCTCTGCCGAAGCCATGGTCGACCCAGTCTCGTTTTTGTTCCTAGACAGTCCACCGTCTTAAGGCGCCTACTCGTGCTTGAGGACATAGGCCTAGGTGATGATTGGCCAAAGAGGAGTCCTGTATATCTGAGCTCGATTGCTCTTCCTACATCCTTAAACTACCCGGATGTTTGCCACAGGGACGTGCACAGGAATTTTGAGGGGCAGTTGCTCTGACCTGAAGAAAGAGCAAACCAACCCCCCACCCGGGGGAAAAAAAATCACAGGCTATATGAAGCATCTGGAGGAGGCTTGTGGCTGCTCCTCGTCTTAAATGTAATGTAATTATGAAAAATTGCCAGTAGTAGGCTAAAATATGATATCAATTAGCCTACACACATCTTTATCACAATGGAACATCTCTGTCTCACCTGCTGGTTGTATTTTTCTTAGCCAACCCTGCAGTGATGTGCTCCCCTTTGCTGCCTCCCTCAGGGTTTTCTCTCTCTCCTGCAACCGCCTCTTTTCCGTGGGCATCACATAACACACATTACCCAAAATAGTGGTAAGATGTAGTCATTTAACCATTTTGAATGAACAAATTCATGTGATGCATTACTTCCATCATTCATTCTGCTTGCTAAAACGAAATGTTAGAAACTGCAGACATGTAGCTTAGTCATTTGTTATACATCTTAATCTCACCTTTTACGACAACCGCGACAATCTCTTTCCACATGCAGGCTCAGGTCAGGTGCCAGTCACGTGTATTATCAGTGGGCACTGATCCCACGGGCCCAGGAAGCGGCAAAGAGGCAAAGTCCGGGCGGGAGGCGCTGTGAAGCACGCAGTTGGGGCGGCGTGCCACCTTTGCCTTGAACCTTTCCTGGCCAACCCAGAGTTGGTCGCGGCACACCGCTGCGGAGGAAGTGCGCTCGGCGGGGGCCGGCGACACCCAGGGAGAGGTCCCGCGAGGGGATCCTCCCGCAACGGGCGGCCATCCCTTGCTCACCAACTTGAATCCCCTGGGTGGACTGCGTGGACCCCACCCGTTTACCTCTAAACGATTTCACGTCCTCTTGAACTCCCTCTTCAAAGTTCTTTTCAACTTTCCCTTACGGTACTTGTCGACTATTGGTCTCGTTTTGGTATTACCCTTAGACGGAGTTTACCATCCGCTTTGGGCTGTATTCCCAAAGAACCCGACTCCGAGAAGGACCCCGGCGCGACAGGGGCCGTTACCGGCTTCACACCATCCACGGGCTGAGCCTCTATCAGAAGGACTCAGGCCCCCGATTGATACGGGGCAAGCGGACTTCCGTACGCCACATTTCCCATGCCCAACCGTCAGACGGGGATTCGGCGCTGGGCTCTTCCCTCTTCGCTCGCCACTACTGAGGGCATCCTGGTTAGTTTCTTTTCCTCCGCTTAGTATTATGCTTAAATTCAGCGGGTAGTCTCGACCGTGAGCCCCGGACGGGCTCACGGAGCTCCGGTGACCGCCGCTCGCAAAGTGGTCCGGCTCACGAGTGAATGAGGCTGCTTTTATTTTAGGAAAAATTTTTTGAGTGGTGATTTTTTGTTTTCATTTTCGAATCTAGGCCTAGGCCGACATGAAATTCTGTATAGATTGAACAATTTATTATTATTTTTATTTATTTATTTATTTTTCCACTCGGAAGGGCAACGTCAGTCCAGGAGGGCACAGGGGCAGTTGCCCGGGCAACTTGAGCAACCTCCCTGTGCACATCACTGGTTTGTCACAGTAAATTGGAATTGAATTTTGAGAACTGAATTTGAATTGCAAGAACTGAACATGAGCATATAAAAAGAGTTGAATTTTCAAATTTTATTAGATTCCTGTTACAAGCTAATAAATTCAATTTCAAATGATACTTTTCAGATTCAGTTTTCCAATGCAATGATTCAAATTAAAAAATACAATTTCAAATGATGTTGATTTGTGGTGGGACATATTTCTGCCCATACAACCTCACTTTTTCATGGCTCAGTCATAACATGTATTCTCACCAGCCATCAATGTGATTTACTGCTTTTTATAAAGAAATACGATTCATACTATCCCAAATTGAGTTATGCATTTTGGCCCAGTCCTCCACAATATTTTCTGTTTCTCATGTGGCCCCATGGAAAAAAACAATTGCCCACCCCTGGTATAGTCACTTTAGAATAATGTAAGATGGACCCGCCCTCTTCCATGTCCATGTCTTGTGTTGTATGTTATGGCCCCTCCCCCCTCCGTCACACTGAGGACACACACCAGAAACACACTGTTACACACATGCACCCGGCCATGCATCTTGTAGGAGGAGGAGGGTGGAGGTGCGGAATGGAGAGATCAACAGGGGAGAGGAAAGATGGAGTAGGAGAGAGAAGGGAGAGGAGGGGAGAGGGATGAGAGTCAGACAAGGGGAGGAGAGGGGGGTAGGAAGACGAGGAGAGAGAGGGGAAGAGAGGGAGGGAGTGAAGCAGGAGATAGAGAGAGAAAGACAAATGTAGGAGATAGGGAGAGAGGGAGAGGAGAGAAGGAGAGTGAAGGTGAGGGAGAGAGGAGGGGTAGAGAAGAGGAGGAGAGGGAGAGAGAAGAGCGAGAAGATGGGAGGGAAGGAGAGAGGAAAGGAGGAAGGAGATAGGAATAAGAGGCAGACAAGGGGAGCAGGGGTGGGGGAGATAGAGAGAGGAGATGAGGGAAAGAGAGGGGGAAAGATGGGGTGAGGAGGAGGAGGAGGAGAAGAGAGAGTGGAGAGGGGGAGAGAGGAATACAGGTGAGAGGAGGAGGAGGAAATAAGGATCTCTCTAGGGAGAGAAAGGGGAGAAGGGAGGAGAATGAAACGAGAGACGAAGACAGAAGATAGGAGGAGGAGGAGGAGGAGGAGGGGGCTGTAAGGTCAAAGGTCATGGGGGTGATGGAGGAATGGGTGTCTTATATTGAAAATACATACATCACAAGTGTCAAGAGAAGAACCCAAGGCTAAATGTCGCTGCTTTATGTCTCGACTGCAACATTTAACAGTGTTTTGATAAAGAGATGGAGGGATGGAGCTGGAACAAGGGAAGAAGAGAAGAGAAATTTGCCTGTTCTCCCTGTGTCTAGGTGGGTTTCCTCTGGGCACTCAAGGTTCCTCCATCAACCCAAAACATGTAGAATATAGGTTAAATTCTAGTCCTGACCAAGACCATGACAGGTTCAACCCAGAGGCACAGAAGGATGGGTCAAATGCAGAGGGCAGATTTCCCCAAGGGGATAATAGGGATTATTGTTGTGTCTTTAAGCAAGACACTTCACCCACATTGTCTAGTATGAATATAGTGTGAGTAAGTGTTGGTCTGAGAGGCAGATGGTGCAGATTGGCAACCTTGCTTTTGCTACAATAGTATCTTACCACTCATATCTTACCGTCGTTAAACAGAAATGGGGGAGTTAGACATAACTTGTCTCCCATTTATAATTCGATTCTCAAACCAAGTCAAAAACAGACAAAGAAACATTAGGGCAGACGATCCAGGGCAGAGGGGTGGAGAGGGTCGTTAGTAGGGTGACCATTCGTCCGGATTTCGTCCGGACAGTCCGGTTTTAGAGCTGTCTGTCCGGCCGTTTGTCACGTGTCCTCCTTTTTTACATTTTGTCCTCCTTTCGGACCGTTGCATAAATCGTCATAAATTCCCACCCATTATTTACACTTGCTACTCGATGTGTCCTATGCAAACATTCGCGATGCGCGCCGCGCGCAGCTGATACAGCCCGTCAGCCCCTCGTATTGTCCGCTCTCTCTCTGCGCTATCAGCCACTCTTTGAGGTGCAACTTGGCTCCTTCTTCCATCTTCATCGCCTTATTACGTCCCTTAAAATTTTGTTTTCTTTAGTGCCATGCGTAACAGGTTTCGCTTACGTTTCCTCTCAATGTAGACAGTTAAAATACGTTACAATATTTACATTACGGCTTTCATAATTGCAAATAATATTTTGGGGATTTTGTGCGAATTACACAAATCCAGGTAGCGAGATCTTACCTCTTAAAAGTGAAATGCAGAACTGCTAGTTCTGCATTTCTTTCTTCTTTGCCATGGCATATGATGGCAGGGCAAAGACTGTGTTTTTTCAGTGAATTAGTGATATTGTTTTTTGTTCATATCATCTTGACCCTAATTTGCCACATTTTTCTTTTTGATGGGTGTTCCATGTTAATAAATATATGTTGACTTCATACATTATTCATAAGTTGTTTTTCTTGACCGTTCCCCTTCCCCGAGGGAAAACAAAAAACAAAAAAAACAAGGTGTCCTCACTTTAGGGCCTTTGTCCTCCTTTTTGGACACAAGTGTCCTCCTTTCCTGTTTCATGCCGGTGGTCACCCTAGTCATTAGGCTTGAATAGGGAGGCTAAACTAGACACCAGAGAAATTTGAAAAACAAAGAGACAGATTAGTTGAGATAGTTTCAGAGCTATTTCAGTGTAGTGAGCTCCTCCCTGCAGCTAGATATAAACAGGGTCTAACCAGCACTAGAACCAGAGCTGACGAAGCCTCTCGGATGAGCGGCAAAACGTTTTCGACCAAACAAACTTTGTCCAGTTGACAAATTGAATTTCTCCTTTTATCTTACCACTCTGAGTATAGACTGAACAGATAATGCAGGAAAGCCTGTTCCTCTTTGCGCAAAGGATTAGATATGGG
Organism: Paratrypauchen microcephalus; assembly: GCA_036785185.1. Taxonomy (NCBI): domain Eukaryota; kingdom Metazoa; phylum Chordata; class Actinopteri; order Gobiiformes; family Gobiidae; genus Paratrypauchen; species Paratrypauchen microcephalus. Next base: position 2,130,022 of record JAVJIX010000133.1, read on the forward strand.
TCCTGCTGATGGGTTGAGGACCTTCTGCTGCCCTGTCTAGCTCTCTAGAGTAACATGCCATTCTCCTGAAATCTCCTCCATGACATTTTTCAACTGCAAGTTCCTCGTGTTAGGAAGGAGTTAGGAAAGCAGGCTTTTAGCTTTTCCGCACCATCGGCCTGGAACGCTCTTCAAACTGAACTGAAAATGACTGAACTTGTCTCATTTAAAACTCCTTTTTATATAATCAGCAAAAAAAAAAACATAAATCAGTGTCTGTGTTTTTAAATGTACTGTCATTTTAACTAACGCACTTTATCGCTCGTGTTTACAATTGTTTGCACCTTTTTAATATCATTTGCACTTAATTTTACTGTTTACAACTATTGCACTTTACATTTGATATTTTACTGTTATTTTACTCTGGACGTGTGCTGCTGACCTCTTTCCCAGGTCACCCTTGTAAACGAGGTCTTGATCTCAATGGGTTTTTACCTGGTTAAATAAAGGTTAAATAAAAAAATAAAAAATGTTCTGGAGATTGTGCTGGGAGACACATTCAACCTCTTTGCAAAGGCACGTCCGGATGTGCTATCCTGGAGAAGTTGGACAATCTGCGCAGCCTCTGTAGGGTTAAGGAATGGCCTCATACTCCCAGTAGTGATAATCACTGTAGCCAACGCAGCACTAATGGAAACCAGCCAAAAAACACCAACAAGAGGGAGAAAGCTGAAATTACCTCCACAGGCAAAAGGGGCTGTCTCATTGGTTCCGCTCTAGTCTTCATTTTCATTAAAATAGGTGGCATCATTTTGTTCTGTCCAGATTTGATAGATTATACTGTATGTTTTTCACATTGAGATCTGACGTGCAGTATTTTCAAAGTGTTCATTTAATTTTTGTGAGCAGTGCCTATTAATGCATACCATACTATATATGAGGGGTGGGGGATGGATGGATCAACTGTGAAGAAGAGGAGACAGGAGAGGAGAGAGGGAGGAGAGGAGGAGGGGTTTAGAGGAGGGGCTGTAAGGTCAGAGGACATGGGGGTGATGGAGGAATGGGTGTCTTATATTGACAAAACATACTTCACAAGTGTCAACAGAAGACACAGCCAAGGCTAAATGCAGCTGGTTTATATCTAGACTGTAACATTTAACAGTGTGTGTGGATAAAGAGATGGAGGGATGGAGCTGTAAAGTGGGATTCTGAATCGTCCACATCTATTTTTCTATTTATTTTTAACTTTTAAAGGTCCCATGGCATGAAATTTTCACTTTCTGAGGTTTTTGAACGTTAATGTGAGCTCCCCTACCCTGTTTAGGCCCTTCCCCCATGGTTAAAAGTTGCAAAATGTCTAAACGGAGCATTTGCGATCCTTTTCTGCGTTAGAAAAAAATCAGAGCTCAAACGGGCGATTTTGAACAAGGAAACTTATTGACGTCAGATCGAAAAAAGAAATGCAAATGCAGTTCCACCCCCGTCTGTCTGTGCTCAGCGTCTCTGTAAATCACGCCCAGAGAGTTTGGACTGCGAATGCGCTAGGGAATGCGAAATGCGTTTTTTTATTTGCCTGGAGGCACGTCCGAGTGTTTCTAGGCTCGGAAGTCCTTTATCTGAGCCTCTGGACCTTTGAACAGCAGTGGTTTAATTTTATTTTATGTGGAAATGTTTTTTTTTTTCAATGGAACGCTTCTGATCTCTTCTCCGCGCAAAAACGCGGAAATGGATCAGAGCGCGCACAGCTGAGAGCCGAGTTTGGCCACGCCCCCACCCTCTACTATAGGCCAGCTCTTTTCTCCTCATTTGCATTCAAGCAACAACGCCCATAATGGAGTGTTCAAAGAGAGAAAAATTACTCTTTCTCATCTTATCTCTGTTTCTCATGCACTGAGTGTTGATTTTGAAGAAGGATTCATTTACAGTATTAGGGAACCATTAAGGAGCCATATAAAAGCATCAAGAAGTACCATGTCATGGGACCTTTAATATAATTAATCACAAATATTTACATTGCTATAACATTAAATACACTCTACACAACTTGGAACACTCAAAGTACCACAATTCTTTACTGTTTGGTGCTGCCCTGATGGTTTATGGGCCTAAAAACTTCACAGGAGAAGTCCAGAGTTTTATCTATGATGCAACAATCCAGGCAAAACATCTCTCTACTCTCCACTCTAAGTCACTTAACCTTCAGAGCGCTAGTACAAAACTATCAGCCTGCATCCTGCTAATGAAACGACTGCACATCACATCAGGTTTGTGAAGTTGTAGTGTACAGTTTTGTATCATCTTTTTATATATTTATGGGAAGTTGTTGTGTGGGAGCATGGGTGACGTAGGTTTGTGGGCAGAGCCTTGTACAGAATCTTACAGCTAACTGTTAGGAGGGTTTGAATAGGGCCCAGGAGAGATCGCTAAATGACACAAACATGCATGGGTGACATGTAAAACCTCTCCAAGCATTTTTTTGATGAGGAAACAACGTTATAATATAATAGAAAGCTCCAAATTAGCAGAATACACCCTCTTTAACCTATTTTAACCCTTATCTGAACTTGAAGCCATGATGCTTATTGAGTAACACAGACTTTACATCAAGAGAACCAGATTTTTGTCCCCGTAAATAGGTAGGGTTAGGTTAATACGAGTGTGTGTACACATATAAAGGTCCTATATCACACAAAACAGACTCTTGTGAGCTTTAATAATTAAGTTATAATGTTGTTAGCTCACCAAAAAATACCTGGAACTGGGTTTTGTTTCATTCACACATGTTTTAGTAATCCTTTATTATTAGTCTGTCTATACAGTGGTACCTCACCTTACGAATGACCCAACAAACGAAAATGTCAAGTTACGAAACGCCTTCACGTCAAATTTTGGTCTCTAGATACGAATGAAATTTCAAGTTATGAAACGCAAAATCTCCAATCCAATCCAACTTTATTTATAAAGCACTTTAAAAACAACAAATCTCAATCTCACCACACACATACGCTTTTCTCAGACTGGAGTTTCTCTCACATTTCTCTCTCGTTTGAACACTCGAACTTTCATAGATTTTCAATGGAATGTGTTGATAGTGAAGCGTGGGGGGGGCACGGCTCAATATAGCGCCGAACGCGCGAGGGGAGACACAACAACACATGATCAGTATGGTAAAACTCACCTGTCTCACGACGGTCTAAACCCAGCTCACGTTCCCTTAGTGAGTGAACAATCCAACGCTTGGTGAATTCTGCTTCACAATGATAGGAAGAGCCGACATCGAAGGATCAAAAAGCGACGTCCATACGGCGCAAGGCCGCGCTACACCGGGGCTGCGGGATGGAGCCGCGGCGCCCGGGCCGTGCCTCCTCCTCGGGGCCGAGCACGCGCGGGCCAAGCACGGGGTGACTTAATCCTGGTCCGGTCCTGGTTTAGTCCAGGTCCAGTTCAGGTTTAGACCTGGTTTAGTTCTGGCCACACCTGGTTTAGTTCTGGTCTAGACCTGGAAGTCACATAGAAGCAGAGCCCGCCCCGAGCGAGACCCCGCGGTCTTGCCCGCCGATAGAGCACCTTTCTCGGCCTGTTAGCTCACAGTGTCGGGGTCCCGGCTCTGGAGGTCAGATAGAAGCAGAGCCTCCCTGCCCCGCACTTATTCCCGCTGAAAGAGCGTCTTTCTCGGCCTCTTAAAGGTGCGTAGACACGAGCAACGAGCAACGCGCTCCTCCAACGGCACTGCCATGTCATAATAATAACAGGTCCAATCCAGGTTTAGTTCTGGCCAGGTTGGTTTATTCCACGTTCTTTTAGTCCTGGTCTAGTCTCTTAGCCCGTCAGGAACACAACGTTACACTATAAAAAAAAGTTACACTATTAAAAAAAAACTTGGAACGGATCAGGCTTTTTCCATTGAAATAGCTACTCAACTTACGAATTTTTCATGCTACGAAACCACTTCTGGAACAAATTAATTTCGTAAGGTGAGGTACCACTGTATCTCCAAAGCTCAAAATGCTCTGTTGCACCTTGTGATGTCATGAAGTGGTAGTTTTCAAGTCAACAGCTACTTTTGACCTTTTGCTCAGTAGAGATTGTCAATTCCAGGACCGAAATGATCCAAATGATTCTAGTGAAGGTGTATGGAGTTTAAAAACACGGTGGAGCGCTTCCTGTAAGTCCGCACAATGTGACAAAAACCTGCGAACACACACACATACAGGGTCACAGGCACATTTAAGACCCAGAGCTGAGCTGCAGTGAAGGAGGTGGAGAGGAGCCTTCACTTCTCTGCTTTTCCATTAGGCTCTGCGTGATGTACGGCTGCAGACTCACCCAGAGACCCCCACACACACCACCACGCCACTCCACCCCTCTCCCCTCACACCCCCCTTCCCTCCCCCTCTTCCTCCATCTGCCTCACTGAAACTCAACGATTTGGGGGAAATATATGATAGCGACAAGCGCTGCGTTTGAGATTGGATTTCCGATATATGTTTTAATAAAAGGATTCTGTTCAAAGTTCACATTCCAAACCGGAAGAATTGACAAAAAGACTGAAATATGAACTACAAGAAACACAATTTTGCTCACATATCATACTTTTTTTTCTGATCTACGTTCTAATGTTGTTTCCTCATCACAGACAGTTGTGTTTTGTTTCATTCACACATGTTTAACGCCCAAACCCTGCAGATTTAGGCAGAGCTCTTCTCTCAAAACAAAAAACACTCTGTTCCACCTTGTGATGTCATGAAGTAATACTGTACAGGAAGTGCTTTGAAACTCCATACGCCTTTAGAATCATTTGGATGATTTCAGCGCTGGAATTGCTCATCTCTACTGAACTAAAGGTAAAAGGAGCTGTTCACTTGAAAACTACCACATTATGACATCACAAGGTGGAACAGAGCATTTTGATCTTTGCGGATGTATGGACAAATAATAAAGCATTACCCAAACATGTGTCAATGAAGCAAAACACAACAACTTTGATGAGGAAACAACATAACATGGCTTTGTGTTTGAAATTAAATTCTAGTACTTCAGAAATGGCAGCATGTACTATTTGATAATTACGTTCATTCAAATTTTGATTTTGTTGCAATTCTTCTTTAAAGGGATATGCCACCCCCAGGTCAAACTTGGGCATCTCCCCACAGTCCAGAGACTAAAATAAGTGGTGGAAAGCGTTTTTCTGGTGACACAGCCATTGTCCAGGTCTGTCAGCACTGACCGCCGCGGTATCTGCAGCTACTCCGCGTTAGACTGGAGTCTAACGTCGCCAGAGAAAGATTTGGGCCAAAAGGAATTAATTTGCTCGATGCGTTTCCCAATTACTTTCTGTGTAGTGCGCATTCATATCGAGTGCAAATAAATGTGCAAATCAACATGGAGAGCTTGACTTGGTCATTTTGGGTGGGAACTATTTTTCAGTGCGGAAAAACACAGACGAAGCACACACCACGCTGCGTAACAGGGGAACTCCCTTCCTGGTGCGTAACAGGGATTCCCCTGGCAGCGTGCTCTGTGCTTCGGCCGTCTTTTTCCGCACTGAAAAATAGTTCCCACCCAAAATGACCAAGTCAAGCTCTCCGTGTTGATTTGCACATTTATTTGCACTCGATATGAATGCGCACTACACACAAAGTAATTGGGAAACGCATCGAGCAAATTAATTCCTTTTTGCCGAAATCTTTCTCTGGCGACGTTAGACTCCAGTCTAACGCGGAGTAGGTGCAGATACCGCGGCGGTCAGTGCTGACAGACTCGGACAATGGCTGGGTGACCAGGAAAACGCTTTCCACCACTTATTTTAGTCTCTGGACTGTGGGGAGATGCCCAAATTTGACCTGGGGGTGGCATATCCCTTTAAGCCCTGAGCCCCTCTATCTCCATATCATCACAGCGCTCTGCAGAGTCTGTGAGCCCCTAAACCTGCTCCATCCATTCACACCTGTCAGGACTGTGGGCTTTATGTGATAATGTGGCACAGGCTTGTATATGAAAACTGTTCTGAAACGATAACAATAAAATACATATTGAAGATGCTTTGTTGTGATTTAAAGGCACATTATGGAACTTCTTTTCTGGTGGAGGATCTGCCACCCCACCTGCTTGTTTCCATGGAGATGTTATTGCTTTTTCTGGAGTGTTCTAGTAAGGCATTAGACAAGCAGTAAAAATGCATGTAAAAGCAAAAGTAACTGAGGATAAATACATTTAATGATATATTGTGGAATATTTCACGAAGAAAGAATTCTCCAAAACATCTCCATAAAGACAAGTAGAAAATGGACCATTCAGCGGAAAAGTCACACATCTTTAATATTTGTTCACCATTTGGACACATGTAAAATTAGTCTTTTTATGCTAATCAAACAGCTTAGAGTTAAAGGTCCTATATTAGACAAAAAAAAACTGACTCTTGAGAGCTTTAAGCCATGTTTTAATGTTGTTACCTGCTCAAAAACAGACCTGGAGTTGTGTTTTGTTTCAATCATTCCTTTATTATTAGTCTGTCTACATCTCCAAAGCTCAAAATGCTCTGTTCCACATTGTGATGTCATGTAGTGGTAGTATTTTTTTTTCTGTTAACACCTACCTCTTAACTTTAGTTCAGCAGAGATTGACAATTCCATTCAGGTCTGGACTGGGACAAAAAAATGGCCCTGGCATTTTTGGCTTAGACCGGCCCCTCATAATTAGTCCTGGTTTAGTCCTTGTTCAGACCTGATTTAGTCCTGATTTAGACCTGATTAGTCCTGGTTTAGTCCTGGTTTAGTCCTGGTTCAGTCCTGATTTAGTCCTGGTTTTGTCCTGGTTCAGACCTGATTTAGTCCTGATTTAGATGTAATTAGTCCTGGTTTAGTCCTGGTTCAATCCTGATTTTGTCCTGGTTCAGACCTGATTTAGTCCTGATTTAGATCTGATTAGTCCTGGTTTAGTTCTCGTTCAATCCTGATTTAGTCCTGGTTCAGACCTGATTTAGTCCTGATTTAGACCTGATTAGTCCTGGTTTAGTTCTCGTTCAATCCTGGTTCAGTCCTTGTTCAGACCTGATTTAGTCCTGATTTAGACCTGATTAGTCCTGGTTTAGTCCTGGTTCAGTCCTGGTTCAGACTTGATTTAGTCCTGATTTAGACCTGATTAGTCCTGGTTTAGTTCTCGTTCAATCCTGATTTAGTCCTGGTTCAGACCTGATTTAGTCCTGATTTAGATGTAATTAGTCCTGGTTTAGTCCTGGTTCAATCCTGATTTCGTCCTGATTCAGACATGATTTAGTCCCGATTTAGATCTGATTAGTCCTGGTTTAGTTCTCGTTCAATCCTGATTTAGTCCTGGTTCAGACCTGATTTAGTCCTGATTTAGACCTGATTAGTCCTGGTTTAGTTCTCGTTCAATCCTGGTTCAGTCCTTGTTCAGACCTGATTTAGTCCTGATTTAGACCTGATTAGTCCTGGTTTAGTCCTGGTTCAGTCCTGATTTAGTCCTGGTTTAGTCCTGGTTCAGACCTGATTTAGTCCTGATTTAGATGTAATTAGTCCTGGTTTAGTCCTGGTTCAATCCTGATTTCGTCCTGATTCAGACATGATTTAGTCCCGATTTAGATCTGATTAGTTCTGGTTTAGTTCTCGTTCAATCCTGATTTAGTCCTGGTTCAGACCTGATTTAGTCCTGATTTAGATCTGATTAGTCCTGGTTTAGTTCTCGTTCAATCCTGATTTAGTCCTGGTTCAGACCTGATTTAGTCCTGATTTAGACCTGATTAGTCCTGGTTTAGTTCTCGTTCAATCCTGGTTCAGTCCTTGTTCAGACCTGATTTAGTCCTGATTTAGACCTGATTAGTCCTGGTTTAGTCCTGGTTCAGTCCTGATTTAGTCCTGGTTTAGTCCTGGTTCAGACCTGATTTAGTCCTGATTTAGATGTAATTAGTCCTGGTTTAGTCCTGGTTCAATCCTGATTTCGTCCTGATTCAGACATGATTTAGTCCCGATTTAGATCTGATTAGTTCTGGTTTAGTTCTCGTTCAATCCTGATTTAGTCCTGGTTCAGACCTGATTTAGTCCTGATTTAGATCTGATTAGTCCTGGTTTAGTTCTTGTTCAATCCTGGTTTAGTCCTGGTTCAGACCTGATTTAGTCCTGATTTAGATCTGATTAGTCCTGGTTTAGTTCTCGTTCACTCCTGGTTTAGTCCTGGTTCAGACCTGATTTAGTCCTGATTTAGACCTGATTAGTCCTGGTTCAGACCTGATGTAGTCCTGGTTTAGTCCTGGTTCAGTCCTAAATTGTGGGCCAATCTCTATAAGTAAAAAAAAAAAAAAAAAAGAAGGGCATCGGCCCCTAGGAATGTCGGCCCACCGGGAAAATTCCCGGTATGCCCAATTACCAGTCCAGACCTGATTCCATTTTAGAGAAGAACCTAAATATCCAGGGCTTGTGTGTTAAATATGTGTGAATGAAACAAAACACAACTCCAGGTAGAGTCCTATACAAAAATTATATATATATTTAAACAACACATCTCCTGTTATATTCCCCAGCCTCGGCCTTCAACCCATTCATGATTTAAATGAATGAAACACATTAATTTGATCTTTTACAATTACCGCTATCACTTCCTCTCATCTGCTTTGACATCCCTGCTCCGAAACCTCTACAGAAACCCAATTAGGACATGATTACAGATCCACCTTTTGGCAACGCACAGCCACATACGGGAAGGCTGCAGGGCGGATTCCTAGTCTGTCATCGGAGCTAATGAGACACAATCTGCTCACCAAGAACCAGCAGAGGGAAAAGAACAATTATAGTACAGTCTGTAAATAAAGAATCAAAGGAGAAGGCTATTTAAAGGTGCATTGAAACCTTAAGCCTTTCTGTTTTCATTGAGACCAAACCAGACCAACTCACAGGTCAGATCTGTGGAGAGGCGACCCCGCGCACACAAAACAATAACTGTTTTTGTAAGTATTTTTGGCCATAAAACCACCTGTAACTGAATAAATGTGAAGTCGAGGTGTTTAATGTCATACTGTGGAACATTCCAGGCAGAGCAATGACATCTCCATGGAAACTTTTTTTTCTTTACATAGTGCACCTTTAAAGCCCCAGTGTGTAGGATTCGTGGCGCATAGGTGGATGGTGCTATTGCACTTTCTGTTTTAGCTACAGCAGACCTCGAGGGTCACCCGGGTGCGGTCCCGTTTTTTTTTTTTCTTTTCTCATGAAAACACACATTCCCGATCATGTACCATGACACTCTACACATCAAATGAAACCTTACAGTCTCCTCTTTTTGACTATGCAATTCATTTCCCTGCACAACAAACACTCCCCGAGCACATGGGGCTTTTATACGGAAAAGCACAAAACGAGGTTAGCTTACCTTAGAATGCTTTGCACAGGTCAAACTCTGTATTTCACCATAAACTTGCTCTCAATTTGTCCGTAAGGATCCAGCGAATAAAATCCAGTAAAACAATTTAGTCCAAAACACGTGTTAGATCCATTACGACGTCTGATCCGGCAGCATGCTTGTGTTGTTTACCCAAAACCACGAGCCTTGCCGAAGGCGGAGCCCAAATGTCCTTCTGCGGCTCTCGTATTCAAAATGGCTGCCTCTTGGGTATCTTCAATTTCAGTAATTAAAGGTCCCATGGCATGAAATTTTCACTTTCTGAGGTTTTTGAACGTTAATGTGAGCTCCCCTACCCTGTTTAGGCCCCCCCATGGCTAAAAGTTGCGAAATGTCTAAACTGAGCATTTGCGGTCCTTTTCTGCGTTACACAAAACCTGTGTTGAAACGGGCGAGTTCGGACAAGGCACCTTTTTGACGTCAGATCGGCAAATGCAGCTCCAGCCCCTCCCTCTGTCTCCGCTCAGCGTCCCTGTATATCCCGCCCATAGAGTTTGGACTGTGAATGCGCTACAATGCGAAATGCGGTTTTTTATTTGCCTGGAGGCACGTCCGAGTGTTTCTAGGCTCGCAAGTCCCTTACCCGACCCTCTGGACCTCTGAAATACCAGTGGTTTAATTTTATTTTCTGTGTAAATATGCTTTTTTTCATTGCAAAGTCTCCCATCTGTCTTCCTGTGTTAAACACGGAAGCGAGCAGACAGCGGTGCAGAGCTGCGCTTCCAGCGGGGGAAACCCGCCCCCCCCGCTCCTTAGCCAATCTCTTTGTCCTTCTCATTTGCATTGAAGCAGAAACACCCAGAATAAAGCATTTTAGACACATATCTAGCCTCATGAAGACTGTCAGAGTCATATCTCATGCAGTGAGTGTTGATTTTGAAGAAGGATTCATTTACAGTATTAGGGAACCCTTAAGGAGCCATATAAAAGCATCAAGAAGTCATGTCATGGGACCTTTAACGGGTAAAAATCTTACACACTGTCCCTTTAACTAGTCAATACAATACAATCAGTCAATACAGCATGATACTTTTGACACTCATGGGAAAACTGTCTTGCTCAAGGACACAACAACAAGCACTTAACCTGCTGCTCAATTTTAAAGGCGCTGTACCTGATTTTTGCTGTCTTAAAAATGTGAAAAACAGAACTAAATCATTGGAAATAGTTTGCAGTGGTCCAAAGTTCTACCTCGCTTACCTTATGCATTCAGAGCATCCTAATTACTCACCATGATGAGTTTATAAGAGCTTTTCACAACTCAAGAAAGCATAGTAGAGTTTTGCTCTAAAGATAAAACGAACAATAATTAGCATGATCACTGCATGCTTCTCGGTTATCAAAAAAATAAATAATTACCATAATTAGATGCAGACAACATACAGCAGACTTACTTTGTCCTCAAGACCAAAATATCTGTACTGGGAAAAGACACATTTTGATCAAATACGTGGGGAAAAGCAGACACAGGACTTTTAAAGGGTCAGATTACGTTCTTTTCTGATCTGTTACAATGTTGTTTCCTCATCACAAACAGACCTGGAGATGTGTTTTGTTTCATTTGTTTCACACAAATCCTGCGTATTTAGGCTGAGTTCTTCTCTCAAACCAAAAACATGACATGAACAGAGCATGTTGGGCTTTGGAGATGTAGACAGACATATAACGCAGAATTATAACAGAACATTCTAATATGTCTTAAAGCTCACATAATATAGGACCTTAAAGCCCCAGTGTGTAGGATTCGTGGCGCATAGGTGGATGGTGCTATTGCACTTTCTGTTTTAGCTACGGCAGACCTCGAGGGTCACCCGGGCGCGGTCCCGTTTTTGTTTTTTTTGTTTTTTCTCATGAAAGCACACATTCCCAATCATGTACCATGACACTCTACACATCAAATGAAACCTTACAGTCTCCTCTTTTTGACTATGCAATTCATTTCCCTGCAAAACAATCACTCCCCGAGCACATGGGGCTTTTATACGGAAAAGCACAAAACGAGGTTAGCTTACCTTAGAATGCTTTGCACAGGTCAAACTCTGTATTTCACCATAAACTTGCTCTCAATTTGTCCGTAAGGATCCAGCGAATAAAATCCAGTAAAACAATTTAGTCCAAAACACATGTTAGATCCATTACGAGTCTGATCCGGCAGCATGCTTGTGTTGTTTACCCAAAACCACGAGCCTTGCCAAAGGCGAAGGCGGAGCCCAAATGTCCTTCTGCGGCTCTCGTATTCAAAATGGCTGCCTCTGCATGGGGAAGATCCCCCTTTTATGTGACTATATCTAAGTCCAAAAGAATACTTTGATTTCATGATGGAAGTGAAAAGGCTTGGAAAACAATGTATTTTTGAATGGGTATCTTCAATTTCAGTAATTAACGGGTAAAAATCTTACACACTGTCCCTTTAACTTATACCAGCTATGGTCTAAAGAGATTCAGTAAAATTTTATTCAGAAAAAAACTTTTCTCTATAAGTATATGGTGTCTTGAAATAAGTGATTAAAGATTGCTCAAACATGCACGGATCACTCCAAATACAACTGGGTAAATGAGAAGGAAACAGCTATAACATGGTGAAGAGCTCTGAAAAGTCGATTTTGCAGAAAAGGCCTGATTTAAACCCAACACATTCAGCCAGCTCAAAGAGAAAAGGTGATTTGAAGTTCACTGATACCTCTGCCCCATTTTAGAGAATTACAATTACAAACCGATATTAAAATCTCCTTAAATCGCTTTAAATCTCCAGCACAGGCTAATATTTTGTGTTGTCGATTTGACTCCTAAAAAAATACACAAAAAACTTTATTTTAGCACTGTAATACAAAGAGAAAACTGCACTAAATGTGACACACTGCTCTCTTAAAGGGACAGTGTGTAAGATTTTTACCCGTTAATTACTGAAATTGAAGATACCCATTCAAAAATACATTGTTTTCCAAGCCTTTTCACTTCCATCATGAAATCAAAGTATTCTTTTGGACTTAGATATAGTCACATAAAAGGGGGATCTTCCCCATGCAGAGGCAGCCATTTTGAATACGAGAGCCGCAGAAGGACATTTGGGCTCCGCCTTCGCCTTCGGCAAGGCTCGTGGTTTTGGGTAAACAACACAAGCATGCTGCCGGATCAGACGTCGTAATGGATCTAACACGTGTTTTGGACTAAATTGTTTTACTGGATTTTATTTGCTGGATCCTTACGGACAAATTGAGAGCAAGTTTATGGTGAAATACAGAGTTTGACCTGTGCAAAGCATTCTAAGGTAAGCTAACCTCGTTTTGTGCTTTTCCGTATAAAAGCCCCATGTGCTCGGGGAGTGATTGTTTTGCAGGGAAATGAATTGCATATTCAAAAAGAGGAGACTGTAAGGTTTCATTTGATGTGTAGAGTGTCATGGTACATGATCGGGAATGTGTGTTTTCATGAGAAAAGAAAAAAAAAAAAAACGGGACCGCGCCCGGGTGACCCTCGAGGTCTGCCGTAGCTAAAACAGAAAGTGCAATAGCACCATCCACCTATGCGCCACGAATCCTACACACTGGGGCTTTAAATGTTTGTGGCAAATAAACGGGGTGTGAGTGAGTTTGTAGTCAATTTAACCCCGTAGAACCCAGACATAGAAATATTTGTTGAAAAAAATCATCCGTGTTAAATTTTAGTCAATGGGGATGGGTAAGAACAAAATTTGTCAATATTTTTTGTAAGCAGCATTCATTGACCAAATTTGATGATGTAGCACATTTGCGACGCTGGGCTTTTCAGGGGCGCCATTTGGACATAAGTATAGTAACTACTACTGCACAAAAAACAAAAAACAATAATGCTATAGTAACTTTATTGAAACTGAAATACTGAATACAAACTGCAAACAGTTCAGACAGAACATTACTCAACATGGTAAGCCATGTAGCAATTGCGCTTCTCATTGAAGCACAGGCGAACCTTGCACTTGACACATGAAGTGTCAGTGAAACCATCTTTGCACACTTTGCATCTGCCACGCTTGCTGACTTTTATTGGCAAGTGTCCAACATTGTCATGGCGAACATCATCCGGTTGATCTACTCTGAATGCCCTCGGAGAGTAGACTGTGGCAACTTCTCCAGTTGGCCTTCCTCTTTGTGCCACCAGCACATTTGACATGATTAGGGCAGTAGCTACAGCAGCCTGGAAGTTGCGGTGTTTCATGATATCCTTCTTGTGCATGCCCAGGGCACTGCAGTGTCTACGATAGAGCAACCATGCTTGAACAAGTGCAGTATTGACTGTGTGCCAGAAGAGGTAGATGTACCATCGTCTGGCCTTCATCGGGTACCTGTACTTCGAAAGCAGGCAGTCTAGGAAGTCAACACCCCCCATCAGACTATTGTACACCTTCACCACATTTGGTCTGGTGACAAGAGTGAAGTCCTTCTTTGCTTTATCCCAGCGTCTGACACTGTCTGTTGGTTCTGGACCAAGGTAGGATGAGACTAGCAGCACAGCACGATTATCGTACCATTTCACAGTGCTCACACCATGTGTAGTTTCGACCCTGTAGTCAAAGCTTCCTCTTCCCTCCTTTTTGAGATCTTTCTCATCTTTCAGTCTACAGTTCTTCAGCCTATTGTTCCGTGCTGTTCCAAGGTACAGAATGCCCCGCTCTTTCAGTTTGACAATCAACGGCACGCTGGTGAAGAAATTGTCTGCGGTGACTTTATAGTTCTTCCCATCTGGAAGTGTGGAGCAAAGACGATTTACAACATCTCCTGACATACCAAGGCCAACACCAGCCTCCTTGACACCACTTCCTTGATAGATTTCAAAATCATACAACAGTCCTGAAATGCCACATCTACACCAGATTTTGAAGCCCCATTTGTGTGGTTTGCTATGCATATATTGCTTCACACCACTGTACTTTCCTTGAATGGCACCATCTGCTCATCAATGGAATTATGCTCCTCAGGTACAAGTTTCAGGCAATTGTTGCGAAAGATAGTGAGCCAAGGCCTGATCTTCCAGAGTTTGTCTGTCTTGTCCTCCTCAGTCACTACCATGTTATCAACGAAGTGAAGATGTGCAATGATGTTTTGAAACCTGTTCCTGCTCATAATGTCGGCAATCTGGGAATACCTTGTATCAGTTTCCCAAAACATCCTTGTGCCAGCCATTGGAGCCAGGCCCATTTTGAGAAACATTCCAATAACCTGCTCAAGTTCCTTTTTGTTTGTGTTTAGTTCCCTCCCACTCTTCTGTGCAGCATATATATTTGTCTTACTAGCCAGCAATTCAAGCATATCATCATCAATGAATGTTTTGAAATATTCCAGTGGGCTTCCAACATCCAATGGAACCTCAGGTTCCTCACCAGTAAATCCAGATTCAGGGGGCTCATAGTCAACTTTCTTCCAGGTGTATTTGTCCTGTCTTGCAGTAGCTGGAGGCAGTTTCTTGTGTTTCACTGGTGGTAAATCGGCAGGTGATGCGGTGTCTTCAGTGTCACAAGCCTGGCTCTCACTGTTAGTGTCTGTAGAATCATCACTCGAAGGCTCATCATCCCCTGGGCCTGGTTGGTAATCCTCATCATCATCACTATCGGATACAAGTTCCTCTTTTTCACTCTCATTTCCGTTGTCCAGCATTGCCAGGACATCTTCAATATTGTACCTTTTTGCCATCTCGCCTGAGAAAAATTAGAAATGTAGAATTAATAATTATTTAGCACCTTGATGCAATAAAAAAGGACACTGATAATTTATGACATCAACACAAGTCAATTGCAGTCCATTGATCCAATGAACAAAATGTGCAGATGATATAGTAACATAGACCTAGGAACCCAGTGTTGCATCTTTGCAACGTAATCAAAACAGTGGAACCTACCAAAATATGCCAATATAAAACTGAAAGACTATGACATGTCTTAAGTCTGTAGGTATTCCTCTGCCTATATTGATAAACTTCAAATTGATTTCTTACCTTGACATTGGACAGTTTGGTGTCAGAACTTGAGAAGTCAAAGAGTATGTGGCTCACATGCAGACAGACATCTTGGATTGGATGGTGACACCACAGACCACTAGATGGCAGCACTCAATGTAGCATATTTGCTTCTTTGGGTTCTTGGGTACATGAATTAGTTAATACATTTTTAAAAAAGACTCCTACTTTTTTGCCATGACCTTTGAATTATATGTTGCATATTTGCGACCGAGGGTGCTACGGGGTTAAAGGTGCACTGCGTAACATTTTGTAACAAGATCCGACACCTGCTTGTCTCCGTGGAAATATAATTGCTTTGTCTGGAATGTTCCGCAGTATAGATTAAACCTACAGTATGTCACGAGGGAGACAAGCAGGTTACAGCACTATGCTTTACAGGGCACATCTGTGGAGAATCGACCCTATTTACAGAATGAATTATTGTATTTTTGAGCAACAGAAACACCTGTAACGACTAAACGCTATGGATATGTTTGACATTCCAGACAAAGCAATAACATCTCCATGGAGACACGTGGGTAGTAGAAGTTAAGCAGAGCACCTTTAAATGACATAATATGAGGAAAACGATCAAAATCTGCGTTACATATCACCACAAAAATATTAGCCATTGGTTAATAGTTATATTTCTCAACAGTTCTATATAAAACACCATTCTTTGTGTGTTTTTTCCCTTCACGTGTTTTGACAGCTCATCGTGAAGAGGAGGTCATGTGACTCTGAGTCCGATTACTTTGATTAAGAAACGACAAACACAAATCTACACCTGCTCCTGTCTGCACCCGTTTCACTGTCAAGAATACATTTTATTTATATAGTGCTTTCCTAAACTCAAAGATGTTGTACAAAAAATACAAAGGGGGATATATATTTTTTTAAAAGTTAAAGTTAATGAGACTAAATACAGTATAGGCATGAGTTTAAAGCAGGTGAGACAGTAAAAGAGGATCAGGTTTTGAGTGTTGAGAGGAGAGTAGTGAGTTCCCAAGACACACTTTAAAGGAAAATTAACGTTTTTTTTAACAATCTGAGCCTTCTTTTGGCAATAAAACAAGTAGTTTTACTCACCCATAGCAGTTTGGTGTCAATTGGAGCAGTATCGCAGAACTTATGTTGAGCCGTTCTGTTCTACTAATGATCCCGTATCCGTTAGCGTGAGTGCTCGGGGCATTACTTTGCGGTGTCCAAATAACACAAACTTTAGCACTTTTCAAATCACAGAAGATCGCTGTGTCAGGGTAGACTTTTAGTGGATTTCAAAACGGCCTGAAACCCGATATCCAGCTATAGTTTCATTTGATGACGTCATCAGAGAGGACAGTGCGCATGCGTGAACTCAGCTGTTTTGTAAACACCGCTAGTCCGAAAGAAGCTAACACCGCTCTGAACTTTACTTTTCTGTTGCGATATCGGGTTTCAGGCCGTTTTGGAATCTACTAAAAGTCTACGCTGACACAGCGATCTTCTGTGATTTGAAAAGTGCTCAAGTTTGTGTTATTTGGACACCGCAAATCAGTGCCCCGAGCACTCATGCTAACGGATACGGGATCATTAGTAGAACAGAACGGCTACAACATAACTTCTGCGATACTGCTCCAATTGACACCAAAGTGCTATGGGTGAGTAAAACTACTTGTTTTATTGCCGAAAGAAGGCTCAGATTGTAAAAAAAAAAACGTTAATTTTCCTTTAAAACTGATAAAATTCACTTTATATTAAAATACAGCCTTTTCAACCACTATTAACCAGAAATGTCCCATGTAATGTCCATGAAATTGAGACTGCATGCGGGTTAGTCATTATAATCAGATATATATCCTTGTAAATTGGCACATCATGTTAAAACTGATTCATAAATATCATAACAACAACCCAACAAAAAATTCAATTCTGATGACCACAAAATAAAGACAGCATTTCTCGAGCAATATACCTAAAATGACACAAACGCCTTCAAATTTGGTGTTATTGTAATCTAAAATCATCCATAAAATTGAGACTACATATGAAAAATACAACAAAACATTTGGTCACAATATTCATAATTATAGCTCATTTAAATTGGTACACACTGTTAATTTTCTGTACCCAACAACAGCCACACAAAAACTCTAATTCCCATCACCATGAAAAACAATTCTTTTAAAACAGCTGTGTAAATACAGTTTTTCTACCCAACAACAGACCTACAAAATGTTTTACTCCAGCCAATAGTAAATGGACAGAACTCCTTGAATAACATTTTTTAAAAAGTCAAGATAATCCATAACATTTAGGCAAAAGGAGAAATTCAATTTGTCAAATGGACAAAAACATAACATTTAGATAAAAGTTGAGATTACACACTACAAATACAATCATAGTTCTTTTAAATGGGCGCCTCATGTTAAAAGCCATTTTTTACCCCAAAACAGGTCTACAAAATAATTTTTAATTTTAGTCACCATAAAAGCACAGCATTCTTTTGCCAAAAAAAATATCATCACATACCTTCATACCATCACGTTTAAACAGCTGTGTAAATACCCAATAACAGACCTACAAGAACTTTAATTCTAGTCAATACCAAATGGACAGAATTCCTTGAACATTTTACCAAAAATTTGCCAAGAATATTCCACAATTTCATCACAGTGCCTTCAAATATAATCAAGATAATCCATAACATTTAGGTTAAAACTGAGATTACATATGAAACATACAAAATGATGGTGCCTCATGTTAAAAAAAAGCCATTTTTTGTCTACAGAAACTTCAATTCTAGTCACCATAACACACACATCATTCCAACATTAACAATTAACCAAAGAAATGCCAAAATTTCATCACATCCAAATATAATCAAGATAATCCATAACATTCAGGTTAAAACTGAGATTACATATGAAACATACAAAATGATGGTGCCTCATGTTAAAAAAAGCCATTTTCCTTACCCAAAAACAGACCTACGAAAACTTCTTTCAGCCACCACCAGATAAAAAGAATTCCTTGAACAATGTACCAAAAAAATCACCAAAAATTTTCAAAACATTGTATCACATCCCTTCATACCATCACATTAAAACTAATTTTCTACCTGACAACAGACCTTCAAAAACTTTAATTCTACTCACCATAAAAACACAGCATTCCTTAAAAAATAATTCCCAGAAATTGCTAAAAAAAAATATTTACAAAATTTCATCACGTACCTTCAAATATGTAATGTCAGTATAATCCCAAATAATCCATGTGAAATTATCCTTAACAGTCTCCAAGTATCCAGTGGATCCAAACAACAAAATCCACACAAAATTTTAAAATGTATTCCAGTATTTTGCCCGAGGAAATTTACTCCAATGCACCGGCAGTTATAGCAGTAGTAGTAGTATAAATAGAAGTAGCAGGAGTAGAAATAGTAGTAGTAAAAGGCGAAGGCAAGAAGGGAGGGGTGTGCCTGGTTCACATCATCGTAGGAGCTTCAGCATCTCAGCGCGAACAGAGAAAGAAGAGACGAGAGGTGCGGATACAGAGGGAGGATGGAGAGAGACGGAGGAGAGAGAGAGAGCTCGTAAAGGGGAGGGCTTTGGGATTCATTCAGCTATGTCTTTTTTGCTCCCTCGCTCTTTCTCGGCGTTCTCTCACACCCGCCTGCGCAGCCAGCCACAGATTGCATTGTACTGATGAAATTTTAATGGTTCTTTTAGGAAGAATAATGAACATGCTACAATTCCCCGGAGTAAAGAGGGAGTCGGAGAGAGACAGGGAGGGAGAGAAGGAGGGAGGGAGAGAAGGAGAGCAGAGGAGGGCTGACTCCACTTTACAACCGTGCAACAAATACACATATAGAACATAGTATAGGCTACAGATTTAATGTGAGGTACACAACTGTTTTTGGTATACTCCCATGTCTGAAAAAATAACATACTAATAACAATAAATGTAGTAGTAATAGTAGTAGTAATTTATAGTAGTAGTAGTAGTAGTAGTAGTAGTAGTAGCGGTAGTAGTAGCGGCAGTAGTAGCGGCAGTAGTAGTAGCGGCAGTAGTAGCGGTAGCGGCAGTAGCAGCAGTAGTAGCGGTAGCGGCAGTAGCAGCAGTAGTAGCGGTAGCGGCAGCAGCAGCAGTAGTAGCGGTAGCGGCAGCAGCAGCAGTAGTAGCAGTAGCGGCAGTAGCAGCAGTAGTAGCGGTAGCGGCAGCAGCAGCAGTAGTAGCAGTAGCGGCAGTAGTAGTAGCGGCAGTAGTAGTGGTAGCGGCAGTAGCAGCAGTAGCAGCAGTAGTAGCGGTCGCGGCAGCAGCAGCAGTAGTAGCGGTAGCGGCAGTAGCAGCAGTAGTAGCGGTGGCGGCAGCAGCAGCAGTAGTAGCGGTGGCGGCAGCAGCAGCAGTAGTAGCGGTGGCGGCAGCAGCAGCAGTAGTAGCGGTGGCGGCAGCAGCAGCAGTAGTAGCGGTGGCGGCAGCAGCAGCAGTAGTAGCCGTAGCGGCGGTAGTAGTAGCGGCAGTAGTAGTGGTAGCGGCAGCAGTAGTAGCGATGGCGGCAGTAGCGGCAGTAGTAGTGGTCGCGGCAGTAGCAGCAGTAGTAGCGGTGGCGGCAGTAGCAGCAGTAGTAGCCGTAGCGGCGGTAGTAGTAGCGGCAGTAGTAGTGGTAGCGGCAGTAGCGGCAGTAGTAGCGGTGGCGGCAGTAGCAGCAGTAGTAGTGGTCGCGGCAGCAGCAGCAGTAGTAGCGGTGGCGGCAGCAGCAGCAGTAGTAGCCGTAGCGGCGGTAGTAGTAGCGGCAGTAGTAGTGGTAGCGGCAGTAGCGGCAGTAGTAGTAGTATTGGTGGCAGCAGTAGTAGTATTGGTGGCAGCAGTAGTATTGGTGGCGGCAGCAGCAGTAGTAGTGGTGGCAGCAGCAGTAGTAGTAGTATTGGTAGTAGTAGTAGTATTGGTAGTAGTAGTATTGGTGGCAGCAGTAGTATTGGTGGCAGCAGTAGTAGTAGTAGTAGTATTGGTGGCAGCAGTAGTAGTATTGGTGGCAGCAGTAGTATTGGTGGCAGCAGTAGTAGTAGTAGTATTGGTGGCAGCAGTAGTAGAAGTAGTAGTATTGGTGGCAGCAGTAGTAGTAGTAGTAGTATTGGTAGTAGTAGTATTGGTGGCAGCAGTAGTAGTAGTAGTATTGGTGGCAGCAGTAGTAGTAGTGGGAGAGCTACAAAAGTACACATACTGTAAAGATACAGCATAGAGATACTGCTGTTCCCTGAAGGTGAGGATACAGAACTGTTTTTGCTATATAGTACTCCCATGTCTGAAAAAATATTGTACTAATAAAAATATATGTAGTAGTAGTTGCTGTTGTTGTTTCTGTAGTATTAGTACCGTTAGTAGCAGTATCAGAAGTAAAAGAAGTAGCAGCTTTAATAGAAGTTTAATAATAACAAAAGTAGTAGTAGTTTTAGCAGTCATTGTAGTCGTCATAGTAAAAGTATCATTGCTAGTAGTAGTAGTAGTGGTAGTAGTAGTAGTAGTAGTACATGCAGTGTAGAAATACTGTTCATATAATTTGAGGAAACAGAACTGTTTTTGCTTTACTCCCATGTCTGAAAAAATATTTTACTAATAACAATATATGTAGTAGTAGTAGTTGTTGTTGTTGTAGTAGTAGTGCCTTTAGCAGTAGTAATAGAAGTAATGGGAGTAGCAGCTTTAATAGCAGTTTTATAGTAGTAGTAGCTTTACCAGTTATCATCAGTCATTATAGTAATGGTATTGGTAGTAGTAGTAGTAGTAGTAGTAGTAGTAGTAGTAGTAGTAGTAGTAATCGTAGTAGTAGTGGTGGTAGTGCCAGTAGCAGTATTTGTAACTTCAGCAAGTAAATGTAGTAGTAGCAGCAGCTGCTTTAGTAGCAGTAGTAGAAATAGCAGGAGTAATAGTACTGGTAGTAGTAGTAGTAGTAGTAGTAGTAGTAGTAGTAGTAGTAGTAGTAGTAGTAGTAGTAATTTAAATAACTTATAGAATAGTAGTAGTAGTAGAGTAGTAGTAGTAATTTATAGTATAGATATTGTTTTGCTTTACCTTCATGTGTGAATAAATGTCATAATAACAACATATGGCTAACTGAAACGAAGTAGTAGTAGTAGTAGTAGTAGTAGTAGTAGTAGTAGTAGTAGTAGTAGTAGTAGTAGTAGTAGTAGTAGTAGTAGTAGTAGTAGTCGTAATTTATAGTGGCTATTGTTTTGCTTTACCCCCATGTGTCATAATTATACATGACTAAATGAATGCAAATGGTGTATATTTTTATATATACTGTAAGTCATTTGTAAATATGCAGGTTTTGTGTGAATATCAGATTGTCTATTGTCTGAAGGCTATTGTCCATATGCTTTCCATTTCCATTGTTGCAGGAAAATTGCCACAGTCACCTTTAACCTAAACGTATATATATGTAAATATGAATGATTATGAAAACATGAGTAGAAACGATACAAGTGCAGCTTTAGTATTGGTGGTTTTCTGTTGTTGTTTTTTTTTTACTATATGTTGAAGTGAAGCAGCCAGTTTTTCTGCATCATTTATATCATAGGTGTTTAAGAGTGACTTTATCTAGACTTATCTCATTACACTATATTACATTATATCATCTGAAAACACACATGAGAAACTGTGTAGAATATATGTGGAAATTAATAAAATAATTGTAGCTTAATTAATATGTAAAATGTTCACAAAATCGTATATCCTCCTGGGACCCGAAGAAAAAAAGTGTATTTCAATTTTTGTGTGGGTGTGTGTGATTTTCTATTTGGAGGTAAATGAACATCTTAAAGCCCCAGTGTGTAGGATTCATGGCGCATAGGTGGATGGTGCTATTGCACTTTCTGTTTTAGCTACGGCAGACTTCGAGGGACCCGCGCACGAGCCGCGCTCCGCTACTGTATAAATAAAACGCGGTCCTGTTTTTTTTTTTTTTTCTCATGAAAACACACATTCCCGATCATGTACCATGACACTCTACACATCAAATGAAACCTTACAGTCTCCTCTTTTTGACTATGCAATTCATTTCCCTGCACAACAATCACTCCCCGAGCACATGGGGCTTTTATATGGAAAAGCACAAAACGAGGTTAGCTTACCTTAGAATGCTTTGCACAGGTCAAACTCTGTATTTCACCATAAACTTGCTCTCAATTTGTCCGTAAGGATCCAGCGAATAAAATCCAGTAAAACAATTTAGTCCAAAACACGTGTTAGATCCATTACGACATCTGATCCGGCAGCATGCTTGTGTTGTTTACCCAAAACCACGAGCCTTGCCGAAGGCGGAGCCCAAATGTCCTTCTGCGGCTCTCGTATTCAAAATGGCTGCCTCTGCATGGGGAAGATCCCCCTTTTATGTGACTATATCTAAGTCCAAAAGAATACTTTGATTTCATGATGGAAGTGAAAAGGCTTGGAAAATAATGTATTTTTGAATGGGTATCTCCAATTTCAGTAATTAACGGGTAAAAATCTTACACACTGTCCCTTTAACATTTACATTTTGTTAATTTTATTTTTATTAATAATTTTGTAACATGTCATCTGTAATAGACACCGGGGACATTTTGGTGTTAAATCCATGTGAATTTAACAACCTAACAAAAACAACGTTTTGATGACCAACATCTCCGACACGCTTCTACAGTCGCCTAAAAACATTATTAGACTCCTTTTTAATTTCTTACTTATGTATGAAAAGCGCCTTATAAATGTTTGATTGATTGATTGATTGATATTAATCCTAATGCAGGCACAAACTAGAATCTATCTCAAAACACTTAAAACAGACTTGTTAACTCAATGTGCACTATAAAGGACACAAATTAATGGGCCGGGTCTCAGGAGCATTTACTCCACATATATCAGATGTTGCTTGGACTTGAAATTACACAAATTCAAATATAAATGACAGGTTAAAGATCCTATGACATGGTACTTCTTGATGCTTTTATATGGCTCCTTAATGGTTCCCTAATACTGTAAATGAATCCTTCTTCAAAATCAACACTCAGTGCATGAGAAACAGAGATAAGATGAGAAAGAGTCATAAATATCTCTCTCAAACACTTTATTCTGGGCGTTGTTGCTTGAATGCAAATGAGGAGAAAAGAGCTGACCTATAGTAGAGGGTGGGGGTGTGGCCAAACTCTCCGCTCTCTGCTGTCAGCTCTCAGCTGATCCATTTCCGTGTTTTTGCACGGGGGGAGAGATTTGAAGCGTTCCATTGAAAAATAAACACATTTCCACAGAAAATAAAATTAAACCACTGCTGTTCAAAGGTCCAGAGGCTCAGATAAAGGACTTCCGAGCCTAGAAACACTCGGACGTGCCTCCAGGCAAATAAAAAAACGCATTTCGCATTGCCTAGCGCATTCGCGATCCAAACTCTCTGGGTGTGATTTACAGAGACGCTGAGTACAGACAGACGGGGGCGGAACTGCATTTGCATTTCTTTTTTCGATCTGACGTCAATAAGGTGCCTTGTTCAAAATCGCCAGCTTGAGCTCCGATTTTTTGTAACGCAGAAAAGGATCGCAAATGCTCAGTTTAGACATTTCGCAACTTTTAACCATGGGGGGGGGGGGGGGGGGGGTTAAACAGGGTAGGGGAGCTCACATTAACGTTCAAAAACCTCAGAAAGTGAAAATTTCATGCCATGGGACCTTTAATCTACTCATTTTCTAAAACATAGTTACGCCTGGTGTACACTGACTGCAGGTGCTGTGCGGTTTGGGACACAACACTTAGAAAGTCATTCAAATCAGTAGCAAATGAGTAGTACTGGAGGTCTAACTCCAGTAGACCTGGAGTTATGTTTCCTTTCATTCATTAATACACAAACCCTGTATATGTAGGTGTTCTTTTCTCAAACAGGAAACACTGTCCCACCTTTTGATTGATTCATTCATTCACTCATTTTCTTCCGCTTTACCATTTTCTGGGTCGCGGGAGCAGCAGTCCAAGCAATGTTCTGCTGCCCAGAACACAATGCACCAGCCTCCATGAATCCTCCCACGGGTGGTGGGTCCACACGAGGATGGCTCACGTCACAACAGGCCTTGATGAATCTTCTGCCATGGGGGCTACCAGTGTCCACAGACACTGGGGGCAAGGTGGGGTTAAGTGTCTTTTGATGTCATGTGGTAATACAGAAAGTGCTCCACTGTGTTTTTAAACTCCATGTGACTTCACTAGGATCTTTTGGATGATTACAGCCAATCTGTACTGAACTAAAGCTAAAAGGTAGCTACTAACTTCATGACATCACAAGATGGAACAGAGCATTTTGAGCTTTGGAGATGTAGACAGACTAATATCACATTAATAGGACTAAACCAGAACTAAACCAGGACTAAACCAAGACTAAACCAGGTCTAAACCGGGTCTAAACCAGGATTCAACTGGGACTAAACCAGGACTAAACCAGAACTAAACCAGGACTAAACCAAGACTAAACCAGGTCTAAACCGGGTCTAAACTAGAATTCAACTGGGACTAAACCAGGATTAAACCAAGACTAAACCAGGTCTAAACCAGGACTAAACCGGGACTAACCCGGCACTAAACCAGGACTAAACCAGGTCTAAACCAGGACTAAACCAGGTCTAAACCAGGACTAAGCCAAGACTAAACCAGATCTAAACCGGGTCTAAACCAGGACTAAACCGGGACTAAACCAGGACTAAACCAGGACTTAACCAAAACTAAACCAGGTCTAAACCAAGACTAAGCCAGGACTAAACCAGGTCTAAACCAGGACTAAGCCAAGACTAAACCAGATCTAAACCGGGTCTAAACCAGCACTAAACCAGGACTAAACCAGGTCTAAACTAGGACTAAACCAGGTCTAAACCAGGACTAAACCAAGACTAAACCAGATCTAAACCGGGTCTAAGCCAGGACTATACCAGGACTAAACCAGGACTAAACCAGGACTTAACCAAAACTAAACCAGGTCTAAACCAAGACTAAGCCAGAACTAAACCAGGTCTAAACCAGGACTAAGCCAAGACTAAACCAGATATAAACCGGGTCTAAACCAGCACTAAACCAGGACTAAACCAGGTCTAAACTAGGACTAAACCAGGTCTAAACCAGGACTAAGCCAAGACTAAACCAGATCTAAACCGGGTCTAAACCAGGACTAAACCGGGACTAAACCAAAACTAAACCAGGTCTAAACCAAGACTAAGCCAGGACTAAAACAGGTCTAAACCAGGACTAAACCAAGACTAAACCAAGACTGTGTGTGATAACATATTATCCTGTGCATTATTGAATGATAATATGGACTTTTAGTTATAAAAGCATTTCCATATTAACAAAGTACCTTCTAATTCTAATTCCCCGGTCCTCGGGGAAAAAAGTCACTCGCAACCCCCCCACACAACTCCAGGTCTGTTTTTGAGGAGGTAACATTATAACAAGTCAATTTTGGTCAAAACTCATCTAAATTACACAATAGCTGTGATTTGACACATAAAAATAAAGAAAACCCCCTATATTTTGTCAAATTGATGCTTAAACTGTCAGAAAAATGCCTTCTTTGTGCGAAAGTTATCTTTGTATTTTAGACAGAATTTATGACAGCTGATGACATAAGCAGAGGGATTCTGTTTTCAAACTCACTGTTACTTCCTGTATTTTCCAACACATCCAATCACACTTTATGTTTATGGAGATAATTAAGATAATGCCATACTGTGGAATATTCCTCACAAAGCTATAACGCCTCCATGGACGTAAGCAGGTGGTGCAACATCTACCAGAAAAGTTACATAGTGCATCTTTAAACCCCAACTGC
Source organism: Paratrypauchen microcephalus (assembly GCA_036785185.1). Taxonomy (NCBI): domain Eukaryota; kingdom Metazoa; phylum Chordata; class Actinopteri; order Gobiiformes; family Gobiidae; genus Paratrypauchen; species Paratrypauchen microcephalus. The sequence continues at coordinate 2,156,204 of JAVJIX010000133.1, forward strand.
ATTTAAATCATATTATCCTTTTAAATTATGCAGATGTAATTACCTTTCTGTATTAAAACACGCTAGTGGACTTAATTGTATTTTTGTGGGCGTCACAGCGATGAGGAAAAGGCCCTGAATATTTAATGTTTCATTTCATCAAATTTTTCTCTCCTTTTTCTTCCTCTGCCGCCCACATAGCACCACCACCACCACAGCAGCAGCAGAGAGTAGCAGTAGTGATAGTAACAGCAGCAGTAGTAGTAGTAGTAGTAGTAGTTTTTGGAGTACCAGCAGAAGTAGGAATGGTAGAAGTAGTATTAACAGTATTTTTTAAGCAATAATAGTAGCTTTACCAGTAGTTTTAGTAGTAGTCTAAGTAGTAAGCTTTAGAAGTAGTAGAAGTAGGAGGAGGGAGGAGTTGTAGTAGTATCAGTGATGTAAATTTGGCTTTATAGTAGCAGTAGTAACAGTATTAGTAGCTTTAGCAGCAGAAGTAGTAGTAATAGTAGTAGTACAGTGAGTTGTAGTAGCAGTAATAGTAGCAGCAGTAGCTTTAGCAGTAGTACTAGTAGTAGCTTTAGTGGGTGTAGTAGCGGTGGTAGTAGCTTTAGCAGTAGTAGTAGTACCAGTAGTATTCATTTTATCAGTAGCAGAAGCAGTAGTAGCAGTAGTAGTAGGAGGAGGAGTAATAGTAGTATCTTTAGTGGGTGTAGAATCATTAGTAGTAGTAGTGGTAATAGCTTTAGCAGTAGTAGTAGTAGCTGTATTGAGTGTAGCAGTAGCAGCAGTAGCAGTAGTAGTAGTACTAGTTTAAGTGAGTAGTAGAAGTAGTAATAGTAGTTTTACTGGGAGTAGTAGAATTAGCAGCAGTAGTAGCAGTAACAGAAGTAGTAGGAGATTTGCTTGGTGTAGTAGCATTAGCAGTGTAGTAGTAGTAGTAGTAGTAGTAGTAATAATAGTTTTAGTGGTGTGCAGTATGTGCAATAGCATTAGTAGTACTATACTCCACATTCCTCATTGGCAGTGGCACACAGACTTCCACAGAGGAACATCAAAAGGGACTGACAGACTCTCTCGTGCTCCTCCCCGGAGCTCCCACTCTGGGTTAGACGAGCACAGACATTCCCCCCATCCAGGAGAAGACTGGAGACGAGCGGAGGAGGAGGAGGAGGAGACTTCCACAAGGGAGAGTGACTTTTATATTCACCAGATACTGCTTCAATTTTATATTTGACTTTTGGTTGGGCTGTAAGACTTTTAAAAATCTAAATTAGGATAATAAAAATCATTTGCAGATACCCGAAGCAGTGCTAGAGCCTGGGTTTGTGTCGTCATGTCTCACAGAACTGCAGTTAGATTCATGTTACAGCAGTCCATGGGTTTCAGAATGATGAAAAGTTAAAACCATTGCTATAGAAATTAGCATTTAGCAAGTAAACATATCAATATAGATTTTTGGATGTTAAAACTTAAACTCAGTGTTGATTCAAAGGTTTACCTCTACAGAGACTTATGACATTTATGAAACTTCCGTACAGCATAATCAGTAAAATGTGGTAGCAGAAGCAGTAGTAGTAGCAGCAGTTATAGCAGTAGTACTAGCAGTACTAGTAGTGGAGGGCTGTTGAGATTGCATCTAACTGCTCGACTGATGATGCAATCTCAACAGCCCTCCACTCAGCCCTTACACACCTGCACACCAGAGACTCATATGTTAGAATGCTGTTCATTGACTTCAGTTCAGCATTCAACACAATCGTCCCCTAGCGACTCATACTCAAACTAGACAGGCTGGGGATCAACACCTTGATGTGCAACTGGCTGCTGGATTTCCTGACAGGAAGACCGCAGGCAGTACGGGCACTCCAGCACCATCACACTGAACACAGGGATTCCCCAAGGACGTGTGCTGACCCCCCTCCTCTTCACTCTGCTGACCCACGACTGTCAAACAGCTCCAACCTCTTCATCAAGTTTGGAACGACGATGAGACTCATTATAGGAGCGAGGTGAGCCGCCTGGTCAAGTGGTGCAGTAACAACAACCTCTCCCTGAACACGGAGAAGACAAAGGAGATTGTCGTAGACTTCAGGAGAGCACACACACAGCACGCCCCCCCTTACCATCAAGGGGGCTGCTGTGGAGAGATTAAGCACCACCAAGTTCCTGGCTGTGCATATCTCTGAGGACCTCTTCTGGTCAAAGAACACTGCATCACTGGCCAATAAAGCCCAACACAATCTACTTCTTCCGCAAACTGAAGAGAGCCAGACCCCCTGCTTCCATCATCCACACCTTCTACAGAGGCACCATAGAGAGCATCCTCACCATCTGCATCACTGTGTGGTATGGCACCCGCACCGTGTCCTAGTGGGTGCTGCAATTTCAAATCCTGTGTGTGCAACCTGTACAAATGGTTTTTGACAATAAAGCTGACTTTGAACTTTGAGTAGCAGCACTAGTTGAAGCAGCAACAGCAGTGGTAGTAGCAGCTCTAGTAGCAGCAGTAGTAGCAGCAGTAGTAGCAGTATTGGTAGTAGTACTAGTAGGAAGAGGAGCTTTAGCAGTTAAGTAATAGTAATAGTAAAAGATAGTAGTAACAGTGGTAATCATAGTAGCAGTAGCCTTAGGACAAAAAATAGCGTACTGTATTTAGTGTATAGTAGTGTAATTAGTATTTTTATATTTTATGAAATAAATAAATACAATATCCTGCTTCAAAGTTTGTTATTGTGACAAACCTACACACAGATTCATAAAAACCATGTGCCCTCTACTGTACGCACAAATGCAAAGAGTAAAGCGTAAAGAAAGGTAAATGCATTTTTGTTTGTTTTACTTCTATATCTCTGAATCCTAAGATATAAGAAAATGATGTTCTAACAAAATCACAGCAAACCCACAGCTTTCCCATCTCATATGTTCTAATTTACACAATTTATGGTGCTACATGGTGTGTTTATGCTAATTATATATATATATAGGTATTGACTTATGCAGATGATGAACGATGTGCTTTTTCCTGTCAGATTTAAACAGTCATTTTCCTCATTATCTGCAGCCTCTGCTCCAAAAAATGTCATTCCATTTATCATCTATGTCACGTATGTAAGCCTTTTCCTAATCATCGAGAATATTTGAAAAGGTCTGATATTACACGAAATGGATTCCTGTGAGCTTTAAGTTATGTTATAATGCTGTTACCTCCTCAAAAACACCTGGAGTTGTGTTTTATAATCCCTTAATTATTAGTTTGTCAGCATCTCCAAAGCTCAAAATGCTGTGTTCCACCTTGTGATGTCATGAAGCGGATGTATTCAGGGGGTGGGTGGGCAAACTTTTTGACTCGTGGGCCACAAAGGGTTCTAAAATTTGACAGAAGGGCCGGACCAGGAGCAGATGGATTTAGTGTTTTGGTAATCCACCTCATAAGAGCAAAAAATAACATGGGATAGAAAACATGTGCTTTATTTCAATTAAAAATGAACAAAAGCATTACAACAAAATGTCCATCTTTCAAGTTCCACGGTATTTAGCTATTTATTGAAATGACTCTTAAAACACAGAAAATTTAATAAAATATGGCTTTTTTTAAATGACTAACAGTTACGATTTTAAAGCACCAAAAGTTCTGTTCTCCTTCAGGTTCTTTCGTTCTTTCGTTGACTGCTTGCTAGCATAGTTAGCATGTTTTGTGGCAAAGTGACGGCTGATATTATATTCTTTAAAAACCGCTACAGTCTCTTGGCATATCAGGCATACAGCAGGTGATAAGTATTCAGTGAAAAAATATTTACTTGTCCACTCCTTATTAAACACTCAGCATTTTTTTCTTTTCTTAGCTCCGCTCGGCTTTACAGGAGGGTTAAAGAGTAAAGCACAAATGTGGAGTAAAACGCCGCACTTCAACAAAGGTCAATGTATCTAGTGCGTCAGCTGTTGGAAAACACCAGAATTGCAGAGAAATTAAAACATTATCAAGGTTTATTAATATAATTTCTTCAAGTTTGGTGGGCCGGATTAAAAAGCTTAACGGGCCGCATATGGCCCCCGGGCCGTAGTTTGCCCATGCCTGTTCTAGTGGTTTATGCAGGTTTATGGCGTTTACAAACACAGTGGAGCACTTCCTGGAAAAGAGTGTTTTCCGTTTGAGTTAATGTTACAAAAGACAACTCCAGGTCTGTTTGTGATGAAGAAACAACATTAGAACATAGATCAGAGAATAGGCTCTTTAAAGGGACAGTGTGTAAGATTTTTATCCGTTAATTACTGAAATTGGAGATACCCATTCAAAAATACATTGTTTTCCAAGCCTTTTCACTTCCATCATGAAATCAAAGTATTCTTTTGGACTTAGATATAGTCACATAAAAGGGGGATCTTCCCCATGCAGAGGCAGCCATTTTGAATACGAGAGCCGCAGAAGGACATTTGGGTTCCGCCTTTGGCAAGGCTCGTGGTTTTGGGTAAACAACACAAGCATGCTGCCGGATCAGACGTCGTAATGGATCTAACACGTGTTTTGGACTAAATTGTTTTACTGGATTTTATTCACTGGATCCTTACGGACAAATTGAGAGCAAGTTTATGGTGAAATACAGAGTTTGACCTGTGGAAAGCATTCTAAGGTAAGCTAACCTTGTTTTGTGCTTTTCCGTATAAAAGCCCCATGTGCTCGGGGAGTGATTGTTGTGCAGGGAAATGAATTGTATAGTCAAAAAGAGGAGACTGTAAGGTTTCATTTGATGTGTAGAGTGTCATGGTACATGATCGGGAATGTGTGTTTTCATGAGAAAAAAAAAAAAAACAGGACCGCGTTTTATTTATACAGTAGTGGGCGCGGGCACGAGCCGCGCGCCCGGGTGACCCTCGAGGTCTGCCGTAGCTAAAACAGAAAGTGCAATAGCACCATCCACCTATGCGCCACGAATCCTACACACTGGGGCTTTAAACTCAAAGGATTATATTAGGATTACATGTACTTTTGTTGTACTTTTGTCTGATTTTTGTGTGTGTAAATAGGACACAAATAGCAGATATAAAGGGGGGGAAAGCACACTGGATTATTACAAAAATGGAAAGATCTGAATGAAAAGAAACACAGGCTCACACCCAGCAACATCAAACAGAGAAGTACAGACAGACGGAAAGACCCCTCCCCACACTCGAGTACAGAGAGAGAGAGAGAGGGAGGAGAGGAGGGAGAGAGAGAGAGAGAGAGAGAAAGAGAGAAAGAGGGAGAGGGGAAGGAGAGAGAGAAAGCGTATGGGAATGGGAGAAAGAGAGAGAGAGAGAGGGAGAGAAAGAGGAGAACATGGGGGGATGAGAAAGGGTGGGAAAGGATGGGGAAGGAGGAGAAAGAAAGAGAGAGGGGGGAGAGGGGCTTGTACAGACAAGAGAGAGCGAAGAGAGAGAGAGAGGAAGGCAGAGGAGGGGAGGGAAGAGGAAGAGAGGTAAGAGGGGGAAGAGAGAGAAGGAGAGAGAGAGGAGAACATGGGGGGATGAGAAAGGGTGGGAAAGGATGGGGAAGGAGGAGAAAGAAAGAGAGAGGGGGAGAGGGGCTTGTACAGACAAGAGAGAGCGAGAGAGAGAGAGAGAGAGAGGAAGGCAGAGGAGGGGAGGGAAGGAGGAAGAGAGGTAAGAGGGGGAAGAGAGAGAGAGAGGAGAGAGAAGACATGTACAGGCACATGATTGAGAGAGAGGAAGGTGGAGAGAGGATGAGAGAGGGAGAGAGAGAAGATAAGGCCAGAGCATGGGGAGAAAAGAGAGGAGGGAGAGAGAATGAGAGACAGGTGGTTACCCCTCCCCCTGCACCAGCACATGGAGAGAAGAGAGAGAGTGCGAAGGAGGAAGAGTGAGAAAGAGATAGAAAGAATAGGGGGAGAGAGGAGAAGAAGGGATGGCAGGATTTTATAGACAGGCTGCTACCATAGGAGAGGAGAGAGGTGGAGAAAGAAAGGAGAGGGAGAAGCAGTGAAAAGGGGAGGCTGAGAGGATAGAGAGAGAGAAACGGAGAGAAGAGGACAGGAAAAGAAGGAGAGCAAATGAGAGAGAGTGAGGATGATGCAGGGAGATAGACAAGAATATAGAAAGGAGCAAGAGAGGAGAGAAGGAACAGAGGGGATGGATGGAGGATAGAAAAGGGAGGGGGTAGTTGAAGAGAGGATGCCAAGAGAGCAGTTTGGTGATGGTTTCGAGGAGAAGACAGGAGCAGAGGCAGAGGAACAAAGAGGCGGAGGAGGGAGAGAGAGAGAGAGAGCGATGGAGAAGAAGGAGAGGCAGCAGCTACGAAGGAAACCAGGGTGTGGCTCAAACGGGTAAAAAATTGGATTTCAAAAAGGGCTGTATAATTTAGTTTAGTTTTTAAAAATGTTTACGATTTGGAACATTTTTTGCATTTTTAATTAAGGATTTGGTTCATTTTAAACATGTCCAGGGGCATTCACGCTTGAGAAAAGACTGTAATCTGACCTAAATGAATACAAAAGTCCCATGTATTTCAGAACCTGTTTGTAGAGCTCTAAACTACAGGGATAGTGGGATGTTTTTCTATAGAATTGTATTTTTTTTAAAAATACTGCAAGTTCATTTTTTATTAACTACACAAAAACTAAAACACCAAATATCTTCAAATTCCATTTCTGTAAATGCATTCGGGTGCTGCTCTTTCCCAGAGTGTGTGTCTGCCAGTATTGCTACATGGGTAATATTTATCTCTCGAGGTGCAGGAAAGTGTCTTGCCCACTGACACAACAATATACACCGGCCCAAAGCTAGTATCTAATCACCAACCATGAGCCACGCCAGGCTGACTTTCCCATTTTTCTGTCTCAAATTTTCAGATAGAATGCATTTTCTGTAGTATGTAAAAGGACTGAATGAAGAGAACCAAATAATTCCTATGGCAACCTTAACATGAAGTAGTTGAAATAGAATTGTAGAATAAAATAACTGCAGTACATTTTGTTTTTATAATAATCAGTGGTGAAAGTAGTTTTCATTTCTTACAGGTGCTATAATGTCCAGTGCATCACTTTACCGTAAAAAAAAAAAAAACACTCGTTTTACCCGGGGTTTTTTATAACACCTTAAAATATAACTACAGTGCTGACTCAGCATAAACCCTCTCTTGCCGGGGGGGATTCGAACTCACAACCCCCGGGGGGAAAAAATCAATGACTTACCAGCTGAGCTAACCAGCTGGTAGCTTTCAGTTATTCTCGAAAGACATAGTGTGGTTGGTTGTGCTTTTTACTTAAAGCCCCAGTGTGTAGGATTCGTGGCGCATAGGTGGATGGTGCTATTGCACTTTCTGTTTTAGCTACGGCAGACCTCGAGGGTCACCCGGGCGCGGTCCCGTTTTTTTTTTGTTTTTTTTTCTTTTCTCATGAAAACACACATTCCCGATCATGTACCATGACACTCTACACATCAAATGAAACCTTACAGTCTCCTCTTTTTGACTATGCAATTCATTTCCCTGCAAAACAATCACTCCCCGAGCACATGGGGCTTTTATACGGAAAAGCACAAAACAAGGTTAGCTTACCTTAGAATGCTTTGCACAGGTCAAACTCTGTATTTCACCATAAACTTGCTCTCAATTTGTCCGTAAGGATCCAGCGAATAAAATCCAGTAAAACAATTTAGTCCAAAACACGTGTTAGATCCATTACGACGTCTGATCCGGCAGCATGCTTGTGTTGTTTAGCCAAAACCATGAGCCTTGCCGAAGGCGGAGCCCAAATGTCCTTCTGCGGCTCTCGTATTCAAAATGGCTGCCTCTGCATGGGGAAGATCCCCCTTTTATGTGACTATATCTAAGTCCAAAAGAATACTTTGATTTCATGATGGAAGTGAAAAGGCTTGGAAAACAATGTATTTTTGAATGGGTATCTTCAATTTCAGTAATTAACGGGTAAAAATCTTACACACTGTCCCTTTAAATAGCGCACCTTACTTTTTTTTTTCAAATGTGGGTTTTGGCCACCATAACCATATTTTCTTAGCGGTGCTGCGTACCGGCTGTGAATTTTATACCGGTGCGTCGTTCCGGTGCGCACCGCTTTACTTTCACCACTGATAATAATATCCTGTAAACCAGAAGTGGGACCACGTCGTTGTTTAGCAAGTCTCAAGTAAGTCCCAAGTATTTAACCTCAAGTCCGAGTCATGTCCCAAGTCAAAGAGAGGCAAGTCCAAGTCGAGTCCCAGGTCAGTGATCCATAAGTCCTATACTACTTTCAAGTCTTTTCAAGTCTTCAGACAGAAATACATTAAAGGTCCCAAGGCATGAAATTTTCACTTTCTGAGGTTCTTGAACGTTAATGTGAGCTCCCCTACCCTGTTTAGGCCCCTCCCCCCATGGTTAAAAGTTGTGAAATGTCTAAACTGAGCATTTGCGATCCTTTTCTGCGTTACAAAAAATTGGAGCTCAAACGGGCGAGTTTGAACAAGGCACCTTGTTGACGTCAGATCGAAAAAAGAAATGCAAATGCAGTTCCACCCCCGTCTGTCTGTACTCAGCGTCTCTGTAAATCACGCCCAGAGAGTTTGGACTGCGAATGCACTAGGCAATGCGAAATGCGTTTTTTTATTTGCCTGGAACCACGTCCGAGTGTTTCTAGGCTCGGAAGTCCTTTATCTGAGCCTCTGGACCTTTGAACAGCAGTGGTTTAATTTTATTTTCTGTGGAAATGTGTTTATTTTTCAATGGAATGCTTCAAATCTCTCCGTGCAAAAACAAGGAAATGGATCAGCTGTGGGCTCTGAGCTCTGAGCGGAGCGTTTGGCCACGCCCCCACCCTCTACTATTGGCCAGCTGTTTTCTCCTCATTTGCATTAAAGCAACAACGCCCAGAATAAAGAGTTTGAGAGAGATATTTATGACTCTTTCTCATCTTATCTCTGTTTCTCATGCACTGAGTGTTGATTTTGAAGAAGGATTCATTTACAGTATTAGGGAACCATTAAGGAGCCATATAAAAGCATCAAGAAGTACCATGTCATGGGACCTTTAAAAGGTTAGGCTAAATAAGCCATGTTTACATATATTTTATATTGTGAATTTATTAAATAATTGTACAGTGGTCCCTCGTTTATCGCGGGGGTTAGGTTCCAGAAATAACCCGTAATACGTGAAATCAGCGAAGTAGGACAACTTTATATTTTACAATTATTACACATGTTTTAAGGCTGTAAACGCCTCACCACACACATTATACACTTTTCTCAGACTAGTATTAACATTTTCTCACATTTCTCTCTTGTTTAAACACTCAATGATGCACCCATGGTCACACGGTGGTTTAATCTTGGTTTAAACCTGGTCTAGTCCTGGTTTACTCCAGGTTTAGACCTGGTTTAGACCTGATTTAGTCCTGGTTTAGTCCATGTTTAGTCCTGGTCTAGTCCTGGTCTAGTTCCGGTCTAGTCCCGGTCTGGTCCCATGTCTCATGTCTCCGCTCCTCGTGCATCCGGCCCCGGAGCCTGGTGCGGCTCGGACTGCTTCTCATTCAAACACAGTGTGACCACAGAGGGACGAGCAGGGCGCCCCGCGCTCATCCCACAGCACTGCCTGGTTCTGAACTGTAGTGAGAACGCTTCCGTGCGTTCTCAGGACTGGTTCCGCTGCCTGGACTCCAGGCTCCACCAGTTCGTTCTGCGGAAACACTGCCGCTACTTCCAACATTGATCACCCGGAGAAGTGTTCGCGCGGACACGTGCACCTGCTCATCGTGGTCAAATCCGTGCGCCTCACCTGAGGCTGTGAGTACGAGACCAAGGCGGCGGTCCCGAGAAGAAACACGGTCTATTTCCGCAGAACGAACTGGTGGAACCTGGAATCCAGGCGGCGGAACCAGTCCTGAGAGCGCATGGAAGCGTTCTTACTACAGTTCAGAACCTGCACGTCCCAAGACGTGGCAGTGCCTTTGGATGAGCGCAGTGCGCCCTGCTGTGTCCCACAGAACACAATGTTGATACACTATAAAAAAAAAAAATTGAAATAAAAAAAAAAAAAAATCACATCAGAACAGTGAGGCCGCGAAAAGTGAACCGCGATAGAGCGAGGGACCACTGTACAGCATTTTGAAATGAACCAGATGGGGTTTCTCTATTTTTAAAATTGTATTTTTATTTATTTTATTCATCAATTGCATCCTGTTAAAGGAATATTAACGTTTTTACAGTCTGAACCTTATTTCGGTAATAAAACAACGTCATTTACTCAGTTACTCATTTACCCAGAGTACTTTGGTGTTATTTGGAGCATTTCTGGAGATTTTGTAGTTTAGCGATATCCATAACGTGAGTGCTCGGGGCACGGTGTTGCAGTCACCAAATGACACAAACTTTAGCACTTTTCAGCTGACAAAAGCTCAGTGTTAGCCTACAGTTTCACTGGAGTCCAAAGTGGACTGTAATGTTTTTTATTCATTTAACATATTATGTTAAACAACAACAACAAAAAATCAAAGTTGGAACAGTTCTCTGTTTTAATGCTCATTCATTCATTCATTCATCTTCAGCTTTTCCATTTTCTGGGTCGCGGGGGCAGCAGTCCAAGCAGATCTGCTGCCCAGAACACAAGGCACCAGCCCTCATGAATCCTCCCGCGGGTGGTGGGTCCACAGGAGGAGCTAATGCTCATGTTGAGGCATAATAAATATAAAACAATGCCACAAACTTAAGTATATTACATATAACATTTTAATTTTAACCAGCTGTAAAACATTTTATGTTTTACGATTTTAAGAAAAGTGATTTTTAACTTGAAGAATGAGTCAAATACAGAGAACATTTTCAACTTTCTGGTTGGGGGTTTGTCACCTGCTTGTTTCTATGGATATGTCATTGCTCTGCTTGGAATGTTCCACAGTATGATGTTAAACTGTTCTTCTTTACATTTATTCAATTACAGGTGGTTTTATAGCTTAAAAATACCAATAAAAACAGGCATTCTGACTGTGGGTGTGAGCGGGGTCGCCTCTCCACGGATCTGAGCTGTAACTTGGTTTAGTTTGGTCTCCATGAAGTTAGAAAGGTTTAATGCCATACTGTGAAATATTCCAGACAAAGTAGTAACATCTCCATGGAGAAAAGCATTTGACGGACCCTCCACCAAAAAAGTAACACAATGCACCTTCACTTAAGCTCCTGTAGTCCATTGTGCACAGCTCTGTCTCTGTGCTCTGAGCCCTCACGTAAAATAAAATCACTGGTTTATCACTCATTTGGAGCCCGTGTGAAATGCGGATTCAAATGTAGCAGAGCTTTTTGCGCTGTGCCTGGGGCTGCTGTAAAACGTGTGGTTGCTCCTGATTTGGCACGTGTCCCGGGACCCTTACCTTTAATAGTCCCTGTATTTACTGTGAGCCATTACAGACTCCATAAACACTGTGCATCCGACTGCTGCTGGGAACACATAACACTGATAAAACTGGGAACGCAAATTAGCTACAATGCTTTAAATCAGGGGTCTTCAACATTTTTCAGGCCAGGGACCCCCAAACTGATGGAGAGCTGGAGAGAGCTTTGTTGCCAAATCAGTTTAATCTATTTTTCTGCCTAGATCAGGCATGGGCAAACTACGGCCCGAGGGCCATATGCAGCTAAGCTTTTTAATCCGGCCCGCCGAACTTGAAGAAATTACATTAATAAACCTTGTTAATGTTTTAATGTTTTAATTTCCCTGCAATTCTGGCATTTTTCAATAGCTGGCGCACTAGATACATTGACCTCTGTAAAGATGAGCTAAGAAAAGAAAAGTGGACAGAGACTGTCGAGTGTTTAATAAGTTTAGTTTAGTTTAGTTTAGTTTATTATTAGGATCCCCATTAGCTGTGCTCTACAGCCAGCTAGTCTTCCTGGGGTCCTTGTTAAAGATCCCATGACATGGTACTTCTTCATGCTTTTATATGGCTCCTTAATGGTTCCCTAATACTGTAAATGAATCCTTCTTCAAAATCAACACTCAGTGCATGAGAAAGAGAGATAAGATGAGAAAGAGTACAGTCTGAGTACAGTCTGAGTACAGTCTGTCACAGTAAACGGAGTAACCTCCCAGTGCCTCAGCAGCAGTGTCGGAGTCCCACAAGGCTCTGTACTCGGACCACTGCTATTTTCATTATACATCAACGATTTACCGGATGTCTGCCCTGAATTGAATACGTTGATGTATGCAGATGATGCTGTCCTTTTTATCCAGGGTAGGGATGTCAGCACTGTTGCTGCCAAGCTTACAACTGGACTTAGCAAGGTGCACAACTGGCTTCAACAAAGCTGCCTCTTACTCAATTTAAAAAAGACAGTTTGTATGACTTTCAGCAAAAAAACAGTGAATCAGTCAAACTCTTCTGTGTTTTTGGATGGAGAGGAATTGGAGTTGGTGACTCAATATAAATATCTCGGAGTTATATTAGATTGTAATCTCACATTCAAAAAACACATTAAAAAAGTTACAAATACCATCAAATTTAATATGCAAAATTTCAAACAGATTCGGCCATTCATTACAGCAGAGGCAGCAAAGTCTTACCTCCATTCTATGCTCTTCTCTCATATTGACTATTGTTTTACAGTGTGGTTATTTGCTGGTGTCACTGCTCTCAAGCCAATTGAACAACTGTACAAAAGATCAATAAAGATATTAGATCGGAAGCCCCAATCCTATCACATATGTCCACTTTTAGACAAATATAAGTTTTTAAATTTCGAAAATCTAAAATCTTTTAAATATTGTTGTTTTGTATATAAAGTCCTAAATGGCATTGCCCCACCACCTATGGTAGAATTCATCAAAAAAAGGAACCGTGAGACCAGCACGAGATCCACAATGAGGGGAGACTGTGAAGTCCAGTTTAGAAAGTGCACCTTTGCCCAAAACGTTCTTTCTATAAAGGGCTGTTTGAGCTGGAACACTCTGCCTGCTGCAGTCAGGGACAGCGCCACCTTTGGGTCTTTTAAAAAACAACTAAAGGGTTGGCTATTTAATAATCAAAGATGTGATCACTAAAAATCATTTTAATCTTTTAATCTTTTTAGACTAGTGTGAGAGTGAATGTGAGTGCATGAAGCTGAGTGTGTGTATGTAAGTTGTAGTGAGTGAGTGCATGAGCACAGTCATAGGCACCTTAACTAAAAGCACCTTAGTATTAGAACTACCTCATGGCATTTTAAGTGATTGTACAGATTTGTTTTATGTCTTGTCCAACCATGTGTATAATGTTTGTTGTATTGTCTTAATGTAGACTGTGTTTTTATTATTGTCTGTCACTGCATGTTCTGCCCTTTTACTGTATCCTGTTTTACCCCTTCCAATGGGACTACGGATGGAAATTAGCTCCTAGCTAAATCCGGTGTATTTACGGCACTAGTCGTTCATTAATACATGCTGTCCCATTCAAATAAATAAATAAAATAAAAAAAATAAAAAAAGAGTATTTTTCCTCATTCTGAACACTCCATAATGGGCATTGTTGCTTGAATGCAAATGAGGAGAAAAGAGCTGGCCAATAGTAGAGGGTGGGGGCGTGGCCAAACTCTCCACTCTGAGCTCTGAGCTCTCAGCTGATCCATTTCCTTGTTTTTGCACGGGGGGAGAGATTTGAAGCGTTCTGTTGAAAAATAAACACATTTCCACAGAAAATAAAATTAAACCACTGCTGTTCAAAGGTCCAGAGGCTCAGATAAAGGACTTCCGAGCCTAGAAACACTCGGACGTGCCTCCAGGCAAATAAAAAAACGCATTTCGCATTGCCTAGCTCCTCCGCAGTCCAAACTCTCTGGGCGTGATTTACAGAGACGCTGAGTACAGACAGACGGGGGTGGAACTGCATTTGCATTTCTTTTTTCGATCTGACGTCAATAAGGTGCCTTGTTCAAACTCGCCCGTTTGAGCTTTTGATTTTTTGTAACGCAGAAAAGGATCGCAAATGCTCAGTTTAGACATTTCGCAAGTTTTAACCATGGGGGGGGGGGGGGGGCTAAACAGGGTAGGGGAGCTCACATTAACGTTCAAAAACCTCAGAAAGTGAAAATTTCATGCCATGGGACCTTTAAAAAGCACAAAGTAAAAAAGGTACAAAACACACATCAATACATTTCAATAAATATCACACATCAATACATTTAATTTCTATAAAAATCTCTAAAAAATGACAGTAACAAGTAATAAGCAGTGCATTACAGTTTTTGAGTAACTTGCCCAACACTGATTACAAGTAGCCAATCCCAATGTCATTTTTTAGTTTTCTTTTAAAGTCCAACTTCTGTTCTGTTTCAATGAGCCTCAATGGCAAAATGTTCCATCCTTTTATTGCTCTAAAGATAAAGGTGCGTTGGAGAAAATTTGTATTTGCTTTTGGAATTTTAAACCGTCCTTCTGACGCATGTCTAGTGCCGTAACCGTGTGGTTCTCTATTTTTCTCAAACTGATCGGACAAAAATAGTGGAATTTTTGATTTTAATACTTTCCATGTGGAGAATAATAAAGAAGCCAGTGCTTGATCCTGAACCTTTAGCCAACCTAGATTAGAATGCAGGGTTATTATCCTGGTTCTGTAAGGGCAGTTTAGTGTGACACGAGCTGCTTTGTTCTGCAATAATTGGAGTCTCTCAAGATCTTTTCTTTTTGCCGTGGACCAAATGATCTGACAGTAGTCAAGTTGAGAAATTGAGTTGAGTTCTCACAACAAGCTTTGCCATATCTGCTGACAAGTATTGACGGCATCTTCTAACAGCAGCTAAAGATCTTCCCATTTTCTTTGTAATGAACTCAGTATGTTTTGTCCAAGACAACTTGTTGTCCAGGTAGACACCTAAAAGCTTAGCCTCTGATACCTGATCTATAGGAGTGTTATTAATTAATACATTTTACTTTGGGTTGTGCTTGAGAGATTTATTTGAGCCAAGCACTATGCATTTTGTTTTTGAAGTGTTTAACATGAGTTTATTATTTGAGACCCATTGCTCAACCATCTTTAGTTCTTTGTTTAAAATTGATGACAGTTCAGATATGGATTTTGCAGATGCGTAGACTGTTGTATCGTCAGCATACATTGTAGTTTTTGCTTGTTTCAGGACTAATGGTAGATCATTTGTGAAAATGCCATACAAGAGTGGACCAAGGCAGCTCCCTTGAGGAATACCACAGTTCACTGACACACTTGTGAGAAACTCCCATTAGAATATACACTGTGTGATCTGTTAAACAGATAGCTGCTCATCCACGTCAATGCTGGTGGTTGAAATCCGTACAACTCTAATTTTTCTAAAAGTAAACTATAATCTATTAAATCAAAAGCAGTTGAAAAATCTAGAAGGACAGCTCCACAAATCATCTGTTTGTCCAGCTCTCTGTACCATTCATCAGTCATTTGTGTCAATGCTGAACAAGAGGAGTATCCCTTTTTATAAGCATGTTGAAAACTCATCAAGAGGTCATGTTTCCAGAAATAGGACTGTATTTGATTAAATATGGCTTTTTCAAAGATTTTGCTTAGAGCCGGTAACAAACTAATAGGCCGACTGTTAGGGCCAGAAAAAGGCATGTTCTTGTCCTTAGATAATGGAATGATCTTGGCCTCTTTCCAGACTTTTGGAAAAGTGGCTGTTTTTAAGCTGTTATTGAAAATATGACAAATTGGATCAGCAATATAATCTGCTGCGAGATGGATTCGTTTTTCATCAATATCATCAATGCCTGCAGGCTTACATTTACAGACAGCTTTGATTAACTTTAAAATAGCTTCAGTAGTAAAATCAGTTAAATTAAATTGACAGGACTTGTTTCTCATAAAATCTTTTAGATTGTCTTTAAATGAACGATTTATTCCATTCCCCATAGTTTTTCTCAAATTTGACACTTTATCTCTGAAAAAAACATTTAGGTGATTGGCTACATCTTTTGGTTTGGTGATAGCAATACCCCCATTATCAATAAATGTAGGCTGTGTAGAAATGGTCCTGCCCATCAGGCTGTTTAGAGTTTTCCATAACAGCTTCTGATCAGTTTTTGTCCTTTCTAGTTGCTGTGCATAATATTACCGCTTCTTCTTTAGATTTAATGTAGTAGCAGCATTTCTCAGCTTACAATAGTGTTGCTTATCTTCTACCAGTTTTGTTGTTTGTGCTAAGAGCTTGGCCTCATCTCTGTGGTGCACAGAGGTCTTCAGTTCCTGTGATGCCTCCTCACAGTTAATTTCTTAACTGGTGCATGCTTATTTATAACTGGGAGAAAAATATTTAGAAATGTATCCAAAGCAATATCAGTGTCCTTGGCTTTAAAAACATCTGTCCAGCATAGTTTTTTAATATCCACCAAGTAGGCATCCTGTGAAAATGTTCTATAGGATCGCTTAAAGGGATATGCCACCCCCAGGTCAAATTTGGGCATCTCCCCACAGTCCAGAGACTAAAATAAGTGGTGGAAAGCGTTTTCCTGGTCACCCAGCCATTGTCCGAGTCTGTCGCCACTGACCGCCGCGGTAGCTGCAGCTCCTCCGGCGCCAGAGAAAGATTTCGGCCAAAAGGAATTAATTTGCTCGATGCGTTTCCCAATTACTTTCTGTGTAGTGCGCATTCATATCGAGTGCAAATAAATGTGCAAATCAACACGGAGAGCTTGACTTTTTCATTTTGGGTGGGAACTATTTTTCAGTGCGGAAATACACAGCCGAAGCACACATAACGCTGCCAGGGGAATCCCTGTTACGCACCAGGAAGGGAGTTCCCCTGTTGCGCAGCGTGGTAAACAAAGCTAGCGCTAGCTAGCTGATAACACGAGTTGTAATGGAGATTGAAGACATTGAAGATTACATTACAGACGAAGATGATGACTTTGACTTCCGAAATCCCAGACTTTACCTTTTTGAACCAGTCTACACTGAAGAGGAGTTGCAGGAATTGAAGACTGGATGTTACGACTACTGAAGGCGATGAGCCAAGGAGAGCACATAGCAACTTTATCCGGCGCGATAAAGTGAACTGGAAAAGGAAAAATAAACCGAGCGGACCCAATGGACAGTTGTGTACAGAGTAAGTCGTATATCTAATATAATAGTAAATGATCAGAGTACTCTCTGGTGATGTCGGTATGTTTTTCTTGCAGTAAAAGTTGTTGTTTCCACAGACAGTACAGGCTGGTGTCGTACCGTGTTGTGCTTTGTTTACGGAAGGTGGGGGCTTGGATTCCCCACCTTCCGTGCTTTGTGCTTCGGCTGTGTATTTCCGCACTGAAAAATAGTTCCCACCCAAAATGAAAAAGTCAAGCTCTCCGTGTTGATTTGCACATTTATTTGCACTCGATATGAATGCGCACTACACAGAAAATAATTGGGAAAAGCATCGAGCAAATTAATTCCTTTTGGCCGAAATCTTCCGTTGGCGCCATTAGCCTCCAGCAAATATGCGGAGGAGCTTCAGATACCGCGGCGGTCAGTGGCGACAGACTCGGACAATGGCTGGGTGACCAGGAAAACGCTTTCCACCACTTATTTTACTCTCTGGACTGTGGGGAGATGCCCAAGTTTGACCTGGGGGTGGCATATCCCTTTAAATACAATTTTTGGTTTAGCTTTGGGAACTTTAGTTTTTCTTGCGATGATGACCATATTATGATCAGAACATCTAACTGCTATTGACAGAGCTTGACTATAATTGACATGTGCTGATAAAAATATGTCAATACAGGATCAATACAGGTGGTAGTGCCCTCACCTCAGTATAGTGCTTATACGTGTGGGCTGCGTAACCATTTGCTTTAAAGATCCCATGACATGGTACTTCTTGATGCTTTTATATGGCTCCTTAATGGTTCCCTAATACTGTAAATGAATCCTTCTTCAAAATCAACACTCAGTGCATGAGAAACAGAGATAAGATGAGAAAGAGTATTTTTTCTCTCTCTGAACAGGCCATAATGGGCGTTGTTGCTTGAATGCAAATGAGGAGAAAAGAGCTGGCCTATAGTAGAGGGTGGGGGCGTGGCCAAACTCTCCGCTCTCGGCTCTGAGCCCTCAGCTGATCCATTTCCTTGTTTTTGCACGGGGGAGAGATTTGAAGCGTTCCATTGAAAAATAAACACATTTCCACAGAAAATAAAATTAAACCACTGCTGTTCAAAGGTCCAGAGGCTCAGATAAAGGACTTCCGAGCCTAGAAACACTCGGACGTGCCTCCAGGCAAATAAAAAAACGCATTTCGCATTGCCTAGCGCATTCGCAGTCCAAACTCTCTGGGCGTGATTTACAGAGACGCTGAGTACAGACAGACGGGGGTGGAACTGCATTTGCATTTCTTTTTTCGATCTGACGTCAATAAGGTTGCCTTGTTCAAAATCGCCCGTTTGAGCTCCGATTTTTTGTAACGCAGAAAAGGATCGCAAATGCTCAGTTTAGACATTTCGCAACTTTTAACCATGGGGGGAAGGGGGGCTAAACAGGGTAGGGGAGCTCACATTAACGTTCAAAAACCTCAGAAAGAGAAAATTTCATGCCATGGGACCTTTAAGCAACAACCATTTGTTATGTTGGACAGATGATTCTATAAAGGGCACTTTCTATCCAGCCAATTAATGTTTAGGTCCCCCATGAATACCACTTCCACATTTAGGTCACACCTTGTCAAGCATTTTACCAGTATTTTCTAAATACCTTACGTTTGAAGAAGAACATCCTATTAGGAGCGGTTTTATATGTGGGACATAGAGTTCTATCCACAGGACCTCCAAATCACTGCACATTATGTCTTCTCTTATTTTTACAGGAATATTTATCCGAGTGTAGAAAGCCACTCCTCCTCCATATTGATTTCTATCGTTTCTGAACAGATTATAGCCAGATACATTTAGTTCTTCATTATTAAATGAATCATTTAAATGCGTCTCTGTTAGAGCCAATACATGAATGTTATTTGTATGTAACAGGTTTTCTACTTCATAGACTTTGTTTCTTAAACTGTTTATATTTAAGTGAGCAAGTTTTAAACCTTTGTTGGGAAGTTGAGCAGTAGTCATTTTTAAAAACAGAGGGCGTTCATTGCACAAGTAGTCTGGTCTCTTATTGTTTTTTATGTACAATCAGTCTGTCATACCTCAGAAAGGCAATGTCCCCTCTTTCTCTTGCAGCTCTCATTTGAGGAATTAGTTCTTTTCTCCTCTGTCGGACAGATTCGGGATAATCTTCATTTATGAAAAACCTTGATCCTTTCAGTTTCCTTGAGTTATGTAGAACAGTATCCCTGTCCTTGATTCTTGAGAACTTCACCATCAGAGGGCGGGGTCTTGATTTTGTATCTGCATTTTTAACTTTTCCAAGTCGCTGCACTTTTTCAATATCTTTAGTGTCAAGATCCAGATCCAGTTTCTCCTTAAAGAAAGCCAATACCTTTTTATCCAAGTCATGCCATTTTTCATTGTCCTCTTCAGATATTCCGTCAATGACCAGGTTTTGACGTCTGGCCTGAGCATCCAAAGAATCAACCTTGCCATCCTTGCATTAACAGTAGCGAAAGCGTTATGGAAAGAAATTATACCTAGATATGGATTAGTGGAAGTGATCTGATCGGATAATGCTAAACATTTTGTTAATGAAACCATAGAATTGATAGGAAAGAAAGAAAGAAAAGAAAGAAAGCTATGCCTTCATATTAGTCCCACAGTCAGCGGGACTAATAGAGAGAAGAAATGGTACTATAAACTATGGTACTATATGGAGATGGTCCCCGGGCGCCCTAATGTGTGCTGCCCACTGCTCCTAATATATATATATATATATATATATATATATATATATATATATATATATATATATATATAAATATATAGGATGGGTTAAAATGCAGAGAAGAATTTCTCCAGTGTGAGATCAATAAAGTCACTTCTTCTTCTTCTTCTAAAAACCAGACTTAAAAAATGTATGGAAGAAACTAAAAGACCATGGACTAAATGTTTAGATTTAGTCAAGTTAGAATTAAATACTACAGCTATACAAGGGCTAACTCCATTTGAGATATTGTTTGGTAGACCATATAAAATACCACAATTTAAACAAATATGGGAAGATGGGGAAGATATGGACTTAGCTTCACACATGAGAAAAATGTTTGAAAAGCAAAATAACAAACATACTGCATTTAACCCATCCTGTTATCAGGAGCAGTGAGCAGCACATTAGTGGAACCAGGGGACTGGATCTTGGTGAAAAGCATTAAGAAAAAAACACTGGTATTCACCTAAGTGGGAAGGTCCTTATCAAGTATTGTTAACAACCCCAACAGCACTAAAAATAGCTGAGAGAGCAACTTGGATTCATCAAAGTCATTGCAAAAAGGTTATAAACTACAAAGATGCAGATAAATCACAGGAATAGAATACCAAAATGGCTAAAGACAGCTATAATGTGTTGGATATTGTTGACATTCTTTGTAATGACATCCCTACTAGTATGGTATCAGATAAAACGTGGGCTAAAGATAGTTATGGGTGGGAACAGGAGTCTAAAAAAAAAAATGGGCTAGAAGACTTAAGATGGAAGTGATTAAATTGAATGGCAAATTAACTTTAGTAATGTTCTTTAACACAACAGCAGAACCATTAGAAGAAGGAATAGAATCAGGAGGTCATGGTCTTAAAGTACCATGTTATACCTTATTGTTATGTATTTATAAATCAGGAGTAGACCCATGCACAAAGTTTTTATATGTTCTAACATAACACAGGCTGACTCGACAGAACTGCCTCAGCAGAAGGAAAGTCTAGTGATAGGACCACAAACTTTCACTAGTACAAAGATTAGAATAAATAACAACAACAACGAGCAAAAAACAGATGATTGGTTTCTAATAGCTACAGGAATATCAGGACTCAGCAACAACTGGTTGTTAATGACGGAACAAGCAGCTAATTCATCACTATCAGACTGTTTAGTATGTTTGGGATCTAGACCAGTTTTGAAAGTAGTCCCTGCACCCATTAACGAGACATGTATAATACCTATAATGACTCACACCAATCCACCAAACTGTTCTGACTTAGATAAAACTTTTCCAGTCACCCAACCTGTAAAGATTAAATCAATATTTGATGCTAAAGTAGCACTTCAAAAATGTTATGTGTATAGATTTCAATGGAACAAAAAACATCTTAGGGAAAATCCAGCAGGAATTTTGTGAAACTAACATTAGTGGAGGTGACAACATGAAAGTGATATCCAGATCAGACGTGTGGTGGTGGTGCGGTGAAGATAAGATCTATGACAAATACTGTCCAATACTTCAGCTCGTTGTGCTTTAGTTACACTGATTATGCCAGTGATAGTCCAACCAATGACTGCAGAAGAAATAAGTGCACATTACCAACTTGTGCTTCCAGAACATTTAAATAGAAGGAAGCGAACTAGCCACACCCCGTGATTAGAAGACCTACTTTGACGCTGTGGGCGTCCCTAGGGGGCGTGCCTGACGGATATAAATTAGCAAATCAAATATATCACTCAAGACCCTTTAAAAAACTGCTGCTAAGGACGACTGTTGCACTGATGCACATTTATTTTATCTTAACTCCAATGCACATTCTATTGCACATTTTTGATGCACACTGCACACTTTGGAAATCTGTATATAGGGGTTTATTTATTATGTTGCACTGTTTTAAGATTTTAGATCTTAGACTTTAGTTTTAACTTTAGATCTCTGTCCTAGATAGTTTTTGTTGTGTTTTGTCTTCATATTGTATCTTGTACACTGTCTTTTTGCACTACCTGGCCAGAGAGAAACGAAATTTCACTGTATGTTGAACACATATGGCAGAATTGACAATAAAAGCTAACTTTGATCTTTTGAAATAGCAGCAGGATTTGAAAATACACCAGTTACAGCCAGTTATAGCTGCATTCCTTCCAATTACGCCTAACAAAAATGTAGACAGAATCAACTACATCCACTATAACGTCCAGAAACTTGGCAACTACACCGTAACTGCACTATCTGCTGTACATGACCAACTTAAAGCTACCTCACTCATGGCCTTCCAGAATCGCATAGCGCTCGACATGTTACTAACCGAGAAAGAAGGAGTGTGTGCAATCTTTGGGGATGTGTGTTGTACGTTGTACGAATAACACCGCTCCCGAAGGTAAACTCACTAAGGTCTTGGATGGCCTAAGAGCTATGAACAAGCGAATGAAGGACCAATCGGGGGTAGATACTTCCATGTGGGATGGTTGGCTGGATGTATTTGGAAAATACAAAGCCCTGGTAACGTCAGTCCTAATGTCAGTAGCAGTATTTGTAGCAATTTTGACCTTATGTGGGTGTTGTTGTATTCCATGTCTAAGAGCATTAATTAATAGATTAATTACAACTGCCATCTCACCCTTACCACAAGACAAGGAAGTGATGATGCATTTGCTGGCAGGTTATGATGGCACTCTATTGACACCCATTGACGAAGAAACAGATTTACAAAATGAATTGACTGACTTATTCCAAGAAATTGAGAATTGAGTGTACAATAACAATGAACGGGTAACTGAAAATCTGCAAAGAAGAGGTTACACGGGATACAACAAAAATTAATAAATAGGAGGGAAATGATGGAATAACTATATATTATTAACTTTTGTGATTCTTTAATCTTTAGAAATGAAGTTTCAAATGTGTGCGTGACTTGTGATCATATGTTTTGAGTTGCAGAAAGGCCAGATATCTGAGGGGAGATGTAAGCAGACAGCTTGGCTCCTCCAGTATCTAAGTTTCAGGGACATTGTCCCTGTGAAAGATGTCATATCTGGGAATTATCTTATAAGTGTGTTGGGTGTTATGATTATGTTTTGGTTTTAATGATTATGTTTTGTCGGCTGTCCTGCCACATGTTCCCCCACCCCTTATGGGCAGGACAGACCACGGGTGACCCGGGGATCGAACCCAGACCATGCATGCAAACTCCACACAGAAGAAAGCCAATACCTTTTTATCCAAGTCATGCCATTTTTCATTGTCCTCTTCAGATATTCCGTCAATGACCAGGTTTTGACGTCTGGCCTGAGCATCCAAAGAATATGTTGGGTTTTTACCAGTACCCATCAATGATGATCATTGATTCAGCCAGCTTGTGTATATCATCTTGTGATGATTTACAGTTGGATGACAAGTTGGTGGCTTTATTTTTCAAATCATCCACTTCTTTTTGCGTATACTGCAGACTGACTTTTATTTCTTGTAGCTCGTTGAGGATAGCATCTACTCTGGAGTTAGTACTATCCATCATTGTTCTCAAACAGGCTTTGAAGTTATTTTCCTGCTGCTGTAGCATCTCCTTGTAGACTGCTTTCTGTTTCTCCATGAGTTCCCACACCTGGTCATGTGTAATATAATGCAGGTTGTCTTTGTCTCTGTCCTTGCGGTTAGAAATAGCAGCAGAATCACTGGTTAGCTCCTGAGCCTGGTGGTGATAGCCCTTCAGGCTGAAGGCTGATAGCACACAGGCCCCAAACTCAATCCACCAAGTATCGCTTAGGCAGTTGTCAATCCACTCCTGAAATTCTTCTGAATCAACTTTGCATGCTCTGCATCAAATAAGGTTTCAAATATGGCACAGGATCATGCAGGAATTGTTACAAACTTGTCTGCCAACGGTCACCTGCTGCCTTGACACAGGAAGCTGATACGAGTGTTTAATAAGGAGTGGACAAGTTAATATTTTTTTCACCGAATACTTATCAGCTGCCGTATGCTTGATATGCCAACAGACTGTAGCGGTTTTTAAAGAATATCAGGCGTCACTTTGCCACAAAACATGCTAACTATGCTAGCAAGCAGTCAACGAAAGATGGGGAAACTACGACTCAGAGGTTGGCAGCTAATTTACAGGCTGCCATTCAAGAGTCAAGTACCAAGGCGAGTTTTAAGTGGCATTCAAATTGGCAAAGGCCAGCGAGCCTCTGTCTGAAGGCGAGTTTTTAGAAGAATGTATTGTGGAGACAGCAGGTGTCTTATGTCCAGCAAACACAAATTTGAAAAAATATGTTTATCACGCAGGACAGTGACTCGCTGTGTGGAACTGATAGACGAAGATATAACCAGCGACTTAAATAAAAGAGTCGTTCATGCTTTATTCATTAGCACTGGATGAAAGCAACAATGTTGAGTTTTGGCACTGGGGACGTACATTGAATAGAAGGAGCAGGACAAGTAGATCTGCATCTCCTTCTGTTTTTGAAAAAAAAGGAGAGGAGAGTGGTGATGATAAAAACCTGAAGGATAACAGAACTTTCAGTGCTTTAAAATAGTAACTGTTAGTAATTTTAAAAAGCTGTATTTTATTAATTAAAATTTCTGTGTGTTAAGAGTCATTTTAATAAATAGCTAAATACTGTGGAAGATGGACATTTTGTTGTAATGCTTTTGTAAATTTTTAGTGAAATAAAGCACATGTTTTCTACATAACCCATGTTATTTTTTGCTCTTATGAGGTTGATTACCAAAACACTAAATCCAGCTGCTCCTGGTCCGGCCCTTCTGTCCCCCTTTCAGAACCCTTTGTGGCCCACGAGTCAAAAAGTTTGCCCACCTCTGGCCTAGATGCTTGGCTACGCACTGCAATTTGTACACTCCACCGTACTGCTACAGAACAGGTAAGAAACTTTGCCTGCAACTCTGTGGTAGGACATAAAAGGAAGATATTAGGCTGATAGAAGGAGGCAACTGGGCTGAAGGCATATGTTTAGATCAGTGCTTCTCAAATAGTGGGGCGGGCCCCCCTGGAGGGGCGCGGTATGATGCCAGGGGAGAGTGTGTGACCCTGGGAAACATGCTTTTTGCCGTCCTGTGCGAGAACTAAGTGTAATTGCACATCAACAACAGTAGTTGGCAGTGGCGCTCTCATTGTTGCTCTGGGGCAGGGGTCGGCAACCTTAAATATGCAATATACAGAACAGGCTGACCATCAGCAGAACATCCTCTGTCACAGAAAAAACACGTATATTCCACTGAGTCATGTCCTTTAGTCCGACAGAAGCTGACGCATCAGCGTTTTTTTCCCAGCACTTTTAGTTTATGCAAATGGGCCATGTGGTTTTTAAGTTTCGTTTCTGTAAAACGTAAACAAATGTGCAAAAAGCTGCATTAAAAACACATTAATATTTGAGTCCTCAGTGCAAAAAGACAGTGCAGTCTTTGTTGGAAGTTTCTTTCTTTCTTTTTTTGTTTTTAATGTTAATACAAGGATACAATGTTATATGCAGAGGTGTACTAATAACAATTTTCTAGACAAATAATACTATTTATAGTCGCGCGCAGGGAGCGGAGCATGAAATTTTTTCTTCTTCCTGGGGGGGTGTCACAGAAAATAATTGAGAAGCACTGGTTTAGATGAAGTTGGCTACTGTGTGTGTTGGTTTTGTGTGTGATAGTTGAGATTAAAGGAAAAGTAACGTTTTTTACAATCTGAGCCTTATTTCGGTAATAAAACAAGTTGTTTTACTCACCCATAGCACTTTGGTGTCATATGGAGCACTTCCGGAGATGTTTTAGATTTGCGATCTGCATCATGTGAGTTCTCGGGGCACTTGTTTGCGGTCTCCAAATAACACAAACTTTAGCACTTTTCAAATCATAGAAGCTCGATGTCTTAGCCTACGATTTCGTGTGGTCAAAAGTGGCCTGTAATCCGAGATTTAGCCATAGTTTCGAGTAGATGAGGAGGCCAGTGCACATGTGTGGACTGTGCTCTCAGCTCCCGGGACCCAAACATGGAACGCAAAGCTGTAAACTATGGATAAATCTCGGATTACAGGCCACTTTTGCTTCAAACGAAATCGTAGGCTAAGACATCGGGCTTCTATGATTTGAAAAGTGCTAAAGTTTGTGTTATTTGGAGCCCGCACGGGGCATATTACATGCTTGGGGAATATATTATATCCCCTGAGCTATGGCTAGATGTCGCGCTAGGCTAATCTTAAAACATCTCTGGAAGTGCTCAATATGACACCAAAGTGCTATGGGTGAGTAAAACAACTTGTTTTATTACCGAAATACGGCTCAAATTGTAAAAAAAAACTTTACTTTTCCTTTAAGGACATCAAGGAACAGTGAGAGACACACCTGGGTAGACTATTGCAACTCTCAAAAAAAAAAACAAATGACGTGTCAGAATAGCAATACTAAAAAGTGTCTGAAAAACGGCACGCCTAAATAAAAACATAATGTCGCAATGAAGGGATGTCGGAATAGGCGGCGGATCCCGTGACAACACCAGTGGAAGTTTGTGATTGGCTGACAATGTCTACCTTGAATTGTATGAATCCAGCTGTATCGGGACAGTGTGAGTTCAGAGAGTCCTTATCTCCAAAACAGCTCATTTCCATCATGGCGGCTTTCTAAACGTGGAGTCAGCAGCTAATCATGAGAAAGGTCACTCCGAGAGATACCTGTTAATTGGATTTGCCTTTTTTCTGTCTGTACAGAGATTGCTGCAAGCTGCTCTTTTCATTTATTAAATATATACTGTATAAATGAGAAGTGAATTTTAAAGGCTTTTATTACACCTTCACACTGTAAAAAGAGAATATGGGAATATTAGAATGTTCATCTTATTTTGAGTAATTGTATTCATTCATTCATTCATCTTCTTCTGCTTTTCCATTTTCTGGGTCGCGGGGGCAGCAGTCCAAGCAGATCTGCTGCCCAGAACACAATGCACCAACCCCCTTGAATCCACCCGCGGGTAATTGTAACTGATTTAAGTTGAAAATATGATAATTTCCATTGAGATGTGGAAAGTATTGATCTTTAACAGCTGGAGCTAAGCGGCTAACACTAACAACACCATAACGGTTTATTTAAAGGAAAAGTAACGTTGTTTTTTACTATTTGAGCCTTATTTCGGTAATAAAACAAGTTGTTTTACTCACCCATAGCACTTTGGTGTCATATGGAGCACTTCCAGAGATGTTTTAGATTTGCGGTTAGCCTAGCGCAACTTCTAGCCATAGCGCGGGGCATATAATATATTCCCCAAGCATGTAATATGCCCCGTGCGGGCTCCAAATAGCACAAACTTTAGCACTTTTCAAATCATAGAAGCCTGATATCTTAGTCTATGATTTCGTTTGAATCAAAAGTGGCCTGTAATCCCAGATTTATCCATAGTTTACAGCTTTGCGTTTCATGTTTGGGTCCAGGGAGCTGAGAGCACAGTCCGCACATGCGCACTGGCGTCCTCATCTACTCGAAACTATGGATAAATCTCAGATTACAGGCCACTTTTGCTTCAAACGAAATCGTAGACTAAGATATCGGGCTTCTATGATTTGAAAAGTGCTAAAGTTTGTGTTATTTGGAGACCGCAAAGTAATGCCCCGAGCACTCAAGTTAACGGATACGCTACAACATAACTTCTACGAAACTGCTCAAAATGACACCAAACTGCTATGGGTGAGTAAAACTACTTCTTATTTTATTGCCGAAAGAAGGCTCAGATTGTAAAAAAACGTTACTTTTCTTTTAAGTGTTATTCAGAATCAGGACCTACAGTGCCATAAACCGGCGCTTCTATTAGCTTCATTCAGTCGGCCTGTGTGCAGTTAAACACCTGCCGTTGGTGTTTTTCCAACTTGCAATGCATTGTGGTCTATATAAGCTCTATTCATGCTTACGTCACAAAACCGAAAATACGTTTGGAAACATGAGAATGAAACATGCTGATGTTGATGACTTCTGGCGGGATCTGTTGGCGATAGTAACTCTGTCAAAATCTGGTCCTGTTTTCTTCATCTATATGTCACTGTATTCTTTTTTTTTCCCTTTCATAAATTGCCTATTAATTTGTGTATTATAATTAGTTGAATTTGTAGGGTTCCGTTATTTTCGTTACGTTCTGTTGCCCAGAGTCGGTAACTACACCGGAAGTGGTCATCCGCATGTTTCCAAACGTCTTCCAGTAAGCGTGAATAGGACCGCTCTAGTACCACCAATGCCCACTGCTTTTCAAGGTGCATTGTGGGAAATTTTCAGTGCACTACTTTTTCACCTACTGGACATTCGGACTCCACTAAAAACAGTGGAATAGTGTGAACATTCGGACACAGTCAAAGTAAAACATGAGTAATTTTAACTGCTCTTCTGAAGTTAATATAGATCTGTATTGTGCTTAAAATTACCTTTTCTCTTGACCAGGACACTACTGAAAATACGATTTTAATATCAGTGAGACTTTTCCAATGGTTAAAGAAAGGATAAACTATAAAAAGTGTAGCAGAGAAAATAAGCTTGGCAGCCTGAAACATCTCATAAACAGTGAGACAGAGAAGAGTCCTGCTGAGAGACGCACTCCTTTCTGAGTTTAATGATTTAACAACAGTGTGGAGCAGTGAATGCAAAAGAGACTGTCCACAGTCCTCACCGAAGGTAATGGAGGATGTGTTGTTTGTATTGGAGCTGAGTTGTTTTTCCTCTTATGAGAAACATCCGCAGAGTGTGCACATGTCAGGCCTCGTAAATATAAGCTGTGCGTGAACATGAGCAACTGCACTTTCCTCTGAACCATGCCTGGGTTCAGGATCACACTGCAATTTAAAGGTCCTATATTATCCAAACTTGACTCTTGTGAGTTTTAAGTCAGGTTATAATGTTGTTCCCTCCTCAAAAACAGACTTGGAGTTGTGTTTTATTTCATTCACCCATGTTTCAGTAACACTTTATTATTAGTCTGTCTACATCTCCAAAGCTCAAAATGCTCTGTTCCACCTTGTGATGTCATGAATCGGTAGTTTTCAAGTTTACAGCTCCTTTTACCTTTAGCTCAGTGGAGACTGGCAATTTCAGGGTTGAAATTATAATGTGTTGCCGCATGGCATCACAAGGTGGAACAGAGTGTGTTCTGTTCGAGAGAAGAACTCAGCCTAAATCTGCAGGGTTTGTGTGTTAAACATAGTTAGCTTTATTGTCGAAACACCATATGTACATGACACATAGTGAATCGAAATTTCGTTTCCCCCTGGCCAAGCAGAGAGAGTATAGAGACGGCCAGGGGAGGGGCTGCAGCACATGCATGCGCCGCCAACATGGAGATAACAGAGTAGAAAAAGATGAAGTACAAACAATATTCACAAACATATTACAACAAAAACAATGGGACAGGTAACACACAGTGTCTTTTTGTTTGGTCAACAAACGGAGCAGAACAGAATATTGATGAAATTGATTGAAAACTGAAGCTGAGGCGAACATTACTAAATAGACAGGCCAGAGTGTTTACAGAGTGTTAAAATAATCAATACATTTTTAGAACCCAGGAGAATGGACAATTAGCCAGAACCCTGGTTCTGCCAGGCCCCCCAACTTCGTCACCAAGCAGGGCTGTGCGTAGGGTTGCCAACCGTCCCTTGAAAAACGGAATCCTCCCGTATTCAGAAACAAAAGTACGCGTCCCCTATTGAGCTGAAAAGGGACGCACTTTGTCCCGTATTACCATGTGAATCAAAAATAAAGAAGAAAGAAAGAAAAGAAAGCTATGCCTTTATTAGTCCCACAGTGGGGAAATTCCAGTTCTGCATTTAACCCATCCTGTTATTAGGAGCAGTGAGCAGCACATTACTGCGCCCGGGGACCATCTCCATGATCTTATTGCTTGGTCAGGACCTAAGCGGAGGATTTACCTATGGTGCATGTTTTGGGTTGATGGGGGAAACCGGAGTGCCCAGAGGAAACCCACCCAGACACGGGGAGAACATGCAAACTCCACACAGAAAGGCCCTGGCAACCCAGGGATCGAACCCAGAACCTTCTTGCTGTGAAGCATGAGCGCTACCCACTCAGCCACCCTGTCTAAAACAGGGTGCCCAATACGTCGGTCACCATCTACCAGTCGATCGGTGTCCGGTCTTGGTCTCGAGATGTTGATTGATGATTGTGATTATATTTCATTACGGCCGCTGCCTTTAGCAATAAACTTTTACCATGTTTTTCGCACTGCAGCCCGTGCGCTCGTCTGGAACACGTGGAACCCACGCGCGCCGCCAGCTCTCTCTCCTCCCTGCTCATAGCGCACGCAAGCTCCCTCCTCAATGCGCTCTGATTAGAAGTGCAAGACTACGTGCAAACCAAAAACAAATCTAAATTTATGTTACAGCTTCCGCACAGAGCGGGTCTACAGCACAGAGCAGGTCTACAGCACAGAGCAGGTCTACAGTGACCTGTGGTTGAATTTTGCCTAATAAAAGTGCACAAATGCATCTGTTTGTCACAACATCCATTTGGTAAATGTGCAGAGGCTGGTAAATACCACTACAAAACCAGTAAGCGAATGTAACTCCAGTTAGAAAAACGGGGGTCCAAAAACGGGGCACAGAGTGTTTAAGTGCAGTACAGTTTGATTGGCTTATTTTAAGATTAAAATTAACATTCAGCAGTCCTCCAGCAGTGCCTTGCCTGACCCTCAGCAGTCCTCCAGCAGTGGCCTCACACCAGAACGTCATACCTAATGTCTTTTATTGTTTTATGCCTATTGATGGAAATTGATAAATAGGATTTCATTAAAAAGGCTTGCACAGCATCTCTGAAGCAAATTTGTTGAATTATTGAAATGTTGCATCATGGAGCGTACCTGTTATTTGGCTACATTTTGTTTTAAAAGTAAATATTTACATTTAACTGTATTCTTTGATAGAGATGTCACATAAAATATAAAGTGTCAATGTTGTCAAGTGAGAGTGATGTTAGGCCCAGCTGATATAAGTTCTATGATGATATGAATAATTGTAGGTTAAATTCATTCACATTTGTGTAACGTGTGGCAAATATAGGTTGGTGAAAATGTAACACATAATTGACTTGAGCATGAATACGTCAGTAATAGGAATCGAACCCGTGACTCCCACGACTCCCCCGTGACTTCCCGGGAAAACCATGTTGCCCCAGTAACTCAGCGGGGACTAAGGTTAGTGAGAGTCATGGAACCGAACTCTCACTAAAATTAGCGCGGACTGTCGAATAAAGCCGGGCTTTGCGCTTAGCCGCGTTCGTGGAATACCCCTCAGGTCTGTTTGTGATGGAAACAACAATATAACAGCCTAATATGGGCAAACCCAGGACACTTGTTTTTTTATTTAACTAAAATGTTGCATACTGCGGTATTTTTTTCTAAATTCAAGTTTATTAACTGGTATAGCCTCGTATTTTTGCAGTGCGTTCCAGCTGCCTCACTTTGCCACAGCCCAGAGGAACATTTATTCTAATCACAGAACCTACTGCAACAAACACAGATGAAAACAAATGATCATTTTATGCTTTTTTCTTCAAAATGTGAGAAAAACATGAAGCCAAAATAATATTTATCATGTATCTGGGCAATAAAGTGACAAAAGGAGTTAGACAAGGAGGTTCAAAGACGATCAAAAGTGAATATAATACTCAAGTGTATAATATTTTTGTTGGATATAGTTCAGTATTGTACAAAAGTTCATTTACAGATTTTGATATTGGAGTCCACCGCCATAGTTTGACATTAGATGACATATTCAGATGGCCATAATTGACAGGTGGAGTTACCAATCAGGGACATGCATGATCTGTCTGTATCAAAACAAATATGAAGGACAAAGAAAAGAAAATAATATCACAGGGACTGAAAAACATTGCAGATTTATGCAGAATCAATGAGCGAAGCATTAAACTTTTTTGATCTGGGATCAGAGAAATGTGTTTTTGTCCAACATGATGAGCGACCAATAAGCTCCTCTGTTTCGTTGCATCACTGAAATAAACAAATCTGATTGGACGATCATGTTTGGTTCTGGCTTGAGGTGTGACAGTTGCCTGGTTTACACCTAACCATATCACAAGTGAGATATGGTCTGGAAGCCACCTTCGAAATATTTCGTACCGGAGGTGTGGTTTACGATCGCCAACGGCCATTTATTGGGCGTTACGAATGTCTATCATTTGGCGTATACGTAGCCCACAGGCAA
Source organism: Paratrypauchen microcephalus (assembly GCA_036785185.1). Classification (NCBI taxonomy): domain Eukaryota; kingdom Metazoa; phylum Chordata; class Actinopteri; order Gobiiformes; family Gobiidae; genus Paratrypauchen; species Paratrypauchen microcephalus. The sequence continues at coordinate 2,188,150 of JAVJIX010000133.1, forward strand.
TCAAACTACTGCTGCCAAACAGCAGCAGTAGTTCCTGTTGCTGCTGTTGTTGTTGCTGTTTTTTTTTTTTTTTTTTTTTTTCCCCTGGCGGCACGGTGGCTGAGTGGCTAGCACTCATGCTTCACAGCAAGAAGGTTCGGGTCGCCCGGGCCTTTCTGTGTGGAGTTTGCATGTTCTCCCCGTGTCTGGGTGGGTTTCCTCCGGGTACTCCGGTTTCCCCCACCAACCTAAACATGCGCCATAGGTAAAATCCTCCAGCTTAGGGCCTGACCAAAGCCTAAATAACAAAACAAAATTATGGGGATGGTCCCCGGGTCAAATATAGAAACAACTTCTCCTGTGCGAGATCAATAAAGGTCAATCTTCTAATCCTTGACCACTGTAGGGCGCTTTGTGTTACAATTTTGTATGAAAAGCGCCTTATAAATATTGTTTGATTGATTGATTGATTGAATCATGTCAGTTGTCAGTTCAAACTACAAGCTTCCGTTTGTCACGTAGTATGCGTCACCGTCTTTCCACCCCTTCCCGCTCTCTGATTGGCTCCCAGAATCGGGAGAGCTCGCTTGCCATAGTCGCCAGGCTGTCTTTCAGATCGGAACGAACGAAAGCAGCCTGGGATTTCCCAGGTTAGTGCGACAGAGGAAGTGGGACCAGACTGAGATCAGGTGAGTTTATTTGTCATTTTTATTTTACATAAAAACTAATTGTGTTCAGTGCAACAGTAAAAGTCACATAGTCTCAGATTCATCAGTCTCATGCTGTTCCTGCTGAGGGCAGGAGGCTATGGAGCATTAGTAGCAGTAGTTCTGTCTTTGGCCATGGACATGGCAAAGAATCAAAGAATAAAAACATTGGTCGGTGATGAAACGACCCATTCACTCAAAGTGTTTCCTCTGGAAGGTCTTCTGTCACATTTAACGTAAAAAAGTCATAGCATCTCAGAGTTACATAGCCAGCTTCTTTCATGGTCTCCAAAAAAGGACAAACATCTAATTTCAGCCTTAAACTGCGCATGCAGCAGTTAGTTAAAATCCCAAGGTATGATTTTAAAAAAGGTCAAATTTTAAAAAGGGGCTTCACACTGCAGCCTGTGCGCTTGTCTGGAACCCACGGACACCGCGCAGCACGTCACTACGAGCGCCACCAGCACGCAGCTTGTCCGCCACAGCGTGTACCCTTGCATACCAGCGTGTATCACAGAGCAGGTTAAACTTTTTAAAACATCCTACCTGTCCGTCCGCTTCAGGTTAGCGTGCCGCTCCTCCCCTTTTAACGCTTTCGCTCCTCCTGCTCATAGCGCACACAGGTTCCCTCCTCAATGCACGCTGATTAGAAGTGCAAGGATGAAACGCAAAGCAAAAACTAATCTAAATTTATGTTACAGTGTCCGCACAGAGCAGGCCTAAAGCACAGAACAGGCCTATCACGACATATGGTTGAATTTTGCCTAATGAAAGTGCACAAATGCATGTGTTTGTTAAATGTGTAAGAGTAAGGTAATGACAAAAAATGTACAGAATGTACATGAAGTTATGCAAGGTACATCAACAACAGGCAATGTACATGTAAAGAATTGTCAATATATTTATAAATAATGTGTTGTAGGTAGATCATTTTGACTTGGCCTTTTTCTAAGTAGCTCGCATGCTGAAAACATGTCTTTTTTCAGTATCTATCTGAACATCTCTCCAGGGACTAGACCTCTCCGTCTATTTGTCGGGTCTGATTGAGAACATGAGCAGGACGTGGCTAACTCCTGGAGAGCCTCATTAACATCAGTGGGACCAGCTGTTTCTGACATAAAGCATTATTATTCTGTTTGTGCAGGGGCCGGGGGAGACAGGGCTTCGAGCTAACAAGTGTAAAATCTGACTGAACCTGCTCCGTGGACCAGAGCAGACAGGTGCAGAGCCAGAGGAGCAGGCACATGCAGACAGGAGCAGATAGGAGTAGAAAGGTGCAGAGAGGAGAGAGGATCAGACAATACAGACAGGTGCTGACAGGAGCAGAAAGGCACAGACAGTTGCAGAGCCAGAGGAGCAGACAAGAGCAGACAGTACAGTCTGGCGCAGACAGGAGCAAACAGGAGCAAAGTCAGACAAGCAGACAGGTGCAGATAGGAGCAGGTCCACTGGGAATGACGTATTATTTACACTTTGCTGTTCACTGCATTTTCTAATAAGATCTTGTGAAGAGAGACAGGCTTTAATGCTCATTCATGTTACTGGAGGTATCCCAAGAAATGTGAATCCACTGCTACAACTGGTAACCAGTACACAGCCCTTTTTTATATATATAAATAAATGTTTAATTAAATAAATTTACTTGTTTAAATAAATATTTGTGATTTTTCAAGTTATATGTTTAACAGTCTGGATTTGACCAACAATCATATCTGATATTTATATGGAAGGATATTAGTTTGGTCACCGCACCCTCACATTTGTTTATTTGTCGAATGTGAAACAAAGGAACTCATTGGTCAACCCTTATTTTGAACAAAATCACATTTCTCTCATCTCATATGAAAAGAGTTTAATGCTTCATTGACTCTGCCCCCATTGTTCTCTGCACAACTTTATATCTGCCTGCTCCAACATTGCACTTTAGCCAATGAACTTTACAAATGGACTTTTGAGTATCTCATGGACTATCGATATTTGCACTGAACTTTGGGACAGTTGATATATGAACACTGAACTGTTTAATTGCAATTGCTGCTGGTTATTCATTGATTGTTTGATTGTCCGGACCACTATTGGATCAGCGCTGAAAATGCACTGTTATTTAAGATCATGATCTCTGCCTCTACCTTTACCACTGTATAATGTGTAAATAATTTTCCACTTTGCACTTTCAAGAAAAATACAATGTACCTGGACACTAAACTACTGTTTCCTTTCTTATTTATTACTGATCTCCAGCCTCCTAGAGCAAACTTGGTGAACTTTTGATACTAGTCCATTATACTCTTACAAAGTAGTAATTACTATTACAACTTTATTACTATATTATTACATACTATTTGCCACTTCATTGCTTAAGCCTTACACAGTCTAATTAGCATCTTAACGTGCAAATGCTACACTAATCCCACCTCTCTCATCAGTGATAGCAGAACATAAACAGACAAACAAAAATATAAAATGCAGATACAATCACAGTAGTCACAAACACATATGGCGTAATACAGTGGAATGGTAAACATTGAGGTCTTTTTTGCTTGGAAATACATTACAGGAGGGGAGGGGATGGAAAACAGAGAAATATATTATTGACAAACTGAGGCAGCAGACTATAATAAAGGAACCTGTTGTTGCAGAGATTTCAGGGAGAATGATTAATTAGGGAAAATGCACATAATCCATACACTTTAGAACTCAGATGAACGGACAATTGGTCCGAGACCTGGTACTGCAAAGTCCCCAGCTTCATGTCACCAAGCAGAGCCGTGCGACTCCCAGTCCTCCCTCCTGGTGCGTCAATGAATGTGGACTGGCCGCTTGTTTCGCACAGTTACACAAACATATTTGTGATGGTATCCGAGCATCAGGGGGGTTTCCACAGATTGGAGATGGTACAGTTCAGTCTGTGTCACCTTCTGATGTAGTTCTTCTCTAGATCTGCGACGGCTCCACTGTGGTGTAAAATGACAGCTGACAGCTCGGGGGTCTCTTTGTCCGCTTCCAGCATTCCAATTCTCTGATGGATCAGAACACCCCCAGGCCAATCATCAGATATCCTGCCATCAAAAATCCAAATAGTAAATACTTCCGTCCGGACAAATCGGCTCTCCCGAACCGACATTTCTTTGTAAAAAAAAAAAAAAAAGCCAATTGCGTTGAGGGACCAGCTAATCAATTCCATAATTTAGAATTTGAAAAAAAAATACTCCAACAGGAGAAATACAGATGAAGACGAGAGAGGCACAGCAGACACAAGAGAAGCAGATAAGAGAGCAGAAACAAGCAGCCACCTTCCAGCAAGGACAGAGAGAAAACTCCATTAGCCTCAGACTTTACATGTATTTGAACATTTAAAAGAAACCACTTATTTTGTGATAATGTATGGTCTTCTTGGAGATGTAATTATTTTTGGCAAACCACATTTTGACCATAACCAGGTTTAAGTATAATTTCCAGCTCCTCTCTGTGCACCCTTGGGAGAAGAGAAATTGGCTCATGAGGTTTTAATCTGTTCCTCGTCACGTGAGACATGGAGCTGACTCCATAATGAACCAGGGTCATTCATTTACAAGCACATCAGGTAGACCAGAACTAGACCAGGACTGAACCAGGACTAAACCAAGACTGCACTAGGAGTGAACTAGGACTAAACCAGGACTGAACCAGGACTGCACCAGAACTAAACTAGGACGGAACCAGAGCTAAACCAGGATTGAACAACTAAAGCAGGACTAAAGCAGGGCTAAAACAGCACTGAACTGGGACTAGACCAGTACTAAACCAAGTCTTAAACAGTAATGAACAACTAAAGCAGGACTAAACCAGGCCTAAACCAGGGCAAAATCAGGACTATAACCAGGTCTAAAATCAGGTCCAAACCAGGACTAAAGTACAAGACCTCACCTCATGACAAATGCTGAATACACGTTGTATAAAATGTCTGAATAATGCTTAAACGGCTCATATATCAGACTTACATGTTCTATTATGTTCTATTAAGTTCTAACATTTTGTGTAAAACACACTCTAACGCCCTTTATTGTGTATGTAAATGTGAACATGGGATAAGACAGGTCAACAATGCTCCTTTAAACATGACTACAGGAACCTCCTCTTCTCCTGTGGTGGAGGAGGTCATCCATCTTCTGTTCTTACACCAGCGCTGGTTATAATGAACACATGTATGAGCTATTAGAAAGGGAGAGTTCGGGATCATGTTTGTGCTAAATGTGTGAACTTTTTTTTTTTTTTTTTTTTTACATATTCCAGCATCATTAAAATTCCCTGAAATATAAGATGAAGTCTTTATTTAGTCTCACACACAATGACACATGGGAGAAATTTGACTTCTGCATTTAACCCATCCTTTTCAGGAGCAGTGAGCAGCCATCTTTCGGCGCCTGGGGGGCAGTACCGTGAAGGGTCTTGCCCAAGGACCCACACTGGCTAGCTCATTGCCGGGGGGGATTTGAACCCACATCCCCTGGGGGAAAGTCAGTGACTTAGCAGTTGAGCTAACCAGCCGGTTAGAGCCAACCAAAGCCAGCTTTAAGACAAAGATGAGATAAAATACTAAATTGGAAAAAAAAAAAAAAAGTTTTCGGGAGCCTGTGACCAATACAAGCGAGAGATACTAAATGAAAAACTGTTGGCTAATACTAGCTAGCTTGTGACTGTAGTTTTACCATAGACTGTATATATAAATGGACTTAGCTAAGACGCTAGTTTCCGCGTTCCAAACAGGAAGTTCACATACTGACTCTGGCTCCCATTGACTTACATTGGAATTGTCGCCCCTTTTTCTGTAACTGCTACTGTGAGCCTCGTCATTTTGGTCTTTGGCCACTCTACATCTTCTTCTTCTTCTCCTTTCGGCTTGTCCCTTTTTCAGGGGTTGCCACAGCGAATCAACTTTTTCCATCTCGCCCTGTTTTCTGTATCTTCTACTCTGGCTCCAACTACCTCCATGTCCTCCCTCACTGCATCCATAAATCTCCTCTTTGGTCTTCCTCTTTGTCTCCTACCTGGTAGCTCCATCTCTAACATTCTTCTACCAATATATCCACTGTCCCTCCTCTGAACATGTCCAAACCATCTCAATCTGGCTTCTCTAGCTTTTTCTCCAAACCTTCCTGTCTGTGTTGTCCCTCTGATTACCTCGTTCCTGATCCTGTCCATCCTTGTCACTCCTAAAGAGAATCTGAGCATCTTTAACTCTGCTATCTCCAGCTCTGCCTCCTGTCTTCTGCCTATTGCAAGTGTTTCTAATCCATACATCATGGCTGGTCTCACAACTGTCCTAAACCTTTCCCTTCACCCTAGCTGGCACTCTTCTATCGCAGATCACTCCTGACACTTTTCTCCAGCTGTTCCATCCTGCCTTCACTCTATTCTTCACCTCTCTTCCACTCTTCCGCTCTACATGATGTCTTTTATTTTTTTCCGTAAAAAAAAATCCTATTCATAATAAAGAGCCTGGCTCCAGATTGGCCCCTGTAACCATTATCATTGCGAGCTTCATTTGAGGGCAGCCGAACGCTGTGTGACGTCACACTCACTTTTTTATATAGTCGATGGGTGTTACTAGAGAGGGACTTGTTTAACAGCATGAATCAGATCACCTGCTGTAGTCAGTTCTTTCTGGTCAGAATCTGTTAAAAGCTCAGATTAAAGTCTAATTTGAATAAAAGAGCTTCAGACAGTGCAGAGCCTACAGTTAGCATCGCACCCCCAGGGAATGTTGAAGACATCAGCTGCAAGATTACAGGTTCCTATTTATATACACCATTTTGTGCACCATTCAAAAAATACAATATAGTGCAGTTTATTTTCATTGATAATTGGCACGGCAACAGTTTTCCATCAGAAATCCACACCTCAAAAATCTAATATCTGTTACTGGAATGAGACCATCCTGATTCCCCACAGATATAACTTCCCTTTTGCATAAATGAATAGTCAGTAAAGTGCAGTCGGTCTTTTTCCTGTGCGATTGTTCTGTAAAATGCTAAGGCTAATGCTAACATAACTCAACAGTGTGCCAGCGCGGCTTCCATTATTCCTGCTAATTTCATCCACGTCACATAAAGCATTAGCCACTAACGTATGGGGCAGAGTAGACACTTGTTTTAGTTTAATGGGGAGGAAAATGGAAAAATGGTGTGTGCCTTAAAGAGCGGGTTTATACAGTAACAGAAGCGAGGGTGAGTTAAGGAGCGCTTGGAAACATAAGCAATTTCGCACCGAGCAAATGAAGCCATGTATCAGCACAGGCCCCGCTGACAAGAGCACAAGAACTTAATTACACACTTTGAAATCACAACATCGCACTGGACTTTTATAGTATAGATAGAAGATAGCTTTTGTGGTGAACTAAAGCTGTAATGGGGAATATTCATCTTGTAAACATCAAATACATGAGCTTAATCAGGTCCACTGACAGAAATTTGGGATTCAGGGACAAGAGGACTCACATGGGCCCCACTCTAATATTAATTAATAGGCAGAGCCCCTAAGACTCTGGGGGTCGGAACATCAGACCCCTTTGTCCCCCCCTTCCCCCCCGTTGACTCACCCTTGTGATGAACTAAAGCTGTAATGGGGAATATTTCTTCAATACACAATCCTAATAGACTTATGATCTCAGTTCTATAGCAAAAGGAAACAAAAATGTGGTATTACAGTGATTAGAGGAACACATTTAGGCAATTTGATGTAAAATGTGTATATTATCGAGTTTTGTTCACAATTCGTACCTTACCAGAACTAGACACATTAAAGAGTCCATATTATTGTATTTTCTGATCTTTGTTATAATATTGTTTCCTCATTACACACAGACACATGTTTCACACAAATGATAAACACACAAACCCTGCAGATTTAGGCAGAGTTCTTCTCTCAAACAGGAATACAGGAAGTGCTCCACTGTGTTTTAAAGGTCCCATGGCATGAAATTTTCACTTTCTGAGGTTTTTGAACGTTAATGTGAGCTCCCCTACCCTGTTTAGGCCCCCCCCCCCGGTTAAAAGTTGTGAAATGTCTAAACTGAGCATTTGTGATCCTTTTCTGCGTTAGAAAAATTCAGAGCTCAAACGGGCGATTTTGAACAAGGCACCTTATTGACGTCAGATCGAAAAAAGAAATCCAAATGCAGTTCCACCCCCGTCTGTCTGTACTCAGCGTCTCTGTAAATCACGCCCAGAGAGTTTGGACCGTGAATGCGCTAGGCAATGCGAAATGCGTTTTTTTATTTGCCTGGAGGCACGTCCGAATGTTTCTAGGCTCGGAAGTCCTTTATCTGAGCCTCTGGACCTTTGAACAGCAGTGGTTTAATTTTATTTTCTGTGGAAATGTGTTTATTTTTCAATGGAACGCTTCTCATCTCTTCTCCGCTCAAAAACGCGGAAATGGATCAGCTGAGAGCTGAGAGCGGAGAGTGGAGAGTTTGGCCACGCCCCCACCCTCTACTATAGGCCATCTCTTTTCTCCTCATTTGCATTCAAGCAACAACGCCCATTATGGCCTGTTCAGAGAGAGAAAAATTACTCTTTCTCATCTTATCTCTGTTTCTCATGCACTGAGTGTTGATTTTGAAGAAGGATTCATTTACAGTATTAGGGAACCATTAAGGAGCCATATAAAAGCATCAAGAAGTACCATGTCATGGGCTCTTTAAACTCCATACACCTTCACTAGAATCATCTGGATGATTTCAGCCCTGGAATTCCCAATCTCTATTGAACAAAAGGTAAAAGGAAACTTGAAAACTACCACTTCATGACATCACAAGGTGGAAAAGAGCATTTTGAGCTTTGGAGATACAGACAGACTAATAATGCAGGATTACTCAAACATGTGTGAATGAAACAAAACACAACTCCAGGTCTGTTTTTGAGGAGGTAACAACATTCAAACAATTTTGCGTAATATAGGACCTGTGAAGTGACCTGTCAAACCCATCCATCCAACTTCTTCAGTTTTTCCATTTCTGGGTCGTGGAGGCAGCAGTCCAAGCAGATCTGCTGCCCAGAACACAATGCACCAGCCCCATGAATCATCCTGCAGGTGGTGGGTCCCCTGGAGGACGGCCCTGGTCACTTCTACCATGGGGGCTACCAGTGTCCGCAGACACTGGGGGCGAGGTGGGTTAAGTGTCTTGCCCAAGGACACAACGGCAGCACTCGTCTGTGGGAGCTGAGATCACACATGGCCAACCCGTCGAGAGTGGGATTCGAACCGCCAACCCCTGGATCAGTAGACAAACGCTCAAACCAGTTATGACAAAGCTATTGTGATTTTAATTCCCTTGAAAACAGGATTTAGTCACATTGGCACTAGTTTTTCACATTTTATAACCTCAAATAACATTTGTATTTGGAAAAATATTGGACTACCCTCTGCTTTAGTAGTGGGAATAACAGAAAATAAATGAAGCCAATTACAAGGTGACCGTCAGGCTCCTGTATCTATACGCTCATAGTGAACACACTTTGAACACAGAAATGGTCAGAACGAGTCTTCTATCACTGAGTCCGCTGATTTATGGACTTCCTCTCCAACTATAAAACCATCTGGAGAAATTAAAACAGCAGATTTAAGAGGCTCATTGCAGAAGACCTCGTAAACAGAACCTCATCAGACAAGCGTCAATACAAAATAATACAACATCGGGCGTGTTTTTAATGAGGGAACAACAAAAGAGCATGGTGTAAAGCTGAAAATATCAATTTAGCCTAATATGTTCACAATAAAATCTAACAAAGGACACACTTAATAATAATAATAATTAGAGTTGTTGCACTGTACTAAAATATCAAAATATCTGTTCAGTTGCTATGTTCATCTCTACGTATTATAACTTGACGATTGCGTTTGAAAAGACACATTGTTGACAGAAACAGATCTGACTTCCTCTCTCCTCCCCAGAGAAAGCACAATAAATACGACACGCTAATAAAAAGTACATCAGGAGGATTAGTGCTTTGTGAATAATTGAAGAGGGCTGGTGCAGGAGGAGGAAGGGCTCCGTCTGTTACACAAACACTCATTCACAAAGTCACTCCCAAACCTCAGAGCTGGATTTAAATGAAAGAGTGCTCTGAGGCGCAGGGGGAGCTGTCAGTCATATGCCCTTCTCTGGCTCCATGTTGAAGTTTGGGGGGATGGAAGGGGATTACACAGACACAGACTTGTCAATGAATATTAAGACTTAACCATACGTCTTAATGATAGTCAAACCTGGAGGATGGGCAGCTCAGTTTGGACAATTTCACAGTAAGTTAAAGATCCCATGACATGGTACTTCTTGATGCTTTTATATGGCTCCTTAATGGTTCCCTAATACTGTAAATGAATCCTTCTTCAAAATCAAGACTCAGTGCATGAGAAAGAGAGATAAGATGAGAAAGAGTCATAAATGTCACTCTGGAACACTCCATTATGGGCGTTGTTGCTTGAATGCAAATGAGGAGGACAGAGATGGCCTATAGTAGAGGGTGGGGGCGTGGCCAAGCTCTCCGCTCCGCTCCGTGACCCACTTCCGTGTTTTTGCACAGGGGGGAGAGATGAGAAGCCTTCCATTGAAAAATAAACACATTTCCACAGAAAATAAAATTAAACCATTGCTGTTTCAGATATCCACAGGCTCAGATAAAGGACTTCCGAGCCTAGAAACACTCGCAAGTTCCTCCAGGCAAATAAAAAAACGTATTTCGCATTGCGTAGCTCCTCCGCAGTCCAAACTCTCTGGGCGTGATTTACAGAGACGCTGAGTACAGACAGACGGGGGTGGAACTGCATTTGCATTTCTTTTTTCGAGCTGACGTCAATAAGTTTCCTTGTTCAAAATCGCCCGTTTGAGCTCTGATTTTTTCTAACGCAGAAAAGGACCGCAAATGCTCAGTTTAGACATTTCGCAACTTTTAACCATGGGGGGGGGGGGCTAAACAGGGTAGGGGAGCTCACATTAATGTTCAAAAACCTCAGAAAGTGAAAATTTCATGCCATGGGACCTTTAAACAAGAAATATGATCCATAAGCACTCAACAACGAGGAGCCGCGCGTTCTGCAGTTTGGCTTGTCGTGGTGTTGTTTAATGTGCTTATACCATGGCTACAAACTGAAATGTGTCACTTGTGAATCTGAAAAGCCTGCCCCCTGTCTGTAAACGTCTCAAATTAGTTATTTTAGTTATTTTAATACTGTAGTCCAAAATATCAGTTATTTCAAAGATTTAAATGATGCTAGTTACTACATTCTACCCGCAGCAGTTGACCATTTGTTTACCCATTACTATGGTGATGTCATGGTGATGGCCTCAGAGCAGCAATATAGAACAGTGATTTGGTTGTGGCCAGACTACTTGTGCGTTATGCGGTACTAATCATGGAACCATAATAAAATCTGAAGGTGAACCCAAGATGGCCTCATATTGTTTTCAGTGGCCTGCGCTCATTGGCGCATGGGCCCAAAATAATTTTCTCTTCTCTAATATTAATGCTAACTCTCTTTAGATACCCAGCAGTGGTCCCCAACCACCGGCCCATAGACCAGTACCGGGTCGTGAGCCGTTTGGTACCGTGCCACGGCGACTAATCCCCCCACCCCTTCATTTTGAGTGGCCCCTCCATGTTCCGAAAAGAGCACATCAACTTCCATGTGCACACGAGCCTTGTCTTAGGCACGTGATACATTAACGCTAATATTAAACCCACAAGCAGCAAAATGAGTAAAAAACAGATGTCTTTGGAAAGTTTCTTTGCAAAGGGGAAAAGAAGAAGAAGAAGAAGAAGTGAACTTTATTGATCTCACACTGGAGAAATTCTTCTCTGCATTTTAACCCATCCTATATATATACACATATATTAGGAGCAGTGGGCAGCACCTTAGGGCGCCCGGGGACCATCTCCATGATCTTCTTGCTTCGGCTTGGTCAGGACCTAAGCTGGAGTACCTATGGTGCATGTTTTGGGTTGGTGGGGGAAACCGGAGTGCCCGGAGGAAACCCACCCAGACACGGGGAGAACATGCAAACTCCACACAGAAAGGCTCGGGCGACCCAGGGATCGAACCCAGACCATGCATGCAAACTCCACACAGAACACACACGGAAAGGTCTGGGTGACCCGGGGATCGAACCCGGAACCTTCTTGCTGTGAAGCAAGAGCGCTAACCACTCTGCTACCGTGCCGCCAAGAAAAAAGGCCCAGTAAGAAGCTTTTGGAAAGTGATGACGTCGCGATGCCGTCATCATCTGCTTTGGCAGGACTCCCAGTCGCCGTTTTGCTGATACTGACGTGTTTTGTAATCCAACGTAACTCGTAGAAGTCAGTCCAAACAAGAGAGTCGGCTTTTGTGCGTGTCTTATCTTCTTGTGGTGTTTGCGGAAGAGAAAGGACTTTATGCGCATGTGCTCTTTGTAGTATTGAGTTTCCGGTGGCTCTGGCTGTTTTTACATATCGGTGTGGCATACGTATTACATCGTTTTCACTCAGCGCTCCGTTTTCATCTGGTCGCAATTATTTACTGACCAGGAGACCTACTTAAAATATGGATTTATCGCAACAGGTCATTCCCACGCACCAAGCCCGCTCTGCATAACATGCGGCGCCCAGCTCTCCAATGAGGCAGCCTTAAAAGTATGTTCAAGACATCAACTCTGTCGGTATTCTGGATAAAAGTTACGGAGTAGACTGGACATAAGCAACACCCATTACGTCTAGATGCGACCATCTCGTAGCAGAGAAACAAGCTCAGGGCTCTCATTGATTCAGCGTTATGGTGAGTTGTATTTTTCATGTAATTTATATTTGTTTTGTGATGTATCTTATTCTAAAGGCATGTTTAAGAAGAGCGACCAGAGAGCGTCGGGGCAGAGAGGATGTTGTGATGTTGTTATGTTGTTGGCGCATGTCATGAGGACGCTGTTATTAAAGTTACATACAAGTACACAGTGGATTCACATGTATTTTGTGGTATTTATCCACCGATATCCACGTGCCCCGCCCCCCTCCACCCCCCATCGGTCCATGAAAATTTTGGGTGACATTAACCGGTCCGTGGCGCAAAAAAGGTTCGGGACGACTGCCGTACAGAACTGATTTATTTTCTAATAGCTCAAAATGACTTCATCAATAACTTCTTTCTTTTCAAAGAGTAGATGTAGGCCAAGGTAAATACATCTACTGTGTTGTTTTTCAAAGGAACACAAGAAGTGAATGTATAAAAGAAGACAAAATGAACTTTTGGATTTTGGATTTAAAAAGCTATTGTAATACTGTTTACACCATTTACTGCCATTATGTGCAAAATAATCGTCATGACAATGCATCGCGATACTAACTTTCACAATATACTGCATCGATTCTTGATGCCAAAAATCGATTATTATTAATTAATAATTTAATATGTAATAATTTATTATTTAATATTAATAAATGCATTAATTATTAGTTATTTTTTTATAAATCCTATGCACTTTTTTTCTTTGTGAAAGGGTATTGTTTGTTATGATGGTGGCTACCTCCAAAATGGCAAATGTTTGAACATCATTTTTTGTTTTAGAAAAAAATCCTATGCACTTTTTTTGTTATTGGTTTGGTTTATTTGTTTTTGTTATTCAATAAATTCAGTTATGAATTGAGTTGCTCAGAGTTCTGTATCAATTGAAGACACTACCCAGATACACAGCCACTGATATTTAAGTTATCCTCTTTTTTTTTGGTACATTTTCACTGAAGTATGTCGAATATATTGCAATGCATCGCAATAATTCAAGTATCGTGATGCATCGTGAGAGTATCGCATCGTGGCATGAGAATCGTGATTCGAATTGAATCGTGACTTCTTTGCCAATACCCACCCCTAGTAGTTTGGTCTCAGTAGTTCATGTGGTCTCATTAGTTCCGAGAACTATTCAAGAAAAGTTAACTTTTGTACTATTTATGTTAATTTTTTTCCATTTCCAACATTTTTTGTAAAGTAGTAGTGTTTAGATTGGACAAAAGGTATACAAATTACACTGATTTGACACTGATCTGTCACTGATCTGATCTGCGCATGTGAAAGTAGACTGAAACTCTCATTGTCTCAAGGTACACTGTGTAACATTTCTGAAAACGAATGCACCACCTGCTTGTCTCCATGGAGATGTTGATGTTCCATTGTATGGCTTATCTATGTCCGTGGAGTCAAACAGCAGTTTCCACCAGAACAAGCTACACTGGGTTAATCTTGCATTGCACTGACTACACTGTCTAACTACCAAATAATGCATTTCTACACCACACTATACCATGTGTTTCACCATGTTTTAAATCTCATTCCCAGCTGCAGTTATTGTCACTGACAGAGCATGCTCCATTCTCCACCACCTTCCCCCACACATACACCCAACCTCCTCTGCTCAGACTCAGGGCCCCCTCCCTCAGGACAGGGACAGTCAATGAGCCAAAAATATCTACAGACAGAATACAGGCTGCACAGGACCACAACAAACAAGAGACAAGAACAAGGAGACAGCAGGAGGCAGGCTATGGTTTAGAAAACAGACACAAACGTGTAAATAAGGGCACAGCAAGAGAGAATAAGAGGGGATTAAAGTCAACTACATTTCTGATTCTAGTAAGTATTTGGAGTTTAAAGGATCCATTTTACACTGTTTCTGATCTATGTTCTAATGTTGTTTTCTCATCACAAACAGACCTGGAGTTGTATTTGTTTCATTCACACATCCATCCATTTTCTTCCGCTTATCTGGGGCCGAGTCGCGGGGGCAACAGTCTAAGTAGGGACACCCAGACCTCCTTCACCCCGGACACTTCCTCCAGCTCCTCCAAGGGGACCCCAAGGTGTTCCCAGGCCAGCCGGGGAACATAGTCCCTCCAGCGTGTCCTGGGTCTTCCCCGGGGCTTCCTCCCGGTGGGACATGCCTGGAACACCTCCCGAGGGAGGCGTCCAGGAGGCATCCAGAACAGATGCCACCTCAGCTGGCTCCTCTCGATGTGGAGGAGCAGCGGCTCTACTCCGAACCCCTCCCGTGTGACTGAGCTCCTCACCTTATCTCTAAGGGTGCGCCCAGCCACTCTGTGGAGGAAACTCATTTCGGCCGCTTGTATCCGTGATCTCGTCCTTTCGGTCATTACCCAGAGCTCATGACCATAGGTGAGGGTAGAAACGTAGATTGACCGGTAAATTGAGAGCTTTACCTTTCGGCTCAGCTCCCTCTTCACCACAACGGTCTGGTACAGCGACCGCATCACTGCCGACACTGCACCAATCCGCCTGTCAATCTCACGCTCCATCCTCCCCTCACTCGTGAACAAGACCCCGAGATACTTGAACTCCTCCACTTGAGGCAAGGACCCCCCACCCACCCGGAGAAGGCAAGCCGCCTTTTTCCGGTCGAGAACCATGGCCTCGGATTTGGAAGAGCTGATCCTCATCCCAGCCGCTTTACACTCGGCTGCAAACCGCCCCAGTGCACGCTGGAGGTCCCGGTTCGATGAAGCCATCAGGACAACGTCATCTGCAAACAGCAGAGATGAGATCCTGTTGTTCCCAAACCGGATCCCCTCCAGTTCCTGACTACGCCTAGAAATTCTGTCCATAAATACAAAGAACAGAACCGGTGACAAAGGGCAGCCCTGGCGGAGTCCAATATGCACCGGGAACAGGTCCGACTTACTACTGGCAATGCGAACACAGCTCCTGCTCCGGTCATACAGGGACCGAACAGCCCTTAGCAAAGGGCATTCACACATTTAACACACAAACCCTGCAGATTTAGACTGGGAGTCGCGCTGGGAGTTCTTCTCTCAGACGGACACACTCAGTTCCACCTTGTGATGTCAGCAAGTGCTCCACTGTGCTCCATACACCTTCACTAGAATCATTTGGCTGATTTCAGTCCTGGAATTGCCAAACTCTACTGAACTAAAGGTTCTAAAAGGTAGATGCTAACTTGAAAACTACCGCTTCATGGCATCACAAAGTGGAACAGAGCATTTTGAGCTTTGGAGATATAGACAGACTAATAATAAAGGGTTACTCAAATGAATGAAACAAAACACAACTCCAGGTCTGTTCTTGAGGAGGTAACAACATTCGAACATAGATCAGAAAATAGCCTGATTGTTGATTTGTTGAAATCCAAACACACAGATCTCACGTTGGTGTATAAATCACACACAGACAGACACAGCCCATTCAAAGCTGTAGTGTCTTACTCGCCCTCCTCTGCCTCATTCACAAACTGTAGACGCCGTGTTCCAGTCTGGAGCCGGTGTGAAATGAGATTACGACGCCTGTTGGTCTAAACACGGGTTGCCTGCAGACTGGGCTAAATGCGTTTGGAACGTGGCCCTGCGTGTGTGTGTGTGTGTGTGCGTGTGTGTGTGTGTGTGTGGGGGGGGGGGGGTAAATAGTATAATAGTAGCAGCTTTAGTAGTAGTAGTAGTACCAGTAGAAGTAGCAGTAGTAGTAGTAGTAGTAGTAGCAGTAGTAGTAGTAGTAGTAGCAGCTGTGGTGATATGTGTTTGTATACTGAAAGTCCACACACACAAATGAGCGGGGAAATAAATAGTATAATCAGTGGCAGTGGCAGTAGTAGTAACAGTAGTAGTAGTTGTAGAAGTACCAGTAGTAGCAGTTGCAGTAGAAGTAGTAGTAATAGCAGCAGGAGCAGCAGTAGTAGCAGTAGTAGTAGTAGTAGTTACAGTAGCAATGGTAGTAGTAGTAGTAGTAGTTCTAGCAGTAGTAGCAGTAGTAGCAATAGCAGTAGTAGTAGCAGCAGCAGCTGGGGTTTTGTGTGTTTGTATACTGGACTCACACAGTACACAGAGAGGAGCACGTAATTAAAATATCAGGCACTTTGGTCATGTAGCGTCAATTACACGCTAACATGCTAATGCGCTAACATGCTAACGCCATGCTAATGTGTGTGGTGTAAACACAGGGCAGAGATTAGCATAGGAAGAACAGACATCCCTATTTACCCAGGACAGTCTCAGTTTTAAGCCCTGTGTCCCCTGTCCCAGCAGATTTATACAAAACCAGTGATTTGTCCCAGTTTTATACAAGCAATGTCCCAATTTTTGACCAATTTGAGACCTGCCAACAGTAAGAGAGGCATAAATTGTCATCAGCCTAGATTTGGGATTATGGTGGTGCAATAGGTGGGACTGGTGCCTTCGATCAAGAAGGTTCTGCTTTAGATCCTGGTTTAGTCCCGGTTTAGACCTGGCTTAGTCTTGGTTTGGACCTGGTTTAGTTTAGGTTTAGTTCCGGTTTAGTCCTGGTTTAGACCCGGTTTAGATCTGGTTTAGTCTTGGCTTAGTCCTGGTTTGGACCTGGTTTAGTCCTGGTTTAGACCTGGTTTAGTCTTGGTTTAGTCCTGGTTTAGACCTGGTTTAGTCTTGGCTTAGTCCTGGTTTGGACCTGGTTTAGTCCTGGTTTAGACCTGGTTTAGTCTTGGTTTAGTCCTGGTTTAGACCTGGTTTAGTCTTGGCTTAGTCCTGGTTTGGACCTGGTTTAGTCCTGGTTTAGACGTGGTTTAGTCTTGGTTTAGTCCTGGTTTAGACCTGGTTTAGTCTTGGTTTAGTCCTGGTTTAGTGCCGAAATAGATGCAGAAATAATCTGATAATATGACTCACCCATAAGAATGCGGTCAGATCCATTCTAACAGTTTGCCGTGTTGTCTTTAATAATCCGGAGCTCCGGAGAAAAGGACATAATCCCGAACGTATCCCGTGTCCCGAGGCGAGAGTTCCTTCTTACGTAGCATTAACGTAGGAAGTTAAGGATTCTTCTTCTCTTGGAAATGCCGCGTAAACATTCACGCGGCTCGCTCACAGCTGATCGGCGAACAGGCGCAAACACAACAGCGGCAATCGTCATGATTGGCGGGAACGCGTATCGGTGTGTAATTATGCTGCAACATGATTGGAAGCTGGAGCGCAGTTCGGTCTATGATTGGCTCTTGGGCACTGGTCATTTTGACTTAAAAACGGCGAAATTCGCCAAAAGTTTAGGGATTTTCATGCCTGGTTGATAAAATGCCATAAGGGATGGAAGAAGGGATGCCCGTTTTAGAAGAGGGATGATTTTGACTATTTTTTCCCACAGGGGGGAAACTCGAGTACTGTGTATAAATGAAAATGTGATTTAAAGTAACTTTTTGGGTGCTTGTTTCTATGGATATGTCAGTATTCTGCCCAGAATGTTCCTCAGTATGACACGGGGGTTGCCTCTTCAGAGATCTGACGTGTAACTTGGTCCGGTTTGGTCTCCATGATAACAGAAAGGTTTAATCAAATGCCACACTGTGAAACATTTCAGCCAAGCAATAACATCTCCACGGAGAAAAGCGTTGGATGGGGCCTCCACCAGAAAAGTTATACAGTATTTATTTTTATGATTTTATTTATTATTACAAAATCAGCATTCTTGGATTTAGATTTGCTATTCATGTTTTAATAGTGATTCTGGTCAGAGTGACTGTAAAATTAAATGAACTAAAATAAGAATCAATAAAATGTATTTCAAAACATGTTAGCGGAACTATGAACTCCAGGGTTAGCAGCTTTTACAATAGCAGTGTAGCAGTAGCAGTAGTAGTATTTGTAACAGCAGCAGTACTTACAATAGTAGATGTAGTAGTAGTTGCAGTGGTAGTAGTAGTACTCGCAGTAGTTGTACACTGTTTGTAACAACAGCATACTTACAAGTAACTCTACAAGCAGCCGTACTAGTAGTAGTACATGAAGTAGTTGTAATGGTAGTAGTAGTAGAATTAGTTGCAGTAGAAGTAGTAGTACCTGTAACAGCAATAGTAGCAGTAGCAGCAGCAGTAACAGTAGTAGTAGTAGTAGTAGTAGTACTAGTAGTAGTAGTAGCAGTAATAATAGAAAGTAAAAGAAGTAATAATAGTAGTCGTAGTAGTGATAATAGTAGTAGTAGAAGTAGTAGTAAAACTTGCCCTGTTCTTTATTAGCCGCTGACTATATTATGTAAACGTGGTGTTTGCAGTCACCGCAGTAGTAGCAGCAGTAGCAGTAGTAGTAGTAGTAGCAGTAACAGTAGTAGTAGCAGTAATAGTAGTAGTAAAAAAAGTTGTCTCTAGCTGTTCTTTATTAGCTGCTGACTGTATGTCTTAAAGGTCCCATGGCATGAAATTTTCACTTTCTGAGGTTTTTGAACGTTAATGTGAGCTCCCCTACCCTGTTTAGCCCCCCCCCCAATGGCTAAAAGTTGCGAAATGTCTAAACTGAGCATTTGCGATCCTTTTCTGCGTTTGAAAAAAACACCGCTGAAACGGGCGATTCTGAACAAGGCACCTTATTGACGTCAGATCGAAAAAAGAAATGCAAATGCAGTTCCACCACCGTCTGGATCTCCACCCCCTGTCTCTGGAAATCACACCCAGAGAGTCTGGACCGCGAAGGAGCAACGCAATACGAAATGCGTTTTTTTATTTGCCTGGAGGCACGTGCGAGTGTGCGAAGTCCTTTACCCGACCCTCTGGACCTCTGAAACAGCTGTGGTTTCATTTTATTTTGTGTGAAAATGTGTTTTTTTTCATTGAATTTCCTCTCCTTTCTGCCTCCGCGCTTCAAACACGGAAATCGGAGCCACCCACCCGCTCTAAGCCAATCTCTGTCCTTCTCATTTGCATTCAAGCAACAACACCCAGAATAAAGTGTTTCAGAGACATATTTAGCCTCATGAAGACAGTCAGAGTCATATCTCATGCACTGAGGCTTGATTTTGAAGAAGGATTCATTTACAGTATTAGGGAACCATTAAGGCGCCATATAAAAGCATCAAGAAGTACCATGTCATGGGACCTTTAAACATGTGTAGTGTTTGCAGTTTGCAGTCACAGTAGTAGTAGCAGTAGCAGTAATAGTAGTAATAGTAGTAGTAGTAGTAAAACCTGCTTCTTGCTGTTCTTTATTAGTGGCTGACTGTATTTGTTAAACATGTGCAGTGCTTGCAGTTTACAGTCACAGCAGTAGTAGCAGCAGTAACAGTAGTAGCAGTAATAGTAGTAGTAGTAGTAAAACTTGTCTCTTGCTGTTCTTTATTGGCAGCTGACTGTTTTTGTCAAACATGTGCGGTGTTTGTAATATGCAGCCTTTAGCCTCTAGCACAGACCTGAGTGCAGTGTGTTGTATCCATAGAAACACACTCAGCACTTCCCATTGTCGCAGCTCTGCCGGTACAGCAAAACTCTCCAAACTCCTCCGACATGTGAACTGCACACACACCCCACAAGTACAGGCAAATATACACACACAAACCACATGCCACCAAAGCAACATGTTCACCAGGGAACTCTGAGGTCGTCAGTTCAATCATCTCCACTGGCAACACACTTTTGTTGTGTTGTGGACTTAGGCTGGTCCCGATAACACATTTTGAAGTGTGATATATTACTGAAGTAAATACAGACAATAAAAGATCATATTGAAACAAACTTATTCCACTGACAAAACTAACCCAAGAGCAGGTTTAAACCTCCAAACTATTCTAAAAGTATAATATTGTTAAATATTAGCAGTAGTAGTAGTAGCAGCCAACCATTAATAGAAGAGATTATGATGGCCCTCCATAGTCTAATGTTCACCCCCGTAGTCTAATGGTAAAACAAAAAAACTGTATAACAAATGGCATTAATAATAATAATAGAAACAAGACACAAAAACATAAAACAATACCTAAAACAAACATAAAACAATAAAGCTCCCCACCCCTTCCCTTCCAAGGCACACACAAATTTAAGTAAATAAAAATAAAAGTAACCTTGTTGTTCAGCATAACCATACTGCTAGGCTCGCTTATGTTTACATTTTGGCCTGTTTATAATTTCCTTTTCCTTTTTTTCCCCGTTATTAATAAACAGTTTTAGTCACTATACTTAACTAATATTATTTTCACCGTCTTTTACTTTTTATTACAATCTTAAAACATCATTTAAAATGTTCTTTTCTTTTCCACTGTACAATAATACCAAGAAGACTGAGGATGGCAGCCGAAACATGTCAATAAGGTACAGTATATACAGGTCCTGCTATATTGTCTTGTATTGTCTAAAGAACCCATGTCGCTAATGTATAAAAGAAGACAAAATCAACATTTTTGGAACAACTTTTTAAATAAAGTTCCCCGGTGTACTGTTAAACATGCATTACATTACATTATAAATAAACTAGTGCTGTCAGGCGATTAAAAAAATTAATCTAATTAATTACAGGATTTGTAATTAATTAATCTAATTAATCGCATTTTTTAAATAATTTTTTTAGGTGGTTTATTGTGCTCTCCCACAGTGCAAAAAAGGTGTTAAACGTGTGATTTATAGTGGTACAGTGAAAAGACTGCAGACTTCCCCTTTAAGTCTAAGTTTTTCACTCACTCTCTTTGTCTCCACTGTAAACATGACAAGACTGCTGGCAGACCCCCATTCCCCCTCCCACATTATGTAACATTCATTGGAAAGTTCATTTACACCATTCCACTATTACATGGCGAATATTTCTGGTGCCAAAAGGTGAGCACGTACAGCAGCTTTCATGCAACGTCAATAAATAATATTGTAATGACCTGGGTTAATGGTGTCTGTGCCTTTAAGGGGTTGGCTGTTGGGCGCATGCGTGGGACAGGTGTGGGTGTTAATGTTGAGTGAGTCCAAACTTCTGTTTAATAAAGTTCATTGGAGAATAAGAGAAGCCTGGAGTCATTACAATATACAAGGCTTCAAATATACAGAGAATACAAATAATTGCCCATGAAAATTACTCATGGCTCACATGAGCCCCGGAACCCGTGAGGAGGATTTAAACTCCCGGTGTGGATGTGTCCGGACCATCGCACCACGGGAGGAGGGAGGAGGCAGCAGCGCGGGGTGAGTAAATGATCGGGTTTAGCGTGATTTAGCGTGATGGGCAAAACTAAGTCAAAACTTCTAAGTGTGCAGCCTTAGTCGCGGCACAACACGCTGGAGAGGTTATGGGGATTGAAAATGGTTCAGCGCGGAGCGCAGCAGATAGGGAAACTGGCTCGCACGTCTTCACGTGCTCTCCCCTATTAGAACTGCATTCGTCTCTGTGCCGACCAATGGTAGCACGGCATTTCTCATCGCGTCATCGCTGTCCAGGGACAAGACGGACCTGCTCTGTCACGTTTTTATCAATAAACTCGCCGTTCAAAGGCCCCGCACGCCAGATTTAAAATGCGCGCACATTGAATTGCCGCTCATAATTAATTGCATTAATTTTTATAACGCGTTAATTAGCAGTGTAATTAATTAATCTAATTAACGCGTTAAACGGACAGCCCGAAAATAAACATGTTTTGAATAGCAGATTTACAGCCCAGTGCCAGATCACCGGGCTCAAGAAAATACCAAAAAATACGAAAAACTACTCTGAGATTAAAGCCACAACTATGAATCGCGTCCAGAGAAATTGTCTGTTCTCGTGAGTCCTGCTGTAGGTTTTCATCTGAGTGCACTGCGCCGTGGCCCTCATCCTCCAAGCACCGAAAATCTCATTTCAGCTCCAATTTCCACCTCCATGTTGTGGTTCTCCGACACAAAGGGGAGATCAAACTGCCCTTAACCCCAGGAGGACACAGGGAGAAGAAAGGACGAATCAGCCGACGGTGCGGAGGTGTGGCGAGGCGGAGGGGTGGAGGGGACGTGTAGAGGCGAAGGATCACAGATGATATTGAATTGAATTAAAACATGGTTACCCTCTATGTACAGCGGAGAGAGGGGGATGGAGAGAGGAGAGAGAGGGAGATAGAGAGGGTAGGAGATAGAGAGACAGAGCAGGAGAGCAGAGAGAAAAAGGAGGAGGAGAGAAGTAGAAAAAGATGGAGAGAGCAGGAGGGAGAAAAGGGGAAAGGGGTGAGAGAGAGGAAAGAAAGAGGGGGTGAAAGGGTATGAGAGAGAGAGATAAATAGATGGAGAGAATAAGATGGGAAGAGAGGAAAAGATCGATCAAGAGAGCAAGCGTGAGGGAGAGAAGGAGAAAGAGGTGGGAGAGAAAGGAAAATAGGGGAAGAGGGTAAAAGAGAGACAGAGAGAGAACAGGAGAGAAGGTGAAAGACGGAGAGATTTGGTGAGCAGGGAGGAGGTGGACAGACAGAGATAGAGAGAGATGGAGAGAAAAAAGGGGGAGAGAAAGACTGAGAGTGAGAGCAGAAGGGAGAGACAGAGGAAGAAAAGGGGAGAGAGATGAGAGAGGAAGACAGAGAGGGTAGGAGAGAGAGGAGGGTGAGAGGAAAGAGATAGAGAGAAAACTGGAGAGAAAAAGGTAGAGAGAGGGAGAAAATCGAAGGGGAGTGAAAGAGGGGTGTACGAGCGATAAAGGGAAGGTAGGAGGAAGGAAATAAGAGAGAAGAGGTGTGGAGAGACACAGAGAGTTGAAGAGAGAGAGGAGGTGGAGGTGTGGAGAGAGAGGGACAGTTACACAGAAGAGACAAAAGATTAAATAAAAGCTTGGAAATTTGAATTAGGGTTTGAGGAGGGGGACATGTTGGAAAATAGAGAATAAAAACACTTAATTTCAAACTAAACTTGTCCCCAGAAACATGACAATTAAAGCTTTTACTCATAGCGATTGGCTCTATTCACTTTTACCGCAAGATATTTAAAAACATGCGGATGATGACTTCCGGAGGAGTTACATCTATCTATTTTTATTTTTAAGTTAGACAAATTATAATACACAAATGAATAGGCAATTTAAGAAAGGGAAAAAAGAACTGGGACATTTTCTCAGTTTTCCCACCATTACCATCGCCAACTTTACAACAACTCACTCTATTGTATCAGATAATACTCCCTACAACTCTCTCTGAGATATTTTTATTACTTACTTTTCTATTTTATTTTGACTTGTACATATATATTTTAAATATACTTATTTTAAATTAAATATAACTTTTTTTTTTACTCTTTAGAATATTATAATATATTGTGATGCGCAGGGCTCTCAAGTTTTGAGCGGGGTCGTGCGTGAGACGAGGAGCGGGGGGGGGGTGCGAGTGAAATTTTTTTCCCGAGGAGCGGGGGAAGGGGCGCTTGAATTGCGTGAGAAATGCCGTCGAATTGCGTTAAATTTGTCTAACGAGCAAACTTAAACTACAAAGCAACTAATGAGAGTTATATAAATGAAGTTATTACCTGATGGTTCTCAGTTTGTTTTATCATCACCGTCAGTCGCTGTGTGCTTAGCAGCTGAAACTAGTCTGCCCAACAACAGAACAATCTATTTTCTGATTGGCTGAAACTGAGATTTTTTTCCGGGGAGCGGGGCGGGGAGGAGGGGGGAGTTTTTTTCGCTGAAAACGCGCGGTGCCTGCATAAACTGAGCCACGATTTTCTGGGCACAAAAAAAAAATAAAAAATTCAGCGTGAGAAATGCCACGTGTGGCGTGTGAGCGTGTGAACACGTCGAATTGCGTGTGTCACACTCTCAATGCGTGAGACTTGAGAGCCCTAGTGATGCGTGAGCTACTGTGCCCAAGTCATTTCCTTGTGGATCAATAAAGTTTGTCTTAGTCTTAAATATAACTCCGGGTATGACTTTATATGGATGGACTCATAAATGGTTAAAGGCAAAAACTATAGAAGAACTGGCTACATAAATGTCCTTAACCAACTATGGCCTGATTAGATCATCCCTTTAAGTGCGCATTCTCTCACAGATGGAGATAAACAGTGCTGTGTCCCTGTGTCCTGTGTGCTGGTTTTTCCAATAGAATCACACAGAGCCATCCATCACAGACTCGACTCCTCCATGACTCATGCATTTCCCATCAGCTCATTAGCTTCACCTGCTAAAGTTAATGTCAGACGGGTTTATCAATGCAAGATGCCCAGAGCTACGCTGACCGCATACACAGGGCTATAATGGGTGTTTTCACACCTCTGTTTCACACCTCAGTCCAGAGGTATGAAAACACCCATTATGGCCCTGAATGGTTATGCTAACCAGACTCCACACTCCACTCCCACTGCATAGTGAATAGGCTTACCTAACTAACAGAAACTGAAAACAAGTAGGTGTAGTAGTTTCAAAGTAAGTTTGTTGTAGTTAGCTCCTCCCTGTAGACAGACGTAAGGCAGTGCCTACCAGCATCTGACCAGAACTGAAGAAGCAGCTTGGATGAGCTGTGAAACGTATTCAACCAAAAAAACTTTTGTCCAGTTGACAAATTGATTTTTTTTTTTTGCCACAAATTATAATACAAAAATGTATAAACAATTCCTTTGCCTCAAGTGGAGGAGTTCAAGAATCTCAGGGTCTTGTTCATGAGTGAGGGGAGGATGGAGCGTGAGATTGACAGGTGGATTGGTGCAGCGTCGGCAGTGATGCGGTCACTGTACCGGACCGTTGTGGTGAAGAGGGAGCTGAACCAAAAGGCAAAGCTCTCGATCTACGTTTCTACCCTCACCTATGGTCATGAGCTCTGGGTAATGACCGAAAGGACAAGATCGCAGATACAAGCGGCCGAAATGAGTTTCCTCCGCAGAGTGGCTGGGTGCTCCCATAGAGATAGGGTGAGGAGCTCAGTCACACGGGAGGAGCTCGGAGTAGAGCTGCTGCTCCACCATGTTGACAGGAGCCAGCTGAGGTGGCTTGGGCATCTGTTCCGGATGCCTCCTGGACGCCTCCCTTGGGAGGTGTTCCGGGCAGGAGGAGGCCCCGGGGAAGACCCAGGACATGCTGGAGGGACTATGTCTCTTGGCTGGCCTGGGAATGCCTTGGGGTCCCCTCGGAGGAGCTGGAGGAAGTTTCCAGGGTGAAGGATATTTTTTTCAGTTTTCCCAGATTTTGTCAGAGTTACTTTCGCCAACAGAGCCCGAAGGAAGTCATCCGCATGTTTCCAAACATCTGCTAGTTTTGTGATGTAAGCGTGAACAGAGCCTATCAGAAAGCATTTGTGACCCACCACGACGAAACCCACTACAAGTTGGGATTCGTGAAAACAAGAAAATCACGTTTGAAGCAGTTTTTGTTTTTGTTTTGTTTTTTTTCAAAATTTGTGATTGTCGTTTTTTGCAGAATGTGCTAGTTGAGATCATGAAGAAGCCACTCCATATTTCAGATAACAGCATTGGTTGCTTTAAAAGCAAACATTTTGTCTTTGAAATTGGCTCATGTACGGAATATGATCGGATAATTTCGCTGCCGAAAGACCGTGGATACGCAAATTATCGGACAACAAGGCAAACTGTATCAGAGGTGACTAAACCAAGACTAAACCAGGACTAGACCAGGACTAAAACAGGACTAAACAGGACTAAACCAGGTCTAAACCAAGACTAAACCAGGACTAAAACAGGAATAAACTAGGACCAAACCAGGAGTAAAACAGGACTAAACCATAACTAAACCAGTATTTAATCGAACTAAACCAGTATAATACATTTCATATTGTATTGTATTAAACTGACTATACAGGTGACTTTGACTTAACATATTATCCTGTGTATTATTGAATTATTGAATGATTATATGGACTTTTTGTTATAAAATGCATTTCCATTTTAACAAAGTACCTTCTAATTCTGACCTGCCCTGAAACACCACACCACAGTGATAGTCATTGATGGGGGAGCGCTTAGTTTAATGTCATGCAAATGAGCCAAGGAGGCCTGGACTTAGAGAATCTTTAATGTGGCTTTTGTCAGCTTGTTGTTTTCAGATGTGCTGCTTTCAAATGGCCGCAAATTCTTTAAATGTTCTCAGATTTCCATGTGTAAGGCGTCGTTGGCATCACTGGAGGCTTCCAATCTACTCTTTTAGAATCTGTGAATAACTCAAAACGCCTCCGGGATGACTTGTGTCTGTGGCCGGTTTCGTTTTATTTTGCTATAATCAGGAAGTGCCATGTTATCATGCTAGTTGTGATTGTGACAGAAAAACTCCACTCTGGGACTTATAAACTCGTCACAGTGAATAATTAGGATGCACAGAACGTATAAGGTAAGACAGGAACAACTTTGGACCACTGCAAACGCTTTAAAATGAACTAGTTCTGTTTTTCATGTTTTTAAGACAGTAGACAGACAGTAAAAATCCAATTTCACCTTCAGTTTATGTTCATCCCTTGCTCTGATTTGGTTTTAGCATGATTTTTCAACATATGGTCCCTCTACTGTGTTGATTCTAACCTACAAGATGAAACAGTTCACCTTGTAATGATGGAAAAACAAATCTACCTATTTTCTTTTGGTTGAATATCTTTACCGTCTCCCAGCATGCTCTTGGGCGTACAACATCAAGACTCAGAAGCGGAGCTAACAGTAGCGCTGCATGTTAACCACCAGCAGTCTATTCAATATTCATGTTTGATTTTCCAGCCCCCGCTGAGCTGCGCTGGGTGGGGTGGGGCACACACATGGCTGACTCTCTGACTGACGGCGTGCCTGTAAAAATAGCGTTGGTTTGTGCTTTTGGTCGTGTTGGGAGGCGGTCTCTTTGGGAGGGGAGATCAGACGGCAGTTGCCCCATTCGGAGGCACGTCACCGGGGCTGGGGAGGTGCTGTCAGGGCCCATAACGTGATGGTTCTTCAGGGTGCACGGGTGGATGAGCTCATATGAACACACAGGGGAGCGGTGGAGGACATGGGTTGGTTAATAAGAGGGTAGTGCTTCTCAAGCTGTGGTGCGTGGGCTTGTTATGGAGAAGGATTTTATGGAGAAAGAGCCAGACAGTTAAGGAATTTTACGTACGATTTCAATTTCATACTGTACTCTATACTCAGTCTGCAAGTGTAGGTAGGTTTTTAAGAAGATGTATCGTGCTTGTGTCTGGTATTTAATTATAATCTATGACATCCATGGATCATTATGTTCTTCTTTCAACATTTTAAATCGCAATATTCATCCAAAACAACGCAATGAAAGAAACAAGTCCGTTGTTCCCTGGGAGATACAGAACACACACTTCTCCAGTACTTTAGAAAATGTGAGTCTGGTCACAGATGAATCAGATGAGCGGGACTGACAGGTGGATTAGCCAATCAGAAACATGCATGGTCTGTATCAAAACAACTGCGGCTGCTTATGAAGGGAAAAAAAGTCACAGGGGACTGAAAAACGGAGGATTTCTGCAAAGTCAATAAGTGAAGCATTAAAGTCTGTGATTGTGTAAATAACTAATGATCTCCTTCGTTTTGCGTCACTGAAATAAACAAATCTGTTTGGACGATCATGCTATAGAGCAATGTGATTCGGGATTTGGCAGGCAAAGTCTGCTGATTTCCAGGTTGGAAAACTGCGTTCCTAACGGGACTTAAAGTTGTTAAAGTCATCACAATAAAGTGCCGCTCTGCTGGCCAGTGCTGTTGAGATTTAGTCACATGCATACTCTGCTTTTTTAGGTTCTTGGCATTGATAACGTAAAATAACAGTGTTGCCGTAGTTATTTTGAAACAGTAATCTGACTACTGACTACTTCTTTAAAAAGTAACTTAGTTAGATTACTTTTAGTTACCTTCAGCAGAGGCTTATTATATGATATGATATGATATGATATGATATGATATGATATGATATTATATTATTATTAGTGCTGTCAGGCGATTAAAAAAATAATCTAATTAATTACAGGATTTGTAATTAATTAATCTAATTAATCGCATTTTTTAAAATATTTTTTTAGGTGGTTTATTGTGCTCTCCCACAGTGCAAAAAAGGTGTCAAACGTGTGATTTATAGTGGTACAGTGAAAAGACTGCAGACTTCCCCTGCAAGTCTTTCAGTCTTTCACTCACTCTTTCTCTCCGTGCATGTTACCTCCACAGTAAACAAGACAAGACTGTTGGCAGACACCCATTCACCTCCCACATTACGTAACATTCATTCGAAAGCGGTGGTGAGTATTGATCGGGTTTAGCGCGATTCGGATGGGCAAAACTAACGCTTCTTAAGTGTGCAGCCTTAGTCGCGGCAGAACACGCTGGAGAGGTTATGGGGGTTCAGCGCGCGGAGCGCAGCAGATACGGAAACGGGGGCGCGTCTTCACGTGCTCTCCCCCAGGGCTCTCAATTCTCATTTTCTGGGCACAGAAGCGCTGTGCGCTGCGCTTGGATTGCGTAACTAAATTTCAGCGTGAGAAATACCATGTGTGAGCGTGTGAACATGTCGAATTGCGTGTGTCACAATCTCAAAGCGTGAGACTCAAAGCGTGAGACTTGAGAGCCCTGCTCTCCCCGGTGTCTTCACGTGCTCTCCGCGGTGTCTTCACGTGCTCTCCCCGGTGTCTTCACGTGCTCTCCCCGGTGTCTTCACGTGCTCTCCGCGGTGTCTTCACGTGCTCTCCCCGGTGTCTTCACGTGCTCTCCCCGGTGTCTTCACGTGCTCTCCGCGGGGACAGCGAGCTTAGGAAAGAACCTGCTCCATCACATTTTTATAAATAAACTTGCCGTTCAAAGGCATATTCCATATTCCATATTGTTCACATCTGACGAGATAGAATCTTTGATCTGACTTTGGCGCCGCAGAGCCGAGATGACGTAACCTCGTAAGAAACGTGTAGCCAAAAAATAAGAATAAATAAATGTATGTGCAGAAATGCAGAAATAGTAACGCACGGTGTATTAGATAAGTAACTTTAATCTGACTACTGGTTTTGAAATAGTAGTTGCGTTAGACTACTCGTTATTGAAAAAAGTAGTCCGACTACAGTAACGCATTACTAAGTAACTGAAAATAACGTAAGAAGACCCTCATTTTACAGTTTATTTATTGCAAATGGCATTATTGATCCAAAACAGCTTCACAATAGAAATGGGTTCATTGATGGGTTCCTGCCTCTTCACAGTGACATTTCACCTGACCAGCTCCTCCCACTGCCTCTGCTCACATGCTGCAGCTTGGTGGTCAGGTTCAAATGGTAAAATATGTGACTGAACATGCGGAAATAGGCCACAACTCTGCATTAGTGAAACCCAGATAATCGAGTTTTTAGGTTGTTTTTTTTTTCAAAATTTGTGATTTTCATTTTTTGGCAGAATGTGCTGGTTGAGATCATGAAGAAGGCGCTCCATGTTTCAGATAACAGTATTGGCTGCTTAAAAAGCATACATTTTGTCTGTGAAATTGGCTTGTTTTTCGGAAAGAATTGAAGCATGTCTAAATTACCATCCTGCCACTGCGGACCAATCACCTGACATTAGCGCTCTTTTGTTTTATTTTTCCGCCTATCAGCTGTGAGCAGCTCCTGAATATGTAGCTGCAGTTCAACAGGATCCGTAACTTTAAAAATCGATAACTTTGACTGTTCAGGGGGGGTGAAATGCTACATAAGAAGGAAGGAGTCTCTCCACGAGACATGGGACACATTTAGGACACATCTGTTTCTCCAAAGCTTATGTACAGAAAGCGTACTTTACTGCCGAAAGACCGTGGATACGCGAATAAT
Source organism: Paratrypauchen microcephalus (assembly GCA_036785185.1). Classification (NCBI taxonomy): domain Eukaryota; kingdom Metazoa; phylum Chordata; class Actinopteri; order Gobiiformes; family Gobiidae; genus Paratrypauchen; species Paratrypauchen microcephalus. Next base: position 2,218,281 of record JAVJIX010000133.1, read on the forward strand.
CGGACGAGTCCAACAGTGAGACAAATAAGTGTACCTGATGATGTTTGCAGGAACACATTTACTTTATAGACTTTAGGACATGTTTAAATACTAATTCAGCTTTCGTGTGGTCATCATATTTCATGACGGCCGCTGCTGTGGTGTGCGGGACCGTGCGGGGTTTCTCACTGCAGCCTAGCCTATTTCTGCTACATGTAGGACTAAACTGGGACTAAACCGGGACTATAGCAGGACTAAGCAACTAGTGCCGTTATTGGTCAATTCTTGGTAGCAACTCGGATAGACATTGGTCAAATCGTGGTAGCACGAGCTCGAGTCGCGGCCGGCCGTACTTTACTTCAGTTGTCGCAAACAAATACAAAATACAGATATATTTGTTTTATTTCAAACTGTGCACATTTTTAACATCGTAGGAAGAAATATCCCGGCAAAATAAAATAATGTAATACCTTAAACACATCATCACGGTTCCACCATCACTGTCACTGTTCCCTCTAAGGTGCGCGCGTGCGCAATCGCGCACTCCCCAGACGTTCAGTGCGCACATCAAATCCTTTTCAGCGCATAAAATAAAATCTAACCTGAAGTCAGCGCTGGTTTGACACACGGAATCCAGTCTGATAGATTCAGTTTGCACATGCGTTAGGGGACAAGGCAACTACAAACACATTCATTTCGATCGCATTTCGCTCGCTTCCTTCAGTAAGAGTTGTCGTGCGCATCGCCGTGGGTCAGAGCGGCGGGTCAGAGCGGCAGGTCCGCACCAGCCGACGGCCGCACACACTCCACGTAGGGAAGAACAGAAGAGGAGACAGGAAGAGCCATAATGTAATCCTCGGCTGTTTTCTTTGTTTCTGTCCAAGCCATAGGTTTTTGTGAGCAAAAAGACGGGACTTTCTGTGTGAAGTGTGAATCCTCTCCCCAGAGCGTTAAACCACAGAGCTCTGTCACTCTCACAAAATTACTTAAACTGGGTAATGATTAAAAAGCAAGATATAAACTGATAAAAATGTATACTTATTTTGGAGATCATTATTTTGAGAAAGACCCATCTTATAGTGTCCTATAGGTCCTACAATCATCCCTAAAAAATCTGCAGCTACATGTAGGCTATAATTATCAAGCTGAAAAAATCTCTCTTCATGTGGTTTTACAGGTTTATTTTTCAAAATATTGTAATGTTCAATGTTTCACTGACCCTCACACTGACATACAACATGTACAAAGTTCATGAACAGATTTTTGAGAAGTGGACCAAAAAAATCAGTTATATTAAAAGTAATCTAACAGAAATAACAGCAGTGATTTGATTCATAAGCTGTAACTTGTGATGATCTCAGGTGTGATACTGGTGTGGCCACAGTGTGCATGTCGGATGTTGCTCACAGGAGTCCAAGGAACGCACAGGGAGTTAGTGTGTTTGCTCAGACACATGAAAAATTAGGGGGAACATTGATCACTGTAATATATATGTAGTTATAAGGGGTATAAATACTGAACGGGTCCCTTCAATTACAGCAATAGGGCGGAATTTTTAAGATGATGGAGGCACGTAACGACCGAATACCTAGCGGGTGGGCTGAGGCAATGCGGTTTCAGTGAGAAACCAACACCAGAAAAAACTCTCTCCAAAAAAATGTAAATTGTTGGTTTTCAAACAGGTGCCAAGAGTCTCGTAAAGCACACTCCAGCTAACAGTAAAACGTCTGAACAATCACAATATAATGACATGCTTGGGGGCTGCCGTTACTGTGCACTGATGACAGATCCGATTCCTCAGATACAGTGGTTACAGGAGCCATTTCCGTGTCCATTAATGCCCCAATTACACACTTTGGGACCATTCTCACCAGTGCACGGCTGTTTTGACCTTTGTAAGAGGCGTCCCTGACCATTTTGTATTCACAGTGGACAGACTTGTAAAGACTGGGCAGATGAGGGGGGGTTTCAAACCACAAACCCAAAGATTCAAAGACAGAATACTCGAAAATGGAGAAGAGGGTCCGTCAAATGCTTTTCTCCATGGAGATGTTATTGCTTCGTCTGGAATGTTTCACGGTATGCCATTAAACCTTTCTATCATCACGGAGACCAAACCAGACCAAGTTACAGGTCAGATCTGTGGAGAGGCGACTTTGCTCACAGTATGCCTATTTTTCTAGGTATTTTTGAGCTGTAAAACCTGTATCTGTAATTGAATAAATGTAAAGTAGAGCTGTTTAATGTCATACTGTACAACATTCCAGGCAGAGCAGGTGACGGTCCCCCAAGTTGCATAATACACCCAGATTTTATTGTCCTATAAAGCAACTATTTTGTTTAGAGCATTAAAGCAGACTTAAAGGGATAGTGTTTTTTTTTTTATGTTAATCTGTATGGGTTTCCTTCTAAAAGTTACGTGTGTTGCCACCGGCTTACCTCTGACACTCTCAGCTGATCCCGGTTCGGCTCGCTTTCTGGAGCCCACGTAGGTAGGTCCGGTAACTTCCCTGGAACATGAAATAAAACAAAACATTTGTTAGAAAGGTGATATGTTTGCGTCCAAAACAGTTGTCCACGAAACATCCAGCAGCGTATTTTGCATTTGCGTATTGTCTCTCTCCACTCGTATCACTACGTCCATGTTAACTCTATCAGCCTGTTCACTTGTAAACTTCGGCGTAGACATCCGCTGAAGGTGAGTCATCAGAACTGACGAAGCCTCTCGGATGAGTGGCGAAATGTTTTCGACCTAACAAACCTTGTCCAGTTGACAAATTGAATTTCTCCTTTTATCTTTAAGTCATCAAGTTAGAGCCCTCACCTGTAACTTCAGTTAAAGAGAGCACCAGTTAGCAGTTACTGTATGTCAAGTCATATAGTTATCAAAGCACTCATTTGTTGTGATAAAACTTTACTTAAAGGTCCCATGACATGGTACTTCTTGATGCTTTTATATGGTGCCTTAATGGTTCCCTAATACTGTAAATGAATCCTTCTTCAAAATCAACACTCAGTGCATGAGAAAGACACAAGTACACAGTCAGAGTCAGAAGAGTCAGAATATCTCTCTCTGAACAACTCATTCTGGGCCTTGTTGCTTGAATGCAAATGAGAAGGACACAGATAGGTTAGAGGAGCGGGTGGGGGGTGGGGGGCAAATGCGCCGCTGGTTCCTTGTTACTGTGCGCTGTCTCCCACTTCCGCCTTTTAAGAGCGGAGGAAGAAAGGAGAGGAATTTCAATGAAAAAAAACACATTTTCACAGAAAATAAAATTAAACCACTGCTGTTTCACAGGTCCAGAGGGTCGGGTAAAGGACTTCCGAGCCTAGAAACACTCGCACATGCCTCCAGGCAAATAAAAAAAACGCATTTCGTATTGCGCAGCTCCTTCGGGGTCCAAACTCTCTGGGCGTGATTTCCAGAGACAGGGGGTGGAGATCCAAACGGTGGTGGAACTGCATTTGCATTTCTTTTTTCGATGTGACGTAACATAGTTGCCTTGTTCAGAATCGCCCGTTTGAGCTGTGTTTTCTTCTAACGCAGAAAAGGACCGCAAATGCTCAGTTTAGACATTTTGCAACTTTTAGCCATGGGGGGGGGTGGGGGCTAAACAGGGTAGGGGAGCTCACATTAACGTTCAAAAACCTCAGAAAGTGAAAATTTCATGCCATGGGACCTTTAAAGCAAATACACTCTTTTCAGAACTTCTAACCATATTATAGTTGTTTCCCATCACCATTTCTCACCTGATGTTTTATTTGGAGTAATTTGTGCATATTTGAGTAATCACTTATTTTCAACACCCATTTTCACCACCACCAGTACATGCCAACTGCTCTGTACTTACTTTATTCTCCTATTTTATTTTCTTAATTTGTGATACACATAGGATCCGGCAGTGTTATGTAGTCATTCTGGTACAAAAAAAAAAAACACCCACAGGTATAATGTGCAGCTGTCCTATAGGAGGGGCCCATAGCTGCACAGCGCTTTGTTGTGATATGAAGTTTTCTAACACGGAAATCAGCTGACTTGTTTCTTTTATTAAGTTGTTTTGGATGAATATTGTCATTTAAAATGTCCAAATGATAACATAACGATCCGCGGGTGTCATAGATTATAACTATATAACAGACACAAGCACAATAGGTCTGCTTTAAGATGTTTTTATCCTCTTAAAGGTTTACAAAGATGATTTTATCCAACCCTCTACGGGCCCTACTGTACACCTGTTATTCTGAGCAGGTTTTAAGTTAAATGGCAGCTTTTAGCCCCACCCCACGTCACTTTTACTATGGAAAGTAAGCCAAATTTACAATGTCGTCTCCTAAAACAGCACAAGGTTGAAACAAAGTCTAAGATCTTGAGTCCTTGTGATTTCATGCATCTGAACAGTGATTAATAGACTGCTCCTGCCTTCATTGTAATTAATTTAGTGAAGGTGCCTCCAGTCAAGAGAGTTTAACCTAGAGAAGTGCACAGGACAAGAACAGGAGCGGAGAAACTGGACTACTCCCAAATCATGACAAAACTGTGAATTATAACGTGCTTTTATCACATTTGTGTAATTTAGCTTCTTCTGTGCATCCTCTGCTCCAGCTGACCTTTTCCACTCAATCTCTGCTCCATCTGACCCTCTCCTTTGCTCCATCTGACCCCTCCTCTTCATCCTCTGCTTCATCTGACCCCTCTCTTGCTCTATCTGACCTTCTCTTGATCCTCTAATCCAGGGGTCTTCAACGTTTTTCAGGCCAGGGACCCCCAAACAGATGGCGAACTGGGCCAGGGACCCCCTACTATATATACGGCACAGAATTGTGTTTTATATTAAATTGAGCTTAGTGTCATGTATAAACATTGCTACTCTGTTATGGTACATCCAATACAAGGAAATAATACACAGGTTAATACTGTATTTTACACTATAAAATATAAAATTATATTATTTTAAAGTGAAATCAAAAGATTTCGCGACCCCCCTGCAGTACCTCCGCGACCCCCCTGTTGAAGACCTATGCTCTAATCCATCTGACCCTCTCCTCTGCATCCTTTGTTCCATCTGTCCCTCTCCCTTGCTCCATCTGACCATCTCTTCTTCATCCTCTGCTCCATCTCACCTTCTCTTCATCCTCTAACCCATCTATTTTTCATAGTGTATAGCAGTGTTGTGCAGTAACGCGTTACTAATAACGCGTTACTGTAACGCCGTTACTGTTGACAGTAACTAATACTGTAACGCGTTACTTTTAAAATAAAGGAACTCAATTACCGTTACTAAACGGCGCGTTACCGCGTTACTGAACCTGCTCATTTTGAAACTGGCATCATGTGCGCGACTCGCATAGGCACAGGTTAATTTTTTTCTCCCTTTGGTAAGGGCGGGATAAGTAATGATGATTGGCTAAAGCAGAATAAGATTTCATGTTGAGCCAACCAGAGACACCCAGTGGGCGGTGGGCGGGTTCTACACACAATCCCAGCACACAGTAGTAGCGCACACACAATCCACACACCCCGTGTCAGATGGAGAGTCCCGAGTCGAAGACAAAAGTATAGGCAGTATTTTAACCTCGTCGAGGTAAAAGGTAAAAACCTACATGTTACGTGCACATTGTGTCAAAGACCAAAGACTTTGTCCACGTCCAATATAAGCAACTCGAATTTAATGAAGCATCTCTGGACGGCGCACACTTCTGTTAAACTAGCGGCCCCCAGCAGGCCCCATGATGATAATCGCATGCTCGGTGCCGTTAACAATGAAGGAGAGAGGAGGAGGAGGAGAGGAGGAGAGGAGGAAGAGGAAAGGAGGAGAAAGAGGAGAGGAGGAGGAGAGGAAGGGGCAGAAGAAGCAGGCCCCATGATGATAATCTCATGCTCGATGCCGTTAACAATGAAGGCCACGGTGACAGAGCCACGTCAGCCAAGCAGCAAAAGCTGTATAATGCACTGTCAAAATTTTTTTAACTAAAAAAAAAAGTAACGCATTAGTTACTTTCCTAGGTAACTAGTTACTTTTATAGTGTAGTAACTCAGTTACTTTTTTGGGGTTAGTAACTAGTAACTGTAACTAATTACTTTTTCAAAGTAACGTGCCATGTTTCCCTGTAACGTGTACAGGGAAACATGTTTCTTTACTGTGCATATGACAATAAAAGCTTTGAATCTTTGAATCTGACCCTCTCCTCTCCTCTTCATCCTCGGACCTCTCCTCCAGCTGACCCTCTCCTCTGCTCCATCTGATCCTCTCCTCTGTTCCATCTGACCCTCTCCTCTTCATCCTCGGACCTCTCCTCCAGCTGACCCTCTCCTCTTCATCCTCGGACCTCTCCTCCAGCTGACCACCTCCTCTGCTCCTCTGTCCCTCTCCTCTGCTCCTCTGACCCTCTCCTCTGCTCCTCTGACCCTCTCCTCTGCTCCTCTGGCCCTCTCCTCTGCTCCTCTGACCCTCTCCTCTGCTCCTCTGACCCTCTCCTCTGCTCCTCTGGCCCTCTCCTCTGCTCCTCTGACCCTCTCCTCTGCTCCTCTGACCCTCTCCTCTGCTCCTCTGTCCCTCTCCTCTGCTCCTCTGACCCTCTCCTCTGCTCCTCTGTCCCTCTCCTCTGCTCCATCTGATCCTCTTCTCTTCATACTTTGCTCCTCAGCCTCTCTCCTCTGTTCCATCTGACCTCCTCCTCTGCGTCCTCTGCCCTCAACCAAAAAATCGCCAAAACATTAAACACGAACAGATTTACAGATTTACATATAAATAATCAAAAACAGCAGGTCTCATGGTGACATTTCAAAAATCAATGAACACAAAGCAGGATGTACTTATCTCTACAGCAGTGAGCAGATAGGCCCCTCTATAAGAATTCTTTCCATCTCCTCCAACATGGCCGCCTGTCAGCCCTCCTCTCCTCCTCTGACGTGTTCTCTCCATTCTAACCTGTGTTCCATCACCGCGCTGCCTCTGCTGCGCGGTGAGCCCAGGAGGAGATGAGGGAGGTAGGCATATAACACAGAGACGTGGGCCTTGAGCGCTGGAGCTATGTGCCTATAACTCAGCAGTCTCCAGGCTCAGACACTCGCACAGACCAGAGGGAGAAGGGGATTAGTATGGGAGAGGGGCCTGTCGCTGTGTACTACAGGAAAATGGGAGGTCGGAACACCCTGAAGTCCGAATTAAAGGAGCTCTGTAGTCTGCGCTCGTACAGTTTAAAGTGCCCATAGTACACTATTTCCTGACCTATGTGATAATGTTTCTTCATCACAAACAGACCTGGAGTTTTTGTTTCATTCATGTAAGTTCGACACACAAACCCCGCAGATTTACATTCTAGACTTCTTCTCTCAAACAGAAAACACTTCCACCTTGTGATGTCATGTGGTAATACAGGAAGTGCTCCACTGTGTTTTTAAACTCCACACACTTTCACTAGAATCATTTGGATAATTTCAGACCTGGAATTTCCCCTCTCTACTAAACAAAAGGTAAAAGGTATAGCTGTTGACTTGAAAATTACGACTTTATGACATCACAAGGTGGAACAGAACATAGACTAATAATAGAGGATTAAAGTTCCCATGGCATGGTACTTCTTGATGCTTTTATATGACTCCTTAATGGTTCCCTAATACTGTAAATGAATCCTTCAAAATCAACACTCAGAGATAAACAGAGATAAGATGAGAAAGAGTAATTTTTTTTCTCTCTGAACAGTCCATAATGGGCCTTGTTGCTTGAATGCAAATGAGGAGAAAAGAGCTGGCCTATAGTAGAGGGTGGGGGCTTGGCCAAACTCTCCGCTCTCGCTCTGAGTGCTCAGCTGATCCATTTCCGTGTTTTTGCACGGGGGGAGAGATTTGAAGCGTTCCATTGAAAAATAAACACATTTCCACAGAAAATAAAATTAAACCACTGCTGTTCAAAGGTCCAGAGGCTCAGATAAAGGACTTCCGAGCCTAGAAACACTCGGACGTGCCTCCAGGCAAATAAAAAAACGCATTTCGCATTGCCTAGCGCATTCGCAGTCCAAACTCTCTGGGCGTGATTTACAGAGACGCTGAGTACAGACAGACGGGGGTGGAACTGCATTTGCATTTCTTTTTTCGATCTGACGTCAATAAGGTGCCTTGTTCAAACTCGCCCGTTTGAGCTCCGATTTTTTCTAACGCAGAAAAGGATCGCAAATGCTCAGTTTAGACATTTCGCAACTTTTAACCATGGGGGGGTTAAAACAGGGTAGGGGAGCTCACATTAACGTTCAAAAACCTCAGAAAGTGAAAATTTCATGCCATGGGACCTTTAAAAAAACATGTGTGAATGAAACAAAACACAACTCCAACATTATAATATGACTTAAAGCTCACAAGAGTCAAGTTTGCGTAATATAGGACCGGGTAGGACCGTAATAAAGGTACTAAAGAGGGTCACAACAAAGTCTGAGTAGCCAGTGCTTTAACCTGCAAGTAGAGGACTCTTAGGGGCATCTTTAAGTTGAGTTTAGTCATTATTTGAAGGGACAATGCAGATGTTCTGCACCTGATTATAGCTAAATAGCCTGTTTCCATCTGCAGTCCCTGAGTTACAGCTGCTGGGACCTCTTTAGTGGATTATGAGGGACAAAAGCAAAGTGTCACAGGTTAAGTGTGTACTTTTATTATTCACCTTATTCTTACCTTATGATTCAGGTTGTATTATTTTGTATGTGCCTGATAATTACAGTAAATAAGTTCACTACGGACGATAAAATGTTTTAAAGCCTCCAGAGAATCAGTAGAGTGTGACTTTGAACATTTTACACAAATTAACCAACTTTATATTGTATTTAAAATGCAAAACGACACCCACATTCTCAATTGACATGAATGGGATCCCTGTTTAACCAGAAGTGCTACCACAAGAAAGCGCAGTTTAGGAAAGTTTAGAGACAAAAGTGGACAGGGCGGAATAAGGTGGATGTCTTCAAAATGACATCAATTATCAGATTATTTTCGTGTTTGTGAATCAGCAAATGTAGACTTGCACTTACGTCACTTTAATGCACTGGAACTGTCTGTCTCCCACAGCTGTCCTTTCAACTCAATCAATTTCCAAAGTTTTTTCATTTTTTTGTCTTGACTGACCCGTCCGGTTTTGTAGATTCATTTGGTTCCAGGAGTCTGAGTGTAAGAGACGCTGAATTCACTTTTTTTGAGCGTTTTTGAGCATAAATCTAGAGCACAGGTGTGGGTCAGTTGCACTAAACCTCTGACGTTCTGAATGATATTGTAAACTCACATGCTATTAGAGTTTTGTCATCTGTCCCCAGGTGCCCAGAAAACTGCACAGGGCACGGACAGGAGCAGAGAAACTGGACCACTCCCAAACATGACAACAACTGTCACATGCTTTTTTATCACATTTGTGCTTCTCCTCTGCATCATCTGACTCTCTCCTCTTCATCTTCTGCTCCATCTGACCTTCTCCTCTGCTGCGTCTTCTACACACACATGCACACACACGCACACACTGCATAAGTCATGAGCGTTTCCATATTCTCTGGACAGAACATTAAAGGAAAAGTAACGTTTTTTTACAATCTGAGCCTTCTTTCGGCAATAAAACAAGTCGTTTTACTCACCCATAGCAGTTTGGTGTCATTTTGAGCAGTTTCGTAGAAGTTACAGTATGTTGTAGCGTATCCGTTAACTTGAGTGCTCGGGGCATTACTTTGCGGTCTCCAAATAACACAAACTTTAGCACTTTTCAAATCATAGAAGGACTCAAGTCTTAGTCTACGATTTCGTTTGAAGCAAAAGTGGCCTGTAATCCGAGATTTAGCCATAGTTTCGAGTAGATGAGGAGGCCAGTGCGCATGTGCGGACTGTGCTCTCAGCTCCCGGGACCCAAATATGGAACGCAAAGCTGTAAACTATGGATAAATCTCGGATTACAGGCCACTTTTGATTCAAATGAAATCGTAGACTAAGACATCGGGCTTCTATGATTTGAAAAGTGCTCAAGTTTGTGTTATTTGGAGCCCGCAGGGGGCATATTACATGCTCAGGGAATATATTATATGCCCCGAGCTATGACTAGAAGTTGCGCTAGGCTAACCGCAAATGTAAAACATCTCTGGAAGTGCTCCATATGACACCAAAGTGCTATGGGTGAGTAAAACAACTTGTTTTATTACCGAAATAAGGCTCAAATTGTAAAAAAATGTTACTTTTCCTTTAATATCCATAAACTAAACGTCAGCTACACATCTCTCTCCTCCTCTCATCTCCACTCATCTTCTTTTTACCTTGATGGAATAATTATATATTATTAACTTTTGTGATTCTTTAATCTTTAGAAATGAAGTTTCAAATGTGTGCATGACTTGTTATATGTTTTGAGTTACAGAAAGGCCAGATATCCAAGGGGAGACGTAAGCAGACAGCTTGGCTCCTCCAGTATCTAAGTTTCAGGGACATTGTCCCTGTGAAAGATGTCATATCTGGGAATTATCTTATAAGTGTGTTGGGTGTTATGATTATGTTTTGGTTTTAATGATTATGTTTTGTTGGCTGTCCTGCCACATGTTCCCCCACCCCTTATGGGCAGGACAGACCACGTGTAAACTAGGGATGTGAAAAACTGAATAAATAGCAAGCTGGGGGCACAGAGAACCAGGACGCTCAGAGCAAATATGGGCCGAGAGCAATGTTGTAACCTGGTCGTATTTCTCTGATTGTTCTCCACTTGCAAGTGAAAAAGATCTAATCTCTTGTCTTCCTTTCCTGTGTACAGAATATGTTGGGTTTTTACCAGCACCTATCAAATGGTCCTTCGTAAGCCGGATCCCAAGACACCTAAAGACTCCAGGAGGTGTCTGAGATTCGGGAAAGACAGTGGCCACTGCATCTGAAACCTTTACCGGCCGACTCTCAACCATCGCTTGGAGTCTGAGGGTTGACGGGATACCGAAGGAGGAAGACAACCAGACTAAAAGAACTGAGTGAGTACGTCTAAGTTTAAAACGTGTGTGACTGAGGGTCATAGCGCGTAGAAAACCCTAAAAATCCTAGGCTCTATTAGGTAAAACGTGGACTAGTGTCCCTCTATCGGGTGGCGGGAGAGTCACTGGCAGGTAGTAAAACACTGGGTGGAGTAGTATCCTTCTAACGGGTGACAGGTTAGTCACATACAGTTAGTAAATTACTGAAGGAAGCGGTTTCCCTTTATCGGGTAACAGGTTAGTTACTGGCTAGATAATAAAAGACCGTGAAAATTGTACTCAAAGGAATAAAAGTTCTGTGTGAAAGTGTGTATGACTGGAATTACAGGTCGTTAACACTGTAATTCATATAAACTGTTCAGAATAATACAGTAACGTATTGTAGATGCAGAGGCAAGATTTTTCCACCTGCTCATTGCACTGTGACAGGTTGAAGTGAAAAATACTACAATACTGATTATTACTGTCTGAACAAAAACACATCCCAACCTGTAGGCTCCCCTTTGGACAAATGGTTGGACCAAATTGACCAAAAAATGGGAAACAAACAGACAAAACTTCAGAGTAAGGATTATAAAATTGTTGCGCAACAAAATAAAGACAAAATAAAATACCTGAAATTATGGACAACAAAATATAATTTTAAAGGGAAGTTAAACACTGTAGAGATAATACAGTTAAGAGAAAAGATCTATGCAGATTATTATGCAGACTATTAGAGTAAAAAATATTTACAATAGTTACTTGAGCTGAGGAATTTAGGCCCCTAGAAACATCAGATTCAGATTCTCAAATGATAAAGCTTCTGGAGTTGTTTACCATATGGAATAAGACCACCCAGACACAGGCAGAACACGTAAACTCCACATACAGGACTACCTTCATACATACTCCCTACAACTGTACAACAGCTCACCTTTTGGCCGCACCGGGCTCATCTTTTGGCCGTGTCCAGGGCGCGTGTTTGCACTCCGCCTCCGCCTGGCAAATCTATTATACGTCTAATTCTGCTTTTCATATTATATTATATCAAATATCCTCCTGGGACCCGAAGAAAAAGAGTTTATTTTATTTTTTATTTTTTATTTTTTTTATCTGGTTTGGACCTGATTTAGATCTCTTTTAGTCCTAGTTTAGACCTGGTTCAGTTCTGGTTTAGTCCTAGTTTATTTATCATAGTGCAGCCACAAACTAGAGTGTATCTCAAAACACTCAAATGTACAGACTGGATAACTACAAGACCAACAGCTGAGACAGGATGTCACAACTGGACTAGACAAGCATTATTTTGGCCAATACATGTCATTTCCAGTACAAAAAGCAGCGCCATCTGTAGGATGGAGAATGATACAAGATCTACAAGCAGTAAACCAAGCAGTGATTCAGAGAGCTCCATGTGTTCCTGATCCACATACACTTCTAAATTCATTACAACCAAATTCACAATACTTTACGGTTATAGACATTTCAAATGCTTTCTTTTAAATTCCAATTCGTGAAGATAGCCAGTTTTTATTCGCATTTACCTATAACAATAGAAGATATACTTATACCAGGTTACCACAAGGTTACTGTGAATCTCCTACAATTTACTCACAGGCTATGAGTTCGAATTTGTCTAAATTCACACCTCCAGGAGGAAGTCAAATCTTACTTTACGTGGATGATATTTTGATTTCATCACCAGATAAGGAAACATGCCAAAAGGATACAATAGCGTTATTAAAATATCTAGCAGAAAACGGACATAAAACAAGTAAAAATAAAGTACAATTTTGTAAACAAGAAGTCATATATTTAGGACATTCTCTCAGTAATGGAGGCAGAGCAGTTACTAATGACAGAAAAACAGCTATCCTGAATGCACCAAAACCAGAAACCAAAAAACAAATTATGTCTTTTTTAGGATTAACGAATTACTGCAGACAATGGATTCCATGTTATGCAGAATTAACACATCCATTAAGTCAACTAATATAAGATAAGATAAGCCTATATTGATCTCACACAGGAGAAATTTACTCGCCACAGTAGCTCCAGGACATTTGGACAAAAGGGAAAAAAGTGCATGCAGGCAGGGAGGGGATAAAGTAAGTAATAAATAATATAAATAGTAATACGTAATAATAATAATAATGGAAAATAGTAATAATGATAATAAATGATAATAATATGAGACTCCAATATGATAATATATGAGACTCCAATAGCAATGAAAGATAAATTAAAATAGATGCAGGAGGCAGAAAAGGCATTCTGTGATCTAAAACAAACTTTAGTCTTAAGTGTAAGTCTAGCCTTACCGGATTATTCAAAACCCTTCGTGCAAATGGTAGATTGTAAAGGCATATTAATGACTTCAGTAATCACACAACTGCATGGAACCAAACTAAGACCTATAGCCTACTATTCAATTAAACTTGACAGTGTAGCGCAAGCTATACCAACACTGGCTGAGAGCCGTGGTAGCAGCACCTGTAGCAGTAGAAGCTTCAGCAACAGTAGTGTTATTTCACCCATTAACACTCAAAGTACCACACGCTGTAGCAGTATTACTATTACAGAGCAATCACTCATTTTTATCACCAGCAAGACATCTTTCATGTATGACAAATTTATATTCACAACCACATTTAACCATAGAAAGATGTACAGTTTTAAATCCAGCCACTTTAATGCCGACTGAGGATGACGGAGTCCCACATAATTGTAAAGAATTAGTAGAACAATCAACAACATGTAGAGAAGATTTATTAGATACTCCAATTGAAGGAGCAGAAATTGTATTTGTAGACGGATCATCTAAAAAAGACAATTATGGAAAAACACAGACAGGGTATGCAGTAACAACAGTAAATAAAGTATTAAAAGCAAATAAATTACCTCCAAATTATTCAGCACAGGCAGCAGAATTAGTAGCACTAACAGAAGCATGCAAATTATTTAAAGGCAAGAACGTAACAATATATACAGATAGTCAATATGCATATGCGACAACTCACGTATTTGCACAATATTGGAAAAATAGAGGAATGAAGACTTCTACAGGAAAACCAGTAGCTCATGCTGAATTATTAACAGAATTAATAAAAGCAGTACAATTACCAAATAAAATAGCTATTTGTAAATGTACAGCACACAAATCAGGAACAGATGAAGTAACAAGAGGAAATGCAATGGCAGATAAAACAGCTAAAGACGCAGCAGAATACAAAATAAATACATATTCTTTAATGGAAGGGACCCAACTTAAAAAAAAACCTACAAGACATGCAAGAACAAAGCCCTAAAACTGAAATAAACTTATGGAAAAGAAAAGGAGCACAAATAAAAAAACGACATATATATGTGACCAGAAAATAAACCAATACTACCACAGAATTTATATAGATACGCAGCGATATTGAGCCATGGTAAATCACATGTCTCAACAGGAGGAATGGTATCTATGATAAATACGCAGTATTTAATAATAACTACTAAAAATGTTTTTGTAGAAGATGCCTAATATGTGCAAAACATAATCCACAAGGAAATCTTAGACCAACTAGAGGTAAATTTCCAGAACCACAATACCCATTTCAAGAAATACAGATGGATTTTATTCAATTAAATCAAAGTGAAGGTATGAAATATTGTTTAGTAATCATAGATGTGTTTTCAAAATGGACAGAGATATTTCCAACTAGACATCCAGATGCATTAACAGTAGCAAAAGCGTTATGCAAAGAAATTATACCTAGATATGGATTAGTGGAAGTGATCCGATCGGATAATGCTAAACATTTTGTTAATGAAACCATAGAATTGATAGGAAAGAAATTTGATATAAAACTAAAAAACTTGTGTTCATATCACCCACAGTCAGCAGGACTAGTGGAGAGAAGAAATGGTACTATAAAAAACAGACTTAAAAAAATGTATGGAAGAAACTAAAAGACCATGGACTAAATGTTTAGATTTAGTCAAGTTAGAATTAAATACTACAGCTATACAAGGGCTAACTCCATTTGAGATATTGTTTGGTAGACCATATAAAATACCACAATTTAAACAAATATGGGAAGATGGGGAAGATATGGACTTAGCTTTACGCATGAGAAAAATGTTTGAAAAGCAAAATAACAAACATACTGAAGTAGACCAACCCTGTTCTCAACAGGAAGAAGAGTTAGTGGAACCAGGGGACTGGATCTTGGTGAAAAGCATTAAGAAAAAACACTGGTATTCACCTAAGTGGGAAGGTCCTTATCAAGTATTGTTAACAACCCCAACAGCACTAAAAATAGCTGAGAGAGCAACTTGGATTCATCAAAGTCATTGCAAAAAGGTTATAAACTACAAAGATGCCGATAAATCACAGGAATAGAATACCAAAATGGCTAAAGACAGCTATAATGTGTTGGATATTGTTGACATTCTTTGTAATGACATTCCTACTAGTATGGTATCAGATAAAAAAATGGGCTAGAAGACTTAAGATGGAAGTGAGTAAATTGAATGGCAAATTAACTTTAGTAATGCTCTTTAACACAACAGCAGAACCATTAGAAGCAGGAATAGAATCAGGAGGTCATGGTCTTAAAGTACCAGGTTATACCTTATTGTTATGTATTCATAAATCAGGAGTAAACCCATGCACAAAGTTTTTTTATGTTCTAACATAACACAGGCTGACTCGACAGAACTGCCTCAGCAGAAGGAAAGTCTAGTGATAGGACCACGAACTTTCACTAGTACAATGATTAGAATAAACAACAACATGCAAAAAACAGACGATTGGTTTCTAATAGCTACAGGAATATCAGGACTCAACAATAACTGCTAATGACGGAACAAGCAGCTAATTCATCACTATCAGACTGTTTAGTATGTTTGGGATCTAGACCAGTTCTGAAAGTAGTCCCTGCACCCATTAACGAGACATGTATAATACCTATAATGACTCACACCAATCCACCAAACTGTTCTGACTTGGATAAAACTTTTCCAGTCACCCAACCTGTAAAGATTAAATCAGTATTTGATGCTAAAGTAGCACTTAAAAAATGTTTATGTGTATAAATTTCAATGGAACAAAAAACATCTTAGGGAGAATCCAGCAGGAATTTTGTGAAACTAACATTAATGGAGGTGACAACATGAAAGTAATATCCAGATCAGACGTGTGGTGGTGGTGCGGTGAAGACAAGATCTATGACAAAATACTGTCCAATACTTCAGCTCGTTGTGCTTTGATTACACTGATTATGCCAGTGATAGTCCAACCAATGACTGCAGAAGAGATAAGTGCACATTACCAACTTGTGCTTCCAGGACATTTAAATAGAAGGAAGCGAACTAGCCACACCCCGTGGTTAGGAGAGGATGACCCAACCTATATTGACGCGGAGGGGGTCCCTAGGGGCGTGCCTGACGAATATAAATTAGCAAATCAAATAGCAGCAGGATTTGAAAACATACCAGTAGTTGTTGCATTCTTTCCAATTACGCCTAACAAAAATGTAGACAGAATCAACTACATCCACTATAACGTCCAGAAACTTGGCAACTACACCGAAACTGCACTATCTGCTGTACACGACCAACTTAAAGCTACCTCACTCATGGCCTTCCAGAATCGCGTAGTGCTTGACATGTTACTAACCGAGAAAGGAGGAGTGTGTGCAATCTTTGGGGATGTGTGTTGTGCGTTTGTCCCGAATAACACCGCTCCCGAAGGTAAACTCACAAAGGCCTTGGATGGCCTAAGAGCTATGAACAAGCGAATGAAGGACCAATCGGGGGTAGATACTTCCATGTGGGACGGCTGGCTGGATGTATTTGGAAAATACAAAGCCCTGGTAACATCAGTCCTAATGTCAGTAGCAGTATTTGCAGCAATTTTGACCTTATGTGGGTGTTGTTGTATTCCATGTCTAAGAGCATTAATTAATAGACTAATTACAACTGCCATCTCACCCTTAACACAAGACAAGGAAGTGATGATGCATTTGCTGGCAGGTTATGATGGCACTCTAGCGAAGAAACAGATTTACAAAATGAATTGACTGACTTATTCCAAGAAATTGAGAATTGTGTGTACAATAACAATGAACAGGTAACTGAAAATCTGCAAAGAAGAGGTTACACGGGATACAACAAAAATTAATAAACAGGAGGGAAATGATGGAATAATTATATATTATTAACTTTTGTGATTCTTTAATCTTTAGAAATGAAGTTTCAAATGTGTGCATGACTTGTTATATGTTTTGAGTTACAGAAAGGCCAGATATCCAAGGGGAGACGTAAGCAGACAGCTTGGCTCCTCCAGTATCTAAGTTTCAGGGACATTGTCCCTGTGAAAGATGTCATATCTGGGAATTATCTTATAAGTGTGTTGGGTGTTATGATTATGTTTTGGTTTTAATGATTATGTTTTGTTGGCTGTCCTGCCACATGTTCCCCCACCCCTTATGGGCAGGACAGACCACGTGTAAACTAGGGATGTGAAAAACTGAATAAATAGCAAGCTGGGGGCACAGAGAACCAGGACGCTCAGAGCAAATATGGGCCGAGAGCAATGTTGTAACCTGGTCGTATTTCTCTGATTGTTCTCCACTTGCAAGTGAAAAAGATCTAATCTCTTGTCTTCCTTTCCTGTGTACAGAATATGTTGGGTTTTTACCAGCACCTATCAAATCATAAATTTAAATTCAAAACCAGGTAGATTTTATGGGCCAATAAACAAATCCGAGATCACACAGCGGGAATGTACAGACAGAAGAGGAGGAAGAGGAAGAGGTGTGTTTCATGTTTCATTCAGGGACACTACAGTCATGAGAATCTGCATTACAATTCTACTGACGCCAACACCGCTATCTCACCGCTTCTCTCTCTCTCACTCTTCTACCTCCCTTCTTTCTCTCTACTACTATTCCTCCCTCTTTCTTTGTCATTACTTTCTTTCCAGCTTTCTCATCTCCCCTCCTCATCCCTCAATCATTATTTCCGTCTCTTGTCCCTTCTCCTTTCACTCTTTCTCTCTCCCCTGACTGTGTGTATTCTCTCTTTCTCTCCTCCTCTCAACCCCTCTCTCACTTGTTCCTCATCTCTATATCCTCTTTTGTTTAAGTGGAGTGGTGTTTCTACAGGAGCAAGCAATAAGATCATGGAGATGGTCCCCGGCCGCAGTCATGTGCTGCCCACTGCTCCTAATAACAGGATGGGTCAAATGCAGAGGACAATTTCTCCTGTGTGAGATTAATAAAGTCAATCTTCTTCTTCTTCTTCATATCTGTGTAATCCCTCAGTGGTCCTGTAGGTTCCATAGTGGTCCATGGGTGTATACTAGTCTATGTGCTCTTATACTTGTTCTGATACAGCTCAAGATCATTGTAAAGACATTCAGGAAAGGTTCATTTCTGTCCTGTCAATGAGAATTTTTAGTAACCTACCTGTGAAAAATGAGGATACTAGTTTAATATTACACTTTTTTCTGATCTGTTCTGATGTTGTTTCCTCATCACAAACAGACCTAGAGTTGTGTTTTGTTTCATTCACACATGTTTAACACACAAACCCTGCAGAGTTCTCCTCACAAACAGAAAACACTCTGTTCCACCTTGTGATGTCATGGGGTAATACAAAATGTGCTCCACTGCGTTTTAAACTCCATACATCTTCACTGAAATCATTTGGATGATTTCAGCCCTGGAATTGCCCATCTCTTCTACTGAGCTAAATGTAAAAGGAGTTGTTCACTTGAAAACTACCGCTTCATGACATCACAAGGTGGAACAGAGCATTTTGAGCTTTGGAGATGTAGACAGACTAATAATAAAGGATTACTCATGCATGTGAATGAAACACAGGAGGGAACAACATTATAACATGGCTTAAAATGCACATGAGTCAATTTTGCATAATTAAGAACCTTTATTATTGATTAGTTTCAGATTTTCAATACTTTTGACAACCCAAACTCCGTTCTTCATCCAGTATTGCGATGCATAGTACCAAGATTTGATTACAATACACCACATTGCATTTTATATTGTTATCGGTAGGTACATTACATTCTACCACCAGCTAAGTAAAGCATTACAAAGCCTATTCAATGCATCTACACACAAAACATAATGAAAACTGGACTGTCATGGTGGATAAAGGAAGAGACGATGCTTCAAATCGAAATAACATGAAGTCTTTTGTAGTTCAAATCTGAAGAAGCGAAACCCTATTCAAGGATCACATAGTCACTTGTCTGTTCCACTCCAATCTCGGTCTATGGAGGGGACGAAACACTCCTCTAACCTGCTCCTACCATCAAAAATACATGAAACCAGAGAAGCTCTCAGCTCGTAATTGGTTCCCTTGTGGACGCTTTGGGAGACTTCAAAATCTAAAATCTGAAATGGGCTTCACCAGGCTGCACCAGAGGAATGAGAAAGAAGGGAGAGGGCTGGGCGTGCTTTTAATTTAAGAAAACAACACAGTAAACTGGACTAAACAGACTAAAGCTCGATTAAACTTGGACTAGACCTGGACGAGATTTGGTCTAAACATGGACTAGACTTGGACTAGACCAGGACTAAATGTGGACTAAACGTGAACTAAGCCTGGACAAAACCTGGATTAGATCTGGATTAAACCTGGAC
This sequence comes from Paratrypauchen microcephalus, assembly GCA_036785185.1. NCBI lineage: Eukaryota > Metazoa > Chordata > Actinopteri > Gobiiformes > Gobiidae > Paratrypauchen > Paratrypauchen microcephalus. The sequence goes on from JAVJIX010000133.1 coordinate 2,237,870, forward strand.
TAGGCATAGACTAGACATGGACTAAGCCTGGACTAGAACTGGACTAAACTTTGATTAAACATAGGGTAAAACTGGACTAAACATGGACTAAACCTGGATTAAACCTGGATTAATCCTAGACTAGACCTGGAGGAGAGGTGGGAGTAACAACAACGGCAGCTGCATGCAGAAAACATGGGAGGAAGCCAGAGGTTCGTTCAGCGATCTCATTTCAGAGCACCAGGGTTGCTTTCTTGACCTAAACGGTTGAAGGTCCGTCCTGTCTTGATGTCTCGTTAGCCGGAAGAGGCACGGCGGGTGCCAGGCAGTACCGAACGCCATGGGCACCAGAGGCCGGGCCACCCCAAATGCTGTGGTTGCCGAGCTGCGTCGATCGCCGTAGTCGTTGGAGGCCAGGTCGCGCTGAATGCCGTGGTTGCCCAGCCGCGCCAAGTGCCATAGTTGCTGGAGGCCGGGCTACGCCGAATGCCGTGGTTGTCAAGCCGCACCGAGCGCCATACTCGCTGGAGGCCAATGCTGTGGTTGCTGGGAGACAGGCTGCGCCGAACCTTTAAGTGAGAAGGGGGAGGTGGACTAGGAGAACAATGTGGATAACCCGTAGATACCGCCAGCTACAGAGATATTGATAGTGGATGCATGGTACTTGGAGACGGAGGTCCTCTGTGTGGGCGCATGCCTGGAGCGTTGGAGGCATGGTCGAGATGAGCTGTGGTTGGATGGCAAGGAGGTTGAGGCGTGGTACAGCTACTGAATTTATTAACTCCACTTAATGAGTTTGACAGACAGCAGAGTAAATAAACCGAGCTGCTCAGAAACGCTTACAACTGCATTCTGACACATCCCATCAGCGTAATGCGGTTTCAATGAGCGATCACATCGACAGAAGCGTCAATACGAGAAGTACACATAAGACATGAAGTGACTGTGAAAAAGCAGAGGAGGTGAATCTAGCTAAACACTGTGAGGAATGAAGGTGAAATGAATGAGGAATGATATAATAAAGGTGCACTATGTCAATATTTGGTTGTGGGTTACCTGCTTGTTTCTGTCTGGAATGTTCCACAGTATGACAGGTGGTTTTATAGCTCAAAAATGCCAGAAAAACAGGCATTGTGACTGTGACTCCAGAGATCTGATCTGTAACTTGGTCTGGTTTGGTCTCCATGTAGAACGGTTTAATCAAATGCCATACTGTGAAACATTCCATATGAAGTAATAACATCTTGAGGGAGAAAAGCATTTGACGGACCCTCCACCAGAAAAGTTACACAATACACCTTTAAGTCCATTCAATAGTTCACATTCACGTTCTAGAATTTGAAGATGTCATAAGTTCACATCACGGACTATTGTATAAAGAAGTGGACTACAGGAGCATGACGTCACCCACAGCGCTCCTCTCCAGTCAGATGAAGCTCACAACGCTAGCAGTTAAAGGGGCAAATTTGGAGCCAAATTTTTTTAAAGGTCCCATGACATGGTACTTCTTGATGCTTTTATATGGCTCCTTAATGGTTCCCTAATACTGTAAATGAATCCTTCTTCAAAATCAACACTCAGTGCATGAGAAACAGAGATAAGATGAGAAAGAGTAATTTTTCTCTCTCTGAACAGGCCATTATGGGCGTTGTTGCTTGAATGCAAATGAGGAGGAAAGAGATGGCCTATAGTAGAGGGTGGGGGCGTGGCCAAACTCTCAGCTCTCAGCTGATCCATTTCCGCGTTTTTGCGCGGAGAAGAGATGAGAAGCGTTCCATTGAAAAATAAACACATATCCACAGAAAATAAAATTAAACCACTGCTGTTCAAAGGTCCAGAGGCTCAGATAAAGGACTTCCGAGCCTAGAAACACTCGGACGTGCCTCCAGGCAAATAAAAAAAACGCATTTCACATTGCCTAGCGCATTCGCAGTCCAAACTCTCTGGGCGTGATTTACAGAGACACTGAGTAGACACAGACGGGGGTGGAACTGCATTTTTCGAGCTGACGTCAATAAGGTGCCTTGTTGAGAATCGCCCGTTTGAGCTGTGTTTTTTTCTAAAGCAGAAAAGGACCACAAATGCTCAGTTTAGACATTTCGCAACTTTTAGCCATGAGGGGGGGCCTAAACAGGGTAGGGGAGCTCACATTAACGTTCAAAAACCTCAGAAAATGAAAATTTCATGCCATGGGACCTTTAACAGACAAAATAGCCAAATAAAAATCCCAGGATCATGTAGAGTAGGTTAATGCGAACATTTTAAGACCAAAATGATGAAGCTCACTGCAGCATTTACAGAGAGAGGGGCGACAATTTTACCATGTAAGTCAGTGGGAAACTGAGTCGATGGAGCCGGAAGCACCGCCATACTCACTTCCTATGTCCATTTATATACAGAAAGGCTACGTTCACACTGCAGGGCTTAATGCTCAATTCCGATTTTTTTGTGAAATCCGATTTTTTTTTGCGAGGCCGTTCACATTTCCAGTTAAATGCGAATTGTATGTGATCTCCAGTGTGAACGCTAAACTCCCCAAAAGTGTCCCGCATGCGCCTTGGAGGACACGATGACGTCACACGCAGCGAACACGCTCAATGTTTACGGAAGTAGCCTAAAGTTGCTTTCGTACCGGAGCCAAAACATGTACAGCTTATTTGTTTTAAGGAGGAGACGGAGAAGGACGAGGTTTTTGGCCACAGCGTTTTGCGGGGCAGTGGCAGCAACGTCTGCAGAAAGGAACATGTGGGTGCGGAGTCACAGGCAGGAGGGGTGGGATTGCTACGTGTTTCGCCACTTCACTGATACGGAGTTTATATACTATTTTCGCATGACGAGAAGAGCGTTTGTGCACATTTGTGAACGCCTACTTGTACCACTCTCATTGGAGGAAACACACTCAGGTTGGATGAATGTGACCTGGCCGTTCAGACTGAAGTCGCATGCCAAAAGATCGGATATGTATCGGATTTAGGACCACATATCCAAGTGGCCTGGATCGCATTTGAAAAAATCGGATCTGTGTCGTTCAGACTGTCATTAGAAGATCAGATACAGGTCGCATAGAGGCGAAAAAATCGGATTTGGGTCACTTCAGGCTGCAGTGTGAACGTAGCCAAGGGTTCACAAGCTGAACCAGAGCATTTTGAGCTTTGGAGATGTAAACAGAGTAATAATAAAGGATTACTCAAACATGTGTGAATGAAACAAAACACAACTACAGGTCCGTTTTTGAGGAGGGAACAACATTATATCATGTTTTAAAGCTCACAAGAGTGCATTTTGTGTTATATAGGATCTTTAATCTTACCCCCCATGAGCTGAGACCAGGTGAATAATGAACTAATCCTCTTCTAAACAGGGATTTTCTGTGTAAATGTCATTCCACTCATCCAATAAAACCTAGTGATCTCCTTATATTTACATTACACAGGCATCAGTTATAATGCAGTTTATGTGGATCCCCATTATGCCCCTTTATATGGCAGCAGCTGTTTAAGAGCATCTCACTTTAAGAGGATGAAGTGTCAGGGCTAATACAGGAGAGGGGGAGAGGGCCTTAGGGGTCTTTCGGATCAGACAATCAAAAATAATCAGATTTACAGAGATTTAAAGAGAATTATCACAGTCTAGGGACATTAGGTCATAGCATCTATGTATGATTAAAAAAATAAACAAATAAACTTACAATAAGTAGTAATGAGCTGTACAAAGGTGAGACAGATACCTGCGGTATTTCATGGACTAAAAGAACAAAACCAGATTTAAAGGTCACATATTGTGCTTGAGCCTTATAACTGATATAGTTATAATCTATGAGGTGGATCATTATGTTGTAATGTACAGTGTAAATCGCAATATTCTTCTAAAAAGACTTAATTAAAGAAATAGTCCGCAGACTATCGCTTTGGAAAGATGTGGTGCCCAATGGGAAGTGACGTCGCCATAAACATCATCGCGAACAAGGTCGGTGTTACGGATTTGTTGGGGCCGATGTGTAAATAGCTCATAACGCGCATGCCACAGAAATCTGCCCTGTGCAGAGAGACGCACAGGCATCTGTGGAGACACCTGTACCAGGGTCTCTGGGGGGCACTGTCTTAAAGGTCCCATGGTATGAAATTTTCACTTTCTGAGGTTTTTGACCGTTAATGTGAGCTCCCCTACCCTGTTTACCGAACCTCTGAAACAGCAGTGGTTTAATTTTATTTTCTGTGGAAATGTGGTTTTTTTTCATGGAACGTGTCTCGTATCTACCAAAGCGCTTAAAATGCAGAAGTGGTGCCAGCACACCAGCGCACTGCTAATCCAGGAAACAGTGGCGTATTTGGCCACAACCCACCCGCTGCACTGGCCTGTCTCTGTCCTCCTCATTTGCATTCAAGCAACAACGCCCATAATAAAGCGTGACATAGTTATGAATAGAACTGTCTTCATGAGGCTCTCTCATGCACTGAGGCTTGATTTTGGAGAAGGATTCATATACAGTATTAGGGAACCACTAAGGCGCCATATAAAAGTATCAAGAAGTACCATGTCATGGGATCTTTAATAAAATATAAATGTTCTGTGGCTTCCTTTGCTCCCTGTGTGAAGTGGAGATGTGGACTCATCCGCACCAAAGGAAAGTCATGAGAGGTTTGGATTTGTAACTCACATGGACAGTTTCTTGTGTTTCTCCATTGGAGTCAATGCAAACTGGCCGTGTGAGTCCAGGGCACTTATCTCTGCATTCACACGCACAAGCTGACAGGCTTTGTCTCATACTGTAGATACCACTGGGAGGATTTATTAAAATGATACACACGCAAATGAAACCAAATATCAGATTTATTAAAACTGGGTCCATGCAAGCCACACCCACATGTGACATATCATCACATATGACAGATCCGTAACACCGACAGCTCAATGGACATCTGCACATCACACAAGCGAGTAGCATTTTTCTTCATTTATACCAAAATGACTACCTTACTTTGCCAAATGCTGCACGTGTCACTGATTGAGAAAATAAAATTGTAGAATGAAGTTAGTACGTCACTGTGAGCATGTTGGTGGCGATGAACGCGGCATGATCAACAATATGGCATCTTGAAAATAAGTGATTAAAGATGACTCAAACGTGCACGAATCACTCCAAATACAACTGAGGGCAAATGAGAAGAGGGAACAGCTATAACATGATCAGAAGCTCTGAAAAGAGGATTTTGCAGAATAGGCCTTCTATGACTCTGTGGTGGCATCTGCCATCCTGTACGGTGTGGTCTGCTGGAGCAGCAGCATCACAGAGAGGGAGAAGAAGAAACTGGACAAGGTCATCAGGAAGTCCAGCTCAGTCCTGGGCTGTCCTCTGGACTCGGTGCAGCAGGTGGGGGACAAGAGGGTCCTGGCTAAACTCATGTCTATGCTGGACCATGAGTGTCGCCCCCTGCAGGACGCTCTGTCGGCTCTGGAGAGTAGCATCAGTGACAGACTGATTCACCCTCGCTGTGTTAAAGAGAGATTTCGCACATCTTTCCTTCCTGCTGCTGTCAGACTGTACAATGATCAATGCTAGTCATGGTCATCTCCATAGCAACCATGTGTCATCTCCATAGTAATATAACAATGTGCAATATTATTTAAAGTCACTTTACTGCTAACTATTTATTTAACCACCACTGCCCATCACTGCACTGTACACAATCATCTGAGTCACTTTATTGTGCAATGGTCCTGTGCCTTTTAACCTTACAGTGTTGTGTTTTTTAGTTGATTGTACATACTTATTATTATTATTATTTGTCTTAATTTTGATGCATGCTCATATTTTCCTACTGTTTCTGAAACTTGCACTGTGACACTGCAATTCCCCCATTGTGGGACAATAGATACGAAAGAAAATTCAAGTTACGAAACGCGAAATCTCAAAAATTTGAATAATGCACGCTCAGATGCACACCCCGCTGTTATCCCCGCTCAAAATGCGCCTTTCTCAGCCTCTTAACTCTAGCGCCGAACATGCAAGAATTTCAACAAAATGTATTAAATAGTGAAGCGTGGGGGGAGACACGACTCCGGAAGCAGCGCAGAGACATGAACGCACCGCGCGGCGAGGAGCACGGCACCGCGCGAGGAGCACGCCTAGTCCTGGTCTGCACGACTGGCACCGGGGCTGCGAGTACGAGATAGAACTGCGGCGCCCAGACCGCGTCCTCTGGAGCCCGAGCCACAAACCAGCCGCACGAAACCAGCAAAGAGCGACACGTGGTAGTTTAAAGATCCCATGACATGGTACTTCTTGGTGCTTTTATATGGCTCCTTAATGGTTCCCTAAGACTGTAAATGAATCCTTCTTCAAAATCAACACTCAGTGCATGAGAAACAGAGATAAGCTGAGAAAGAGTAATTTTTCTCACTCAGAACACTCTATAATGGGCGTTGTTGCTTGAATGCAAATGAGGAGAAAAAAGCTGGCCAATAGTAGAAGGTGGGGGCGTGGCTAAACGCTCCGCTGTCTGCTCCGAGCGCTCTCTGATCCATTTCCTTGTTTTTGCACGGGGGGAGAGAGTTGAAGAGTTCCATTGAAAAATAAACACATTTCCACATAAAATAAAATTAAACCACTGCTGTTCAAAGGTCCAGAGGCTCAGATAAAGGACTTCCGAGCCTAGAAACACTCGGACGTGCCTCCAGGCAAATAAAAAAACGCATTTCGCATTGCCTAGCACATTCGCAGTCCAAACTCTCTGGGTGTGATTTACAGAGACGCTGAGTACAGACAGACGGGGGTGGAACTGCATTTGCATTTCTTTTTTCAATCTGACATCAATAAGGTGCCTTGTTCAAAATCGCCCGTTTGAGCTCCTATTTTTTGTAACGCAGAAAAGGATAGCAAATGCTCAGTTTAGACATTTCACAACTTTTAACCATGGGGGGGGGCTAAACAGGGTAGGGGAGCTCACATTAACATTCAAAAACCTCAGAAAGTGAAAATTTCATGCCATGGGACCTTTAATCCTGGTCCAGTTCTGGTTTAGTCCAGGTCCAGTCCAGGTTTAGACCTGGTTTAGTTCTGGTCTAGACTTGGTTTAGTCCACGTTTAGTCCTGGTCTAGTCACTTAGCCAATCAGGATGCAGAACCAAAGTTACACTATAAAAAACAACAACCTTGGAAGGAATCAGGCCTTTTCCATTGAAATAGCTACTCAACTTACAAAAAATTCACGTTAAGAAAACCACTTCTGGAACGAATTAATTTCGTAAGGTGAGGTACCACTGTACTAAAGAATAGACTTGATATTCAGTACCGATTCTGATACCACCGTGATAAACAAAAAACTCTTTTAGAAATTACTTATTGAACCGTCTGCAGCTCAAATCTGATCATAGTACAAAAAAAAAGACCCCCAATAGTACACAGAAAAAGCATAGGACAATAAATACTGAGTGCCCAAAATGATATTTCCATAACATATACTGAACAATAATTGAATACAATATTTATCATGACAGGCCGAGCTGCTCCCACTGCTTTACTCTTTGTACTGTTCCCCATTAGTTCTAACCACAGCCATAACTATTCCTCTGGGGTTAATGGGGAGCTCCTGACAGGTTGCCCCGTGCAGCACTGAAGGATGGGGCACATTTCTCTACAGGGACAATAAAGTACAGTATACTTTAAGCTTAACCTTGTCTTGCTCAAGGACACAACAACAGAACTGCTAACGTTATAGTTCTAAGACAGCAATTTACCCCCTGAGTTACTGTCACCTGGATAATATAAGTGCACAATTATTAATAGAAAGAATGCTATAAATAGAATAAACTAGTGGAAAAAGGTGTCACAACTGTCAGGGCTGCAAGAAGAATTGAAATTGCAAATTGAATGGATGCATCTAGTAAAGGCTGCAGTTTTTGAAGTACCAGAATTTCTTCCACAAATAACAAAATGTCCTGTGTTATTCTGCTTAAAAGCTGCTAACCCTGTAGTTTATGTCTGTACAAACATGTTCTGAAATGTGATTCTTGTATTAGTTTGTCAGTTCAGATGAGTCTTTCTGTCAGTTTTTTTCTGTTAAAAATGTGAACTTTGAACAGAATCTTATTACGATTTGAATGCCTTGATGGTGGAAAAGTGTGACCAATATAAAAATCACAATTACATATTTTTCCCAAATTTGTTCAGCCATAACACTAACGCACACAAATCAATATCAGAACCATTTGTTCAGTTCAAACTCTCCCTCCTCTGTGGTCTCCTCCTCAGACTCCACAGGGCTGTTCTCCTGATATCTGCTTTGTCCTGGAGGGCTGTATGACGAGCTGTGTAATGACGCCGTCCACTCTCATCTCTAGCTCCACAGCTCCCCCGGCTGCAGGAAAGTGTAAGCGAGCTGGAAATCAAGAGGCTGAGACGAGGGGGGCGGAGGAGGCGATGTAAGGAGAGGTACAAATGGTAGTAAAAGAAAAATACTGCAGAGTGCTTGTTAGGCCCAAGAGGCAAAGTAGTCCGTAAGTGCACTGACGGGAAGTGATGTGCCCGCAGTGACCAGGGACCCTCACTGTGATGTAGGAATGTACGGAACATTGTTCTTGTACCAGAAACTTTTTCTCCTTACCAACCCACCTATTTTTCACCCAGTGAACAAAAATGCATTAGGGTATAGAACAATGCCAAAAAAAAAATTATATAGATGATGACAATACAAGGGAAAAAAATACCATTACGGCCAGGCCTGGATTTAGACTGCACAGATTGGGGGGGTGTTTCAAAATTTTGGTGGGGCAAAGTGTGGAGCTTCATGTGGAACATTTTCCTTCTAATGCAGAGGTTCTTAACCTGTTTGACGTTGAGGCCCAGTTTTCCCAGTGCAGAGTGGCTTGGGGTCCATTAAGTATTAACAGTGTATCAGAGGTGGAAGGAGAGGTTGTTAACATATAGGGCTTAGCCCAGAGGGGGGTGTGGGGGTCCTTCCCCAGAAAATGTTTGATTTCTTAGATGCAATTTCTTGCATTTTAGTGCATTTTAAATTGGACATAGCCTATCTCTGGTGTCTTCAGTTGATATCCTACACAGCCCCACGGCCCTTGCAGCCCACTAGTGCACAACAGAAAGTTTTTTGCAGCCCTCAAAGTAGCACTCACGGCCTAAGTTTGGGCCGCAGCCCTGTGGTTAAGAAGCTGTTCTAATGTATGGCTAGCAGAGCATTAACCTATCAAAGGTATGGCCAGGCTATTACTACTAATCAATTACTATGCCCAGCATTCTATATGACATCAGTAAAGTTACAAATACCAAATAACCAGGACCTGATGATGAAATAAAAATGAAATGATAAAAAAATGAATTGATCGGGGAAAACATTTGTGGATGTGACTTGTGGAGAACCGGAGCACACGGACCGGACAGCGGGCTGCTTCCACTGCGCTACCCGCCCCGTGGAACCTGCTTCTCGGCTGCACGTGAGGACGGATCCCGGGGTCGCAATGGAGTAGTGGGGCTGAAGCGGCGCGAGGGAAAAGAGGAATACTGAGGAATACTGAGGAATACTGTAGAACAGTGGTCCCCAACCACCGGGCCGGTACCGGTCCGTGGGCCATTTGGTACCGGGCCGCGGTGGCTCATTCCCCCCCTTCATTTTGAGTGGTCCGTCCGTGTTCCGAAAAGAGAGCGTAATGAAGTTGCCTCGATGTTTGACGTTCGCTTGATATTCGGGGTTTAACATGCCTAAATAACACGACCAAGGTTAACGAGAGTGCTACTTGTTTATGTCTATCTAATAAAACGATAGCAAGTAATACTAACTGTCGATTTATAGGCAAAAACTCTGCTCATGCAGCTCCTTCGTTCTGCAGCTACAGTCTGTGTTAGGGACCGTCAACAAATGATCTTCACATTACTGGAGGGAGTCACTGCTATGGTGGAGCAGGGGACGAAATAATTTCCCCATAACATTCACGAAAAATCAACCAAAGAACTTTGTCACAAATCTGTTGGGCGTATTAGTTGCTGAATAAATGTGTTTATTTACTACAGGTCAAATTTTGCTCCTAGGTCATATTTCTGTGAAGCGGGACACAATAGGCCTAATTACATTTTAAAAAAATCACAAAAAATCAACCAAATCATTTTTTCTAAATCTGACGGGCGTAGTAGTTGCCAAATACATGTATCTACATGTCTCAAATTTTATAGGGAAATTATTTCGTCCCCTGCTCCACCGTAGCAGTGACTCCCTCCAGTAATGTGAAGATCATTTGTTGAGAGTTTTTGCCTATAAATCAGTGCTTCTCAAATAGTGGGACTAATACTAGAACTAAGTGTAATTGCACATCAACAACAGTAGTTGGCAGTGGCGCTCTCATTGTCGCTCTAAGCCCCAGAGCGACAATGAAAGCGAGTGTATGGGTCTTTAGCTTTGAGCAAATGAATATACAACCCCTCAAGAAAAATTGACAAATTTCTAACAGGGATGAAGAGAAAGGCGGAGAGAGACGGAGATAATGCAAAAGAAAGTCATCCGAAAGCTAAGTTGAGGAAATACGACGAAGCCTATTTAGCATTCGGCTTCACTGTGACTACGGTGGGAGCTGAGGAAAGACATTACACCCTAATCATGCCGATCATGCCGATAATCGTGCCGTATATCGCCAATGATTTTAATGTTAATAAAGGATACAATGTTATGCAGAGGTGTACTAATAACAATTTTATAGACAACCCCCCCCCCCCCCCCACACACACACACACACACACGCGTGCAGGGGGGGGGGCGTGAAATTTTATCTTCTTTCTAGGGGGGGGCGCCACAGAAAATAATTGAGAAGCACTGCTATAAATCGATAGTTAGTATTACTTGCTATCGTTTTATTAGATAGACATTAACAAGTAGCACTCTCGTTAACCTTGGTCGCGTTATTTAGGCAAAATGCTTCTTTGGATCTTAATGCGGGAATGTTAAACATTAATATTAAACCCACGTGCCAACAAAATGAGGAAAAACAGACGTCTTTGGAACATTTCTTTGCAAAGGGGAAAAGTTTTGGGCGACAGTAACCGGTCCGTGGCGCAAAAACGGTTGGGGACCTCTGCTGTAGAATACTGTAGAATACTGTGGGTTTGCCCTTGGATTCCACAGGCAGAGCTGCACACAAAGCCCGGAGCGGAGGAGCACCGGAATTTTGGTGGAGTAAACAAGAAAACGTGATTGGCAGGTTGAAATGACATCAAATACAGTTGACCAATTGGGTGGACAGGAGAACATTCCACCCCTGCACACTTCTAGATCCAGCCGCGATTACGGCTCTTTCTGGTCAGATTGTGATCAAATAAAGCCTAACAGAGCTTCAGATAGCTTTTTGCTCTACTTTTGGCATCTTTTTAGCTTTTAGCACATTAGCAAACCCATGATAAATGTCAGTAGAGTTTTGCTTAACCAGAACAAACCGCATTTAAAGCAGATGGGCATTTAAACAAACCTCTAGCATTGGTCCCTCTCCCTCATTTGCCTGTGTAATGTCTCTAAAGCTCACATTTGAATACACAGCAGACAGACAATGTGTTACAGTGACAGACATGCTTTCACAGCTGTCAATCACCCGTGCGGAGCAGAGGAGTGGTGCATTCACTGAACCTGGGCAATTTCATGTCCCCTCTTCGCTCCTGATGTTCTGCTGCAGACAGTGATTGCGTGAACATAGTAGCTAAGGCTTGGCTTCAGATTTGATAGCACCGCGAGCAGCTATTGTGGTTCTGACAGTGTAAACAAGACTTTCATCTGCTGTAAATAGAGCTTCTGTCACACTTGAGTTTAAAGCACAGAAAAATAAGCCGACATGAAAGCAACAACGGGGCTATATCTGACTAAATTGCTGTATTGGGCTTTCTTATGATACAGCTGGAGTATTTCATTTCATTCACAAATGTCTGAGATAAGCCCTATTCACATGGGATCTATTTTACACAGGGTCCCCTGGTAAATAGGGATGTAACATACTGTGATTTCATATCACCAAAAGTCTCGTGGACCATCACAATATATCAAATTACAAGTCTCTTTGCTTAAATGAATAGCTATGGAGCAATAACTAAATAGCAGCAATAACTATGCAGCAATAACTAAAAAAAAACTTAGGGAACTACATAGACCATGATCCTATGCTCCATTTCAGTGCAGACTACACTTAAATATTATAAGCACTTAAATCTTAAATCTTAATTCGTTAGGTTAAGTCTTGTCAAGGCATTTTAAAGGTCCCATGGCATGAAATTTTCACTTTCTGAGGTTTTTGAACGTTAATGTGTGCTGTTTAGCCCCCCCATGGTTAAAAGTTGCAAAATGTCTAAACTGAGCATTTGCGATCCTTTTCTGCGTTACAAAAAATCAGAGCTCAAACGGGCGATTTTGAACAAGGCACCTTATTGACGTCAGATCGAAAAAAGAAATGCAAATGCAGTTCCACCCCCGTCTGTCTGTACTCAGCGTCTCTGTAAATCACGCCCAGAGAGTTTGGACTGCGAATGCGCTAGGCAATGCGAAATGCGTTTTTTTATTTGCCTGGAGGCACGTCCGAGTGTTTCTAGGCTCGGAAGTCCTTTATCTGAGCCTCTGGACCTTTGAACAGCAGTGGTTTAATTTTATTTTCTGTGGAAATGTGTTTATTTTTCAATGGAACGCTTCAAATCTCTCCCCCTGTGCAAAAATACGGAAATGGATCAGCTGAGAGCTGAGACCGGAGAGCGGAGAGTTTGGCCACGCCCCCACCCTCTACTATAGGCCAGCTCTTTTCTCCTCATTTGCATTCAAGCAACAACGCCCAGAATAAAGTGTTTGAGAGTGATATTTATGACTCTTTCTCATCTTATCTCTGTTTCTCATGCACTGAGTGTTGATTTTGAAGAAGGATTCATTTACAGTATTAGGGAACCATTAAGGAGCCATATAAAAGCATCAAGAAGTACCATGTCATGGGATCTTTAAATCTTAATTCGTTAGGTTAAATCTTGTCAAGGCATTTTAAGACGAAAAAGAAGCATCTTCACAATTTTGTTAGCCTCCACAAAATATCGTGAAAATATTGTAGATATTTGGATATCGTTACATCCCTACTGGTAATAATTGCGAACATCATCTTTGCATTTCTAATCCTGTGCAAATCGTCGGTGTCTGTAAAAATGTGTGAACGCTCATGTCTGTAAACTGCCCTGTTTTTCATTGGTATTTTGAACCTATACTGATTGAAAACGTCTCTACGTCTCATTTTCGGTCCAAATACAAACTAAATCAACAATATTTATTCTCCACAGACTATAATTTAATCCAGTTTTTGTATTTTTCTATGGTTGAAAAGTAAAAACCAAACAAACCACGGTAAAAATGTAACCCGGAAGAGCAGCCCTATTGAAGTTAGTATTGAAGTTTGGATGAAAGGGCCTTATAGCATAAATGGATTCATGGATTTACCTTTAGTTCAGTGGAGATTGGCAATTCCAGGGCGGAAATTATTCAAATGATTCTACTGAAGGTGTATAGAGTCTAACAACACAGTGTAGCTCTTCAATTTTTAGTTGTGGCTGGAGTTGTGGTAGTGTTTGGTGAAAAGCTTGTCTAATTTTCAGTAAAAAGTAAATGTGTTTGTCTGTTGTGTTTCAAAATATATGGCTAGTTAAAATGCAACAATCTCCAGTCTTATGATTTATAGTTATCTGCAGAGATAAAATCAAGTTGATGGAGTAACATTTTACATGAACAAATACAGAAATGTGAGTTTAGTCCAAGTAATTAGCAGTAAAATACAAAGCAGTCTGCCCAACACCATCTGTTCAGTCACAGTGCAAACACACTGGTAAAGTCAGATTCTGTATTTTATCAGTTTTGGATGGTCTGACCTGCTCCTCCGCATCTTCTGCTCCATCTGACCCTTTCCTAGAGCTCAGATTTTTTTTTTTTTAAATCCGATTTCCGAATGTAATCGATTTTTCTCTGCCCTATTCAAAAACAAAGACAAATGGCTCATAACAATGCAACATTCTTTTATAAAACAAATACATTACACCTTGCATCACTTAAGCTGTTATTGTTTTAAAAAAATATATATCAAAATATATATCACAGTTATAAGAAATCTTCTTTTATAAAGATGCATTTTATGGAGCTACATTATTCCCTGATTGTGGGAAAGATGGACTGGAGTGGGTAGTGTTGTGTTTTAGTTTGTGTTTTTCCTCGAGTGATGCAGAAAAGAGGGAGCCACTGTCTGTGTTCATGCATGTTAGATTGTGCAATCAGCTGTGGCAAATTCAGAAAAATATTTGCGGCTTGGTAGCACATACTTCGGGTCCAAAACTTTCACCATGTTGATGAGTCCAGGCTTTTCCACAGTATATATGGGCACCATGTCTTTTACAATATGTGCTCGCGCTGGGGGGACTTGCACTTCTCCTACTCCGCTGTGTGCCTCTGCTTTAGGCGCTAGGATACATTTGTCGTGCTGCAACAGCTTTTGAACAGACCTTACAGCGAGCACTCGTTTGTCCGACGCAAGAAAACCGAACCAGTTCCATCTAACAGATGTAGCAACACATTTGTTTGGTAAAAGCTCCGGCTTTCCCTCACTCGCATGCTAGCTTGTTTGGGTACGCCCCGCTAACTTACCCTTGTAGAACGTGGCGCCGTGCCTTAGTTCTGCTCGCATTTAAAAAATAAAAATAAAAATCGATTTTCATAAAAACACATCGTCCTGAACTGTAAATTCGAATGAATCAATTTAATCGATAAATCACGCAGGTCTACCCTCTCCTCTTCATCCTCTGCTCTTCTGACCCTCTCCTTTGCTCCATCTGACACTCTCTTCTTCATTCTCTGCTCCGTCTTATCCTCTCCTCTTCATCTGCTGCTCCATCTGATGCTCTTCTCTTCATCCCCCGCTCTAACTGGCCCACTCCCCTGCTCTATCCGACCCTCTCCTCTTCATCGTCCGATCCATTCTGATTCTCTCCTCTTCATTTTCTTCTCCATCTGACCCTCTCCTCTGCATCCTCTGCATCCTCTGCTCCATCTGACCCTCTCCTCTGCATCCTCTGCTCCATCTGACCCTCTCCTCTTCATCATCTGATCCATCTGATCCTCTCCTCTTCATCATCTGATCCATCTGATTCTCTCCTCTTTATTTTCTTCTCCATCTGACCCTCTCCTTTTAATCTTCTGCTCCATCTGACCCTCTCCTCTGCATCCTCTGCTCATTTTTATTTTTGAATCAATTGTGAAATTACAGCTATCTCTTTAACAATGAATTTGGTGGAGGGTCGGTCACCTGCTTGTCTCCATGGAGATATGTTCCAAACTATAATATTGAACCTAATACATGCTAGATAAAAGTTTAAGTGTTTCTCTTCTTACTGTGACTTGTGGACTCTCCATAGATATGTCTTGTTACTTGGCACATTTACATTATCTGCTTGTCTTTTTGGTGATTTTAATGCCATACAGAGGAACATTTCAGGCAAAGTAATAACATCGCCATGGAAACAAGTAGGTGACCAACCACCTCGACAGAAAAGCTGTGTAGTGTGCCTTTAATTTCTACCATTTTCAAACATGCAAATGTATGTATGTATTTTGACTTCACTGCCTCATTATAATGAAAAAACGTCCATCTTTGTACGAGGTTATACACAAACATCTCTAAGAAAGCCCCATTGTGCGGCATTATTCTGTCTGGTGAATGTGAATGCTATCTATACCTCAAAATCTCCAAGAACTGCTCTGGTTTGTCCTGTGGGACATTTGATTGACAACTGAGTCCATAACTGTGAATGCAGCCATGTGTGGAAGTCAATGGGAGGGGGAGGGGTCAGGTGGAGCATTGTACAGAACAGAATCACATTGACTTTTATTTGAACACGCGCCGGAGCAGGTAGGACTTCATTAAGTCCATAATCCAGAAGGAATAGTCTCAAAGACCAGAAGATCGATAAAACATAGAAAAGTAACAGAGGGATGACGGTAACCACGGGAGACGGTCAGGGGCTTGCGATGTGTCTGTGGTTTAAGAGCTTTGAAGAACATTAAGGAAGATGTGTAAGAGAATTGGAAGGGGAAAAAGGGGGGAGTGGGTAACTGGTTTGAAGACTTTTGGCCGTTTGAAAGATAAAATACAGTGGTACCTCACCTTACGAAATTAATTTGTTCCAGAAGTGGTTTCGTAACGTGAAAAATTCGTAAGTTGAGTAGCTATTTCAATGGAAAAAGCCTGATTCGTTCCAAGGCCCCGATCCAAGTTTTTTTTTTTATAATGTAACTTTTTTTATAGTGTAACAATGTGTTCTGCGTCCTGATTGGTTTCTCAGACTGGATTTAAACTTTTCTCACGTTTGTCTCTCGTTTAAACACTCAAACTTTCATAGATTTTCAACAAAAGGTATCAATATTGAAGTGTGGGGGGAAGCGGGAGGGGGGAGAAAACTGCGCGGACACGTTTGCGCAGCATGACCCGGCGCAGAGCTGACAGCAGGACTAGTCCAAAGTCTAAACCTGGACTGGACCAGGACTAAACCAGGACTAAACCTGGACTAAACCTGGACTAAACCTGGACTAAACCAGGTGGATTAAAACGCCGCATGCGGGTCTATTTCCTGGTTTCTCACGAGTTACAGCTGAGGCGAGCAGCGAGGAGGGGACCGCACGCAGTCTGAGCACATGTGAGCGCGGCTCCTCCTGGTTTAGTCCAGGTTTAGTCCTGGTTTAGTCCAGACCACCGCGGCTCCTCTAGACCTCCTCTAGACCTGGTCAGGTCTAGAGGAGGTCTAGACCACCGCGGCGCTTGCATGGTTCTCGCTCACATGTGCTCAGACTGCGTGCAGTCTCCTCCTCGCTGCTCGCCTCAGCTGTAACTCGTGAGAAACCAGGAAATAGACCCACACGCGGCGCTTTAATCCACTTGGTCTAGTCCTGGTCTAGTCCTGGTTTAGTCCAGGTTTAGTTCTGGTCCAGTCCAGGTTTAGATCTTGGTCTAGTCCTGCTGTCAGCTCTGCGCCGGGTCATGTGCGGTATCACACACACGTGTCAGAGCGCAGTCTTCTCCCCCCTCCCGCTTCCCCCCACACTTCACTATTAATACGTTTTGTTGAAAATCTATGAAAGTTTGAGTGTTTAAACAGAGACAAATGTGAGAAAAGTTTAAATCCAGTCTGAGAAAAGCGTATAATATGTGTGGCTGAGCGCGCATTATTTGAATTTTTGAGATTTCGCATTTTGTAACTTGAATTTTCTTTCGTATCTAGAGACCAAAATTTACCGTGAAGGCGTTTCGTAACTTGAAATTTTCGTTTGTTGGGTCATTCGTAAGGTGAGGTACCACTGTATGTTGTTTCAAATTGTTCATCGCTATAGCAACAGCAATCCTAATTTTTCATGTTTCTGAAACCCATGGATACACTAATCAGTTAGCTCTTGAAGGACCTGTTTTTTGTTCTAAAATTACATTTTAATTGACAATAATAAGAAGTTGGCATTTTTCGTCCAGTTACATTTCCTTCGAGGGAGAACCTGGTTTTCTGCTGCATTATCAGGACCATAAATCCATTCATTGTCACTCACTATTTGTCATGTTTTTTTGGTAAATCTGTAACTTTTCTCTCAGTCTTTGCCATACTGGATATATCAAACCATTCTTTCTGTTATAAGTCCATGAAAAACCTTGGAAAAAGGCAAAGTTCACAAACTCACGAGAACCATCTTGGTATTCTCCTCCTGATGCAATAGGGCCCGATGTCCTGTGGGCTGTAGACTGGACCAATTCCAGAGCAGCATTGTGCGAACCAAAACAAACATGGTGACACCATCAGATGTACTTCAGCCTATTTTATCCACAGTACAGAATATTTGTGGAAAAACATGCAGAGGGAAGCTCTTTGTACTTTTGTGGACAGGGAAAAACATTTGTCTAGTTTTGTTGTTGCAGGCTTTGACCAATCAGGCTGCAGTACTTATTTGAAAGTCCCAATCCACCTTATTCCCGGAAGTTGGGGCGCCGCCATCATAATTTGTGTTGTATTATTTTGTATGGGGCCAATCCTATCAGCAAATAAGTTCAATACGGACTATAAAGACCTTATAAAGCCTCCAGAGAATCAGTGCAGTGTGAGTTGTTGGTCACATGAACATTGAACATTTTATTATGTCATATTTAAGATGCAAAATATTTCCCAAATTCTCCATTGACATGAATGGGATCCCCATTTAACTGGAAGTGCCCCCACTAAAAATGGCAGTTTAGAAGCATTTAAAGACAAAAGTGGTCGGGGCGGAATAAGGTGGATAGGTCCTTATCTCTTTCAGTAAGAGCCATTCCAGATAAATATGTAGAACTCAACTCAGAGTGACACACCAACAGTCATGTAGCCTACAGCAAATAAAAGCTCACAACACAAAAGTACAAACTAAACTGTGCTCCCATATTTCAGACCTGGTGTCATTTCTAGCATTAGCTTTATGTTGCGTTCTCATTGTGATGTCTGTGTTATGGGGCTGTTATACCCCTGATGCTCATTAATACCACCTCCTATAATTGCTTTGCTTTTAAATAGGTTTAAGAGAAGCTCATTTAAGCATGTTAGAGCGTTAACATAGGATGCTTGCATTTGTGTTATGTGTTTTATGATGTAATCAGTCGGTGGGTTTAATTCTCGGGTTTAGACATGAGAACTGTCAGTGGATTTTGAATGGTAATAACAGTAATGAGGGTCATGGCTGGTGAGGCA
Source organism: Paratrypauchen microcephalus (assembly GCA_036785185.1). Taxonomy (NCBI): domain Eukaryota; kingdom Metazoa; phylum Chordata; class Actinopteri; order Gobiiformes; family Gobiidae; genus Paratrypauchen; species Paratrypauchen microcephalus. The sequence continues at coordinate 2,256,594 of JAVJIX010000133.1, forward strand.
CTGACATCATCAGTGACATCACCAGGTGTCATCAAGTAAATTTGGCCCAGGGCCAATTTCTCTCCCTGTGGAGCTCGTAATATTTTTGATGTGAAGCTGAAAATTAATTATTATTGTTCAGCGCATTTTCCAGAGCACACCGAGTAGCGTCACAAATTAAAATAGCAACGTTTTTAGTGTGATCTGGTTTTGAATGTGAGCGGTGAGCCGCTCATGTTTAACAAGGCTTCTTTGCAAATTTTTCAGGTTACAATATCTCATCTGAGTCCAGACATTGTCACAGCAGGTTGAGAAAAGAAGGCAGGAAAAGCAGAAAAGACGATTTCGTACCAGCTGTTTGAAAAGTCTTTCGTCCCGTAGTCTGGAGCAAATCCTTTAGCTCCGGCATTGGTCTTCTTTTAATTATAACCTCCTTTGACTATAAAAAGAATTAAAATGGCAAAGTGAAATAGAAAATAACTTTATAGTACAAATCATTTGATAAATATAATATCATGAAGAAGCCACTCCATGTTTTAGATAACAGCATTAGTTGTGTTTAAAACATACATTTTTTATATCAAATTGGCTTGTTTCTCTGAAAGAAAAGTCACAAATCACCATAATTTACCACGCTCGTGCTTCCGCCAATCATGTTGCGAGTAGCGCAGATGTGTTTTCCCAGCTGTGAGCAGACTTTTAACTTCTATTTGGACATATGACATATTCCGGACACGTCCATTTCTCCAGAGCTCATGTACAAAAAGTGGTCTGCGAATTTAGCTGCCAAAAGTCCGTGGATATACGCGATACACGCATACACATGGAGATATGAATTATCGGACAACACGGAAACACAGGGTGAGTCATATTATTATCATATTATTTCTGCATCAAATGGAGATATTAGGTGAAAGCAGGGGCCTTGTGTCAACATTATCGTGTGTGTGTGTGTGTGTACAGGACTAAACCAGGGCTAAACCGGGACTAAACCAGAACTAAATCAGGGCTAAACCGGGACTAAACCGGGACTAAACCAGGACTAAATCAGGGCTAAACCGGGACTAAACTGGGACTAAACCAGGACTAAACCAGGGCTAAACCAGGACTAAATCAGGACTAAACCAGGTCTAAACCAGGACTAACCAGGACTAAACCAGGGCTAACATCAGAACTAAACCAGGACTAAATCAGGACTAAACCAGGTCTAAACCAGGACTAACCAGGACTAAACCAGGGCTCACATCAGAACTAAACCAGGACTAAACCAGGGCTAAACCAGGACTAAACCAGGGCTAAAACCAGGACTAAACCAGGACTAAATCAGGGTTAAAATCAGGACTAAAACAGGACTAAAACAGGACTAAGGTGTGTGTGTGTGTGTGTGTGTGTGTGTGTGTGTGTGTGTGTGTGTGTGCATGCGTGTGTGTGTAGTGTCCTATACTATTTTGTATTGTATTAAACTGACAATACAGGTGATTTTGACTTAACATATTACCCTGTGTATTATTGAATTATTGAATGATTATATGGACTTTTTGTTATAAAAGCATTTCCATTTTAACAAAGTACCTTCTAATTCTGACCTGCCCTGAAACACTACACCACATTGATATCAGTGATGGGGGAGGGCTTATCTTAATGTCATGCACATGAGTTCCTTTCTGTTCCACAAGCAGATCTTTAATGCGATTCTTTTCAGCTTGTCGATTTCACAATGTGCTGCTTTCAAATGGCCACAAATTCTTCAAAAATTCTCAGATTACCATGTGTAAGGTATCGTTGGAAAGCTTAGAATCTACATTTTCAGAATCTCTGAATAACTTAAAACGCCTCCGGGACAACTTGTGACTGGTTTTGCTGCAGTAGGTCACATTTAACAGTTTGAAAAATAGAAAGAGATTGTGATTTTGTTGGTTTTATCTGTGTATTTATATTTTAAAAAATGGGAGGAAAAAGAAATTTGCTACTATTTTATGTATAACATTTTTATAATGGATTGCACAGTACTTTTAGCTATGTTACACTGTTTTTACCTCCTCAAAAACAGACCATTCACCAATGTCTAAGTAATCCTTTCTTAGTCTGTTTACATTAAAAAGCTCCAAATGCCAAAGCTCAAAATAAGATAAGATAAGATACAACTTTATTGATCTCACACAGGAGAAATTTACTTGCCACAGTAGCTCCAGGACAGTTTGAACAAGAAAGGAAGAAAAGAAAAAGAATGTTCCACCTTGTGATATCATGAACTGTAATTTTGAATTGAACTGTTCCTTTTACCTTTTGTTCTGCAGAGATTGGCAATTCCAGGGAACACTTCCTGTACCACCACATGACATCACAAGGTGGAACAGAGTGTTTTCAGTTTGAGAAAAGAATTCAGCCTAAATCTACAGGGTTTGTGTGTTAAACATGTGAATGTAACAAAACACAACTCCAGGTCGGTTTCTGACGAGAAAACAACATAATAACATAGATCAGGCCCTTTAAAGTCCACATTGAACCTCTTAACGCAGATGATAGAGAAGGGTCTGTGTGCGGGGTAATAAACACTAATGCAAAACCTATTTACAAAGATGTCAAATCCAAATTGAAGCATGTCCCCCCACTAACATGTGCTTTCCCATTCATTTGTCAAGCAGCCAACCAGCCAACCACGCTCACTATAGAAACTCAGAGAGTCCGCTGACAGGGCCACTTATGGATTCAAACCATTATCTCCAAACATGATTGACAGGAGCTCTCAGCATCGGCACCATGGAAACAGACCCGGGCAGCTTTGGTTATGTATTTTTCTGTAATGGATTCAGCCCATACGAGAGGGCGGCCAATTTCTGCAACTGAACATATAAATAAAGGCACTGACATATTTGGAAAACACATTTGAGGACTTGGGTTTTAGATCAAATTTTATAACAATGGGAAATGGATAGACGCAATATAATAATAATTCAGAAGATTTAACCAAAACAAAAGCAAATCTAAACCAGAAGAAAATGAAAGTGAACAAGGTATTAATTTGTATAAAATAGCACTATGCAAAGTCTAAAACACTCCCACACTGGGTTTAAAGCAGGCCTAAACCAGGTCTTAACATTATGAGACCAATTTTATCAAACGTTGATTTTGAAAAGATTGTTCACTCTTTTATTTAATCTCGTTTAGATTTTTGTAATTCTCTTTTTACTTGTTTTAGCGCATCTGCACTTAAGTGGCTGGAACTCGTACAAAATGCAGCTGTGAGGTTTTTATCAGGAGCAAACAGGAGAACACACATCACTCCAATTTTATCTTCACTGCACTGGCTTCCTGTTAAATTCCGTGTTGATTTTAAAATGATGGTTTTAACTTATAGAGCTTTAAATGGCCAGGCACCCAGCTACATCAGTGACTTACTGCGCAGGCCGCACCCTGCGGTCCTCTGGTCAGGGCCTCCTGATGGTCCCAAAGACACGCTTTAAAACACGGGGGGACCGGTCCTTTCATTGCCTGGAAGAATCCATGACTCATCCCTGTACCAGCGGCGAGTCTGGTAATGCTTGGTCCAGAATGCGCTGCTGTTGCGCTTAGACAGACAGCTAAGAGAACAGTTAACGGACAGCGACGTGAACCAAGCCGGTAGGAAGCAATGCAAAAACATCTTTTTTGAAAAGAAAGGCCTCTAGAGCTGTCAGCTGCTGTGGTTTTAAGGAATCGATGTGTTTTAGGTCATTTAAGACCAATTTTACAGCTGAATGGAAGGGACGTTGCGGGCAAAGGCGGGCTCACCATCTTTGAACGAATCAGAATCGCGGAGTCCGTTGTTAACCGGAGGAGCGAGGGTGGATGGAGGGTGTCCAAATGGTATCGCGCTGTATAGGAAATACAGAGAGATATCATTTGGCTGGCCAGGTAAGTCCTTTCAGGCTGTGGCCCCCAAATTATGGAATGCCCTGCCCTTTAGCCCTCCGTGAGGCAGACTCTATTGACTCTTTTAAAAAGCAGCTCAAGACACTGATTTTTAGACAAGCTTTTAATTGACTGTGTTATTTATTTGATTTTATATTTGTTGTATATTGCACTCTGTAAAGCACTTTGTGATTTTATCTGTGAAAGGTGCTATATAAATAAAGGCTCGCTCACTCACTCACTCACTCACTTACTTACTTACTTACTAGAGTAATCCAGGACTACACAATTGATAAACCAGGATTTGAAAACCAGAAAAGTAGAAATAAACTTTCTAAACTAGGTCTAAACCAGGACTATACCTGGTCTTAACTACTAGGTATTAACCAGTACTAAATAAGGACTTAATGCACTCAATTTACCCCAGGGCAGCTATGGCTACAATAGAAGTTTGCCACCACTGAGTTTGTGGTGAATAGACCAGATTCAAAGCTACGTCATCACTGAATGCGCGCACAGTTCCGTCTCAAAAAAAGCCACCGCTGCCATAAAACCCCAGCGAAGATATAGAAGAGAAGAACTCAAATAAAGAGAAACAGCTGGAATAAATGATAGTTCATACCATTCAAGTGACATACACACAAGTGAACACCTGCTGCTTGTTTAGGGTAATTTGCCCAGGTGTTCAATGGTGTTTAATCATGCTGATTAATTAGCAAGCACAGGACACCGCAAAGACATTAACCGGGTAACCTCTACGACAGACACATGTAAACGAACACGAATAACTTTGTTAAAATGCATGATAAGTTTTCGCATGACCATCATAAATGGCATTTGACATGACTGAGATCACATCTGTGACCCGTGAATTAAGTCGTAGTATGTTACTTACCCGCAACGCAAGTGCAGTTGGCGGTCAGAATGTAGCTTGTTGATGATAGCCCAAGCATTGTACACGGTCGTATGTGTGGTGAGCTCCCTAGGGCTGTCTTTGTTTTTGTTTTTTTCGTTTTTTCTTTGAACTTTTTAGATTATTTTGGCTTTTCCCCTCCTTTCGGGTTGTTAGTTCACCTCCTCCCAGTATCCCGGCTGAGGATGGTACGCTTTCTCTTTCCCCCCGCGAGTTTTGCTCACCCCCGGGCGTCATGGCGGAAAATAGTAGGAAGGAAGATACTACGGAGAAACTCCCCATCGATATCGTGGTATTTTACCTCGTGTACATGGCCACATACGGCAAACTGGTAGGGATCCAGCGCACTTTCTCTCGTATATACACTGGGCGTCTCCACTAAATAACAGTGGATATCTGGCTACAGTCGTACTGCCACTCCGTGATCGCATAAGGATCTGGTAGTCGAACCCTGTTGCTCAACGTGAGCTTTTGAATGTAGCTCTCCCTATCGTTAATATTCAATGATTTGCAATAATTAGATAATCCGCTATGGTCCGCCATGGTTTTTCCTGCCTCGGAACTGCGCGCGCATGCCAGTGACGTCACGTTTGTTTACTAACTGTAAAGGGGTCTATAATGCACTTTAAAGAGCTTTGGATAAGCAGTGTCCTTCAGCACTCTAACCAGAACTGACGAAGCCACTCGGATGAGCGGCAAACTTTGTCCAGTTGACAAATTGAATTTCTCATTTTAAAATATAATTAAGCACAAACTAGGGCGTAATCTGGCATAATAAACCTGGAACAGAGCATTTTGTGCTTTGGAGATGAAGACAGACTCATAATAAAGTGTTACCCAAACATGTGTGTGTGAATGAAACAAAACACAACTCCAGGTCTGTTTTTGAGGAGATAACAACATTATAACATGACAACATTATAACATGACTTTTTTTTTTTTTCATCCATGCATGGCTGAGTAATCTAGTGATCTCTCCAAGGCAGTCAGCAGTGCAAGCCTAAGTAACTAGAAGCTCTCAGCATTTTCAAACCAACAAAAGGTAACAGTGATCTAAATATATTATGCATTAGCAACTATTACCCGATAGAACTGTATTAATCCCTCTTTAAGGTAAACCAGGTCTTAATTTGTGTAAACCAGGAATAAGTAAAGTCTGTAACTGGACTAAACTGGGCCTAAACCAGGACTGGACCAGGTCTCAAGATTCTAGTGTAAACAAGGAATTAGCAAGAGCCAAACCAGGACTTGTCATTCAAAATCAAGGCATAAGCAGTGAAGTCCTAAACTGGGTCTATACACCAGGACTATACCAAGTCTGGGTCTAAACCAGTATTAAGCAAGGACTGAACCAGGATTTTAAGAGGTTAGTACATGTTGTGTCCTTAGGTAAGACAATAAATAAGTAATGAAGTAGGACAATATTTCTCACTGATTCCTTTGCTTCAGACAAAAATACCTGCAATGTACAGAGAGGTGTGGTGTGCAGAGGATCCAAGGTCAAAACTGTTGATGTGACAGAGAAATCACACGTGTGCAGAGGCCTGAGACATGTCTGACAGCCAAGGACAAAGGAGAGAAGAGAGAAGACTGCATAAAGACTCGAAAACAGACTCAAGTTTGAAAATAAAAGGTATTACACAGAGAATAAAAAACAAACTAAACATGCAGACGATGTTGGTGAGTCGTATGGCACTTTGACACTGAGACAATTAGAGGGTCCAAAATGGTCTAGGAGACAAGGTGACACAACCGGGCCAAGTTGCAGGTCAGATTTGTGGAAAGGAGAGCCTGCTCATGGTAAGAATTTATATTTTTCAAATTATTTTAGACTTTTTTTTTTTAGACTTGAATTGAGTTAATTAAAGGGATAGTTCTTTTATTTTATGTGAATCTGTAGGGCGTCCCCTTCAGCAGTGTCGTGCATTAACACTTTAAACATCACTTGTAAACATCGCCACTTACAAGTGAACAGGCTAATAATAATAATAGCTGCACAGTCATAGGAATCGAGAGAAAATAGCACCAAGCGATTTAGACTGCTGACTTTTTTGTGTGCAACGCAAATATATCGCTTTTTGGACAAATATTGTTTTGAGAAGAAAAACAAGCTTTATTAAAGGGATATGCCACCCCCAGGTCAAATTTGGGCATCTCCCCACAGTCCAGAGACTAAAATAAGTGGTGGAAAGCGTTTTCCTGGTCACCCAGCCATTGTCCGAGTCTGTCGCCACTGACCGCCGCGGTATCTGCTGCTCCTCCGCGTTAGATTGGAGTCTAACGGCGCCAGAGAAAGGAACTATTGGGAACTATTTTCCAGTGCGGAAGAATAAAGCCGAATCACGCACCACGCTGTGCAACAGGGGAACTCCCTTCCTGGTGCGTAACAGGGATTCCCCTGGCAGCGTGCTGCGTGATTCGGCTTTATTCTTCCGCACTGGAAAATAGTTCCCACCCAAAATGACCAAGGCAAGCTCTCCGTGTTGATTTGCACATTTATTTGCACTCGATATGAATGCGCACTACACAGAAAGTAATTGGGAAACGCATCGAGCAAATTAATTCCTTTTGGCCGAAATCTTTCTCTGGCGACGTTAGACTCCAGTCTAACGCGGAGGAGCAGCAGATACCGCAGCGGTCAGTGGCGACAGACTCGGACAATGGCTGGGTGACCAGGAAAACGCTTTCCACCACTTATTTTAGTCTCTGGACTGTGGGGAGATGCCCAAATTTGACCTGGGGGTGGCATATGCCTTTAACTGTCCTGGCTAACTTACCGGACCTACTTTCGTCAGCACCAGAACCGGAACAGAACTCGGCTCAGAGGACACTGTCAGGGATAAGCCAGTGTTAATGCACGACACTGCTGAAGGGGATGCCATACAGATTCACATAAAAAAAACGAACTACAGTGGTCCCTCGCTCTATCACGTTTCACTTTTTGTGGCCTCGCTGTTTCGCAGACCTGTCTGCTTAGACTGTTGCCCCCGCGACCCGGCCCCGGATAAGCGGAAGAAAATGGATGGATGGATGGATGCTTGAAAGCACTTTTTTTCATTAGATGTAATATAGTTCATATTTACTAGTCATGTTGGTTTGAGGTTAACCCTTTAAACACAAGACATATAGTACAAAAGTAGTTCATTTAAGAGTTCATGTGTACCGTGCATTTTAATAGCCATAATACTGTACTAAAAGGTGTAACCACACTAGTATAAATGTGTAATAAGAACTCAGGTTAGTCTCTCTCACATAACAAACACAATAATAGGCAGGGAAATCTATTGGCACATCAGCCCCACCAAGATTTTTTTTCACCAGCCGCCACTGCACTTCACACAGTTCAGACAGACAAAGCATAAAAAGGAGCTGGAGTTTTTGAGCTAATCTTGGTCAGGACTACCTTAATCTGGAAGATCTGACCTGTTGTGCATGTTTTGGGTTGATGGGAGAAACCCAGAGTGCCCATAGGAACCCGCCCAAACATAGTCAAAATTGGAACCTTGCTGTGAGGTGAGAGTGCTAACTACTCTGCCATAGTGCCATAGCAATAAGACCATCACAGAGGCACTATGGCCTCCACCTGTGTCTCATAAACCCACATAGAAACCAGCCCCCACCCGCTGCTCTGAGGCAAAACACAGAACAACAGACATGGCTGGTTCAATAATGACTATTAAAGGTAGTATATATTACACAAAATTGGCTCTTGTGAGCTTAAAGCCATGTTATAATGTCGTTACCTCCTCAAAAACAGACCTGGAGTTATGTTTTGTTTCATTCATACATGTTTCAGTAATCCTTTATTATTGTCTAAATCTCCACAGCTCAGAATGCCCTGTTCCACCTTGATGTCATGAAGCCGTAGTTTTCAAGTTAACAGCTACTGTTTTTACTTTTAGTTCAGTTTTTTTTTCTTTTTTCATTTGAGAGGAGTACTCAGCCTCAATTTGCAGGGTTTGTGTGTTAATCATGTGTGAATGAAAGAAAACAAAACTCCAGGTATGTTTTCGAGGAAGAAACATCACCTTGTTCCACCTTGTGATGTCACGCAGTGGTAGTTTTCAAATTAACAGCATTTTTTTTTACCTTTAGTTCAGTAGAGATTGGCAATTCCAGGGCTGAAATCATCCAAAGCACTTCCTGTATTACCACATGACATCAAGGTAGATCAGAGATTTTTCTGTTTGAGAGAAGAACTTAGCCTGAATCTGCAGGGTTTGTGTGTTAAACAGGTGTAAATAAAACAAAATACAACTGCTGTGATGAGAAAACACAATATAGATCAGAAAATAGTGTAATACAGGCCCTTTAATATATATTTTGCAGACCAGTATATATTATGGTTTCTTTTTTGCACTAGTACACGCCACTTCTGTCTGGCTTCACTCTGTGGTCAACTGTGTTGCATTAGCATTAGATGTAGTGTGCTGGTAAGAAGCTGAACCAGAGATAAATGTAAAGTGAAAGTGAACGCTCTGCTTTTCTGCGTGTAGAAGAAGCTTCGTTCCAAACATAATGTGATTTGAAAAGGGGAAATCATGTCTCTCCACCTGTGTCATTCAAACAGACAGGCCTCTCGAATCTGGGTCACAGATTCTGCCAAGAAGTAAAAAAAAAATAAAATACAGGCTTTGGTATTGATCTAACAATACACATCCTACATACATCCAACAGAATTTAAAGCTGTTTGTGTAATATATGACCATTTAAAGATTAGTTGGTCTAAATGCTAATATTTTCAGTAATATTTTGTATTTTGTCTGACATGAATGACGAGGTGCGGAGGACAGCCGTAGACTCAGCGCTGGAGCTGCTCTAGTCTCTGGTCACTGCTGTGTGGAATCAAATGAAAGTGTAAGTAAAATCAGGCTGCACTTAAAGGAAAAGTAACGTTTTTTTACAATCTGAGCCTTCTTTCGGCAATAAAACAAGTAGTTTTACTCACCCATAGCAGTTTGGTGTCAATTGGAGCAGTTTTGAAGAAGTTATGTTGTAGCCGTTCTGTTCTACTAATGATCCCGTATCCGTTAGCATGAGTGCTCGGGGCATTACTTTGCGGTCTCCAAATAACACAAACTTTAGCACTTTTCAAATCACAGAAGATCGCTGTGTCAGGGTAGACTTTTAGTAGATTCCAAAACGGCCTGAAACCCGATATCGCAACAGAAAAGTACAGTTCAGAGCGGTGTTAGCTTCTTTCAGACTAGCGGTGTTTACAAAACAGCTGAGTTCACGCATGCGCACTGTCCTCTCTGATGACGTCATCAAATGAAACTATAGCTGCATATCGGGTTTCAGGCCGTTTTGGAATCCACTAAAAGTCTACCCTGACACAGCGATCTTCTGTGATTTGAAAAGTGCTAAAGTTTGTGTTATTTGGACACCGCAAATCAATGCCCCGAGCACTCACGCTAACGGATACGGGATCATTAGTAGAACAGAACGGCTCAACATAACTTCTACGATACTGCTCCAATTGACACCAAACTGCTATGGGTGAGTAAAACTACTTGTTTTATTGCCGAAAGAAGGCTCAGATTGTAAAAAAAATTGTTACTTTTCCTTTAAAGCAATACAACTCCTTTATGGCACCAAGACAATGGTTCAGTCTATTCGTTGTAATCCTCTCATTTTTGGATGTCTGTTTTTTATATTTAGTTGTTAGTTTGATTACTCTGCTTTCCAAATATGGAAACTACCTTCTTCTTGACATTGTCCATTGGCCAATTCAATTTAAATTAAAGATACATATTTTTGATATAATTAAATTCTGCTAAAAGCTTTGAGCAAGAATCAATAATACTGAAAATGTAATAAATGTCATTTTTACACATTAGTGCTTACTATTGAACTTTGTGTAAAGAAGGGAAGTTTATTTATTTTGACAAAGAAGACCTTGAACTTTGTACCAGTTTTCATTTATATGGATAGGCCCAGTAATTACAGACATTAGGACAGTCACAATTGAAAACATTGAAGTTCAATATATTGCTGAAGAAAATATGATGATTTTAGTATTTTTCACCATTATTAGCCTTTTTTTTTCACTCAAAAACATTTGGCAGGGTTCTTTTGTCCCAAGCCTCAGGGTTTTAGAGGCCCAGGATTGGACCCTCTTCCTATTAGTTTATATTAGAGGGGGGTCCATGTAAGGTTTCCTGCCCTGGGCCCCTACATTTCTGTCGACGGGCCTGATTGTAGGCACAGTTGCCCTGGGGCAGACCGACAGAGGTGACAGTGGTGAGTGAAGTGTCTTGCTTAAAAACACAGCAACAGTTTAAGAGCCAATGCTGCCCCTTTGTGGCACCTGGTATGCCCAGCAGTCTCCCATCCAACCCTCCTTAACTCCCGACATCTCGTACTGACAAACAGGTGTGAGCAAAAAGTGGATAATTATATGAAAATCAGTTTGCTCTCCTCCATCATCCTCGCTCTCATGTTTAATTGAATAGTTGTAGTCCTCTGATAGATTCCCCGTCAGAGAAAAGCCCAGCTGAAGGACAGAAGCCTGAACAGTCCAAGAATCAATACAAACTTCTTCTTTAATCGAAGCTCATTGGAAACGCGCAGTAGCAGATAATCACTGCTCATCCATACACCTGCACAGCTCTTCAGTCTGGAGCTGGTCAAACAGGAGCACGAGGGGCCAAGGACTCAACCACTCCAGAGCGGACATTTAAAAAATGACGCCACAGATGAGTTAGAAATGGTTTTGATTCAGAATGTTTCATTGGTTTGGAGTATAGAGTTGACTAGTTGGGTTTTTATTTATGTATATCTAGATAATATGGACAAGTATTGCAACTGGAGCAGACCATTTCAAATTCAAAACTGGATTGTCCTTTTACCGAGAATTACTTTCTATAATAATACAAACAGTTTTACATATTTCTCTTATTACAAACAAAATTGTAGTTGAGAGAGAGGAGAGAGAGATAGTTCATAATTCATAGTTAGGTTTATTGTCGAAAAACCGTATGTACACGACACATAGTGAATCGAAATTTCGTTTCCCCCTGGCCAAGCAGAGACAGTTGATAGAGACGGTCAGGGGAGGGGCCGCTGTGCATGTGCACGCTGCAACTTGGAGAACAAAACTCACGGTACGGTACGTACCTCGGTTCAGACCCCACAGTTCGGTACATTTTTGGTACAGTGCAGGAAAAAAATACATAACCAGAAAGGCTGTCCTTAAAGGCAGCTTTTTATTGTTTAAATCTCCAGCTGAGATAGCTGCAACTTAAAACCTGTAAGTAAAACAAGTGAACACGCAAGAACCACATTGAGTTGTCATATATTGAAATACCGATTGGTTATTGAGCTGGATACATCAGTGAAGTTTTAACACATGGGTACCTTCACATACAATACACACAAGTACCTAAACACTTTTTTACATTCACATAGCTCAGTGAACATGAGCTATAGGCCTGGCCTATATCACAGATAACAACATAACGCTGTTTTAAACATGCATTTTGCAGTAACAAACTGTACAGCTGTGTACACCTTCATTCAATTTTCAGGTTTTTCTTCAAAAAAACAAGTTTGTCTACACTATCAGTGGTGAGTGCCGATCTGGTGGCAGTAACTATGTCACCTGCTGTTGAAAAAACCCTTTCAGATACTGAAGAAACAGAAACAAAAGTATGTGTCTCGTATTAAACTTCTACCAGTGTGCGCGCGAGCCCGTGTCTGGAGCTGCGGATACCGCACGTTAGCGAGCGAGCACACGAGCGCAGCTGTTCCGCACGTGTAACGTGTATCATAGGGCAGGTTAAACTTTATAAAACACCCTATCTGTCCGTGCCTCACTTTCACGCTCTCTCTTTTCACGCTCTCTCTCCTCCTGTTCATAGCGTGTGTGGGTGCCCAATGCGCCTCAGCTCCTCAGAGCGGCGGCGGCGTGGGGGGAAGGGGGGGGGGGTGTCCGTGACTTTCCGCTTTTTTCATGACTGATGACTTTCATCCCTGTGTGTACATGTTCATCAGGGCTCGCAAATGGCAATGGTTAAAGAGTCCTCAAGGAAACCCTTGCAAAATGAAAGTCCCGTGGTCAGTTCAATATTAAACTTTTGTACCGTATATTCTCCGTCAAAATGCGCGCACCGAACCGTGACCCCCCATACCGTGACGGTTCAGTACGAATACATATATCGTGTCACACCTAATATATAATAAGTGTGCATAATAAGTGTCAGATCACTCTGCAGATGTCCTCATCACAAGCAGACAATGACCCAACTGAAATAGCAAACAGCAGGGACCAGAGGAGCACCCAAGGGACACCTCTGTGATGGGAGAGATTCGCTCTAGTGCAGTCCAGTCTGACTACGCTTCCATTGTAGGGAGTATTATAGCTCTGATTACGTAGGCCAAGACGACTAAACTGGCTGTGAGTGCGGCAATGCGCCCCACTAGCCTCGGTCTCGGTGTTTCTAGAAGTTTCTTTCCGACGCGTCACGTAAAGTAAATAAAGAGTCTTGAATCCAAGTTTGTCTTTTCTATCTTTACTAAAGTGAAAGGTCATACAGAGCGGGTACAAATAAAGTGAATAAAGAGGGAAATGGAAAGATGAATTTCTGAGGCTTGTGGTTTTCCTATGTGTGTTGTGTTAGGCTCTGTATGTGTGGTGATATCCTTCTTGGCGTCTTTGCGTGTCGTATAGCGGTGAGCTCCTGCCTGTCACTGGGAGACCGGGCTTCCTTGTCCTCCGTGGTTCCCGACAGGACTCACCCTACATTGCGTTGTCGACGGTGCTACTGGTTCTTCCTTGCTGTCCGTACGTGCCTTGTAGCGTTGCGTTTTCCCGTCTGTCGCTTGGGAGACCGTGCTTCTTCGCTTCTCGGCTCCCGACGGGAATCCGTCTTATCTGCTACCTGCGGCTGTTACGTGACGTTTCACGTGACCTCCTTGTTACGTGACGTCCCATGTGACGTTCCTACGTCGACGTCCGTCCGTATGTGCCTTGTAACGGTGCGCGTTCCCGTCTGTCACCCGGGAGACGGCCAATGTTACACTCTTGAGTGGTTATTACGCGACGGTCACCAGACCGCGGCTTCTATCCACACTACCTATGTAGCGTGGTCTCTTTCTTCGTGTGTGTGTGTGTTATGTGTCTTGGTGAGGTGTGTCTTCTCCGGTGTCTGTGTCCTCTCTGGCTTCGTGTGGTCCCTACCTCTCTATTTTATAGTAGGTGAGATCAATGATAAAAGAACAAGGAACAAGGAAAGAACAAAGTGGTCCAATCACAATGCATTTCCTGAACCAGAAGGCGGGACAGGAAGTGCTGTTATAAACAGAATATTCCAGAACACAGAATGTACGAAATCGCTCCTACACTGGCCGTGTGAGACAGATCTCCACTAGAAAAGTTACACAGTGTTGACATGTTGAAGCTGTGTACATGTTTCGTTTTACTGCAGTTGTTGTACTTCTCTGCGCAGTATTGATCTGACCCTGGGTTAATAGAGACACAGAAAAGATTTTGAACCAAAGAAAAATCAAAGTTTGAAAAGCAGCCGCTCCGTGGTGTAGTTCTGTGTGTCCTGATCTGTGTCTGTCCTCAACAGAATCAATTCAACTCCAGAAAAAAAGAAGTATACCGCACACTCGCATGACTTTCTTCTTATTTCTTTATTGGGCTTAGAGCGAATAACGCGGTTCGCTTCTACAGCGTCATCAGGTTCGCCCGAGTAGCCTGATGACGCTGTAGAAGCGAAACACGTTCACTCAAAGCCCAATACAGTAATCCCTCGTTTATCGTGGGGGTTAGGTTCCAGAAATAACCTGCAATAAGTGAAATCCGCGAAGTAGGACAACTTTATATTTTACAATTATTCTACATGTTTTAAGGCTGTAAATGCCTCACCACACACATTATACACTTTTCTAACCCTGGAATTAACCTTTTCTCACATTTGTCTCTAGTTTAAACACTCAAACTTTCATAGATTTTCAACAAAATGTATTAATAGAGACGCGTGGGGGGGGGACACGGCCCCGGAAGCCCCGCCGGACACGCGAGGAGCGTCCTGGGACGAGACGCGCACCAACCCCTTGGAGAAGTGTGCGACACGTGCTGCTCTGTCACAGAAGGGTTGGTGCGCTTCTCGTCGCAGGACGCGGCAGTGCTTCTCGGGCGTCCGGCGGGGCTTCTGGGGCCGTGTCTCCCCCCACGCGTCTCTATTAATACATTTTGTTGAAAATCTATGAAAGTTTGAGTGTTTAAACTAGAGACAAATGTGACAAAATGCAGCGCGAGGCGGTGGGGGCGAGGCGCCTGG
The DNA here is from genome assembly GCA_036785185.1 of Paratrypauchen microcephalus. Lineage (NCBI taxonomy): Eukaryota > Metazoa > Chordata > Actinopteri > Gobiiformes > Gobiidae > Paratrypauchen > Paratrypauchen microcephalus. The sequence continues at coordinate 2,271,666 of JAVJIX010000133.1, forward strand.
ACCGCGTGCTCTCAACCCGAGCCACAAACCGAACACGCACAAACGAACGCAAAAGCCGCACGGAGTGATTTAATCCTGGTTCAGACCTGGTTTAGTTCTGGTCTAGACCTGGTTTAGTCCACGTTTAGTCCTGGTCTAGTCTCTTAGCCAATCAGGACGCAGAACACATTGTTACACTATAAAAAAAAATGTTACACTATAAAAAAAAAAAGAATTGTGAACCGCGATAGAGCGAGGGTTCACTGTAAAGAAATAATAACAAAGTCAAGCAAGTGTGCAGTAAACTTCTTTTTTTCTGGAATTATTCAATGGTCCTGCTGTTACTGTGCGTGGAGTTTTGAACTTTAGAATCAATACAACTATTTCACTGTCCCCTGTCTACTCTCTTCCAGAAGAGGAGTGGACAAGAGAGGGGGAAACTATTGATGAGTGAAGGAGAGAGAGGGATGAGACAAAACAACAAGAGAAAGAGGAAAAGAGATGGGGGGAGAAGAATAGAGAGCGCAAAACTATTGATGAGAGCAAAGGAAAGAGATAGAAGATGGGAGAGACAAAAAGAGGGAGAGACAAAACAATAAGAGGGGGGAATAAGAGTGGAGATAGAGAGAGGGAATATGAGGAAGTTGCTGAGAAAAAGAGATGAAGAAAGGGGAAGGTGGGAAAAGAGAGAGGAGATGGAGGAGTGATGTATGGAGCAGGAGCTCTCAGGAGAGGGACGTCATTATCTCCAGAGTGTGATCTACAGCAGACATACTGTACTTCAACTGCTGATCTACAGAGAGAGATGGAGGGAGGAAGAGGGGAGAGGGAGGGGGGGGTAAAGAGGGAGGGAAGAGGATGAGGGGGCAATAGAGGCAGAGAGAGGGATTGAGGGAATAGGGGGAGAGAGAGGAAGGACAAAGAAAGAAGGGGGAGAGACAGAGAGGGGGAGGGAGAAGAAAAAGAAAGACGGGGTGAGGGGGGGAGGGAAAGAGGGAGAGAGAGAGAGGAAGGAAAACCAGACAGCGAGTGAAAAATACAGTGAGAGAGAGAGAGGGAGAAGGAGGAATTTATAGCACCAAGCACTCAGGAGCAGAGAGACAAATCTTCAGTGTGAGGGGACAAGGGCCCGAATAAGAAACTGATGGAGAGCAGAAAGAGAGAGAAGACAGGGTATTAGTGCATTGATTGGAGAGAAAAAAAAGAGAATGCAGTTTGGGGGTATGTTTTGTCTGATTTACCAATGTGTGTACTATTTGTATTGTCATCTGTAAATGAGAGTTTCAGTAAATGAAAGCTGGAGCCACGTGCTTTTAGGGGCAATATTTATCATCTGTCCTTTTCTTTGCGCTACTGGGAAGTTTTTTGTGATTTAAAAAAAAAAAAAATTCATTTCTGTCAACTGGATAAAATGGTTCCTTCCCATAAAGTGTGTCCTCAGGAAGGTTTGAGGAGTATTTCCTGTGGAAGGACTCCTGCCACATTTGCTGCCACATACAGTATGGTGTAAAAAGCCTGTAGCATCTCATAGGTCCATAGCTAGCTCCTTAACCAGCTCCTTCTTGCACAGTCTCCATGGACACTGGAAAAAACAAACAGCTCATTTCACACAGTCCAACAGTTTCAGTTTAGTTTATTTGCCATATGCAGTATAAACAAGTCTCACGCATTGAGAGTGTGACACACGCAATTCGACGCCACACATGGCATTTCTCACGCAGATTTTTTTTTTTTGTGTGCCCAGAACCAGAAAATCGGTCTGTGTGGCTCAGTTTATGCAGGCACCGCGCGTTTTCAGTGAAAAAAACTCTCCCCCTCCTCCCCGTCCCGCTCCCCGGAAAAAAATCAGCCAATCAGAAAATAGATTGTTCTGTTGTTGGGCAGACTGTAGAGTGTAGTTTCAGCTGCTAAGCGCACACTGCGGTGATGATAAAACAAACCGCTCCTCGGAAATTACGCAGTCTCACGCACGACCCCGCTCAAAACTTGAGAGCCCTGAGTATAAAACACATTGGAAAAGGGGTACAAAAAGCCTGGAGTGCACAGCATTCAAACACACATTCAAACAGACAAATTAAACACAATATGTTTTAATTTGTCTGTTTGAATGTGTGTTTGAATGCTGTGCACTCCAGGCTTCTCGCACCCCTTTTGTAATGCAGTTTTTATACTGCAAATGGCAAATAAAGTGAACTGAAACAGTCCTTTAATTGTGTCCTTTGAACTGCACGCGCTGCATATCTTAGTTGGTAAAAAAAAATACAAAACGTTTCAAAAACATACTGATAAAAAAAAATCTCTTGGTCAGCTGCATCTTATTACAAAAATTTCTGAATAAAATTGGATCCAGCATTGTGTCTTGGTTTTTATACCTCATATCGTTGACTTAAAGGGACAGTGTGTAAGATTTTTACCCGTTAATTACTGAAATTGAAGATACCCATTCAAAAATACATTGTTTTTCAAGCCTTTTCACTTCCGTCATGAAATCAAAGTATTCTTTTGGACTTAGATATAGTCACATAAAAGGGGGATCTTCCCCATATAGAGGCAGCCATTTTGAATACGAGAGCCGCAGAAGGACATTTGGGCTCCACCTTCGCCTTCGGCAAGGCTCGTGGTAGCACCGGAGGCAAAGCAGCAGGCGGCTCCGGCGCGCTGCGCAAGAGAGAAGGAGAGAAGGAGAGAGGTGCGGGTGGGGTGGGGTGGGGGGAGGCTCGTGGTTTTGGAAAAAACAACAAGCATGCTGCTGTATCACACGTCGTAATGGATCTAACACATGTTTTGGACTAAATTGTTTTACTGGATTTTATTCGCTGGATCCTTACGGACCTATTGATACCAAGCTTGTGGTGAAATACAGAGTTTGACCTGTGCAGAGCCTTCAAAGGTAAGCTAAGCAAACCTCGTTTTGTGCTTTTCGTATAAAAGCCCCATGTGTTCGGGGAGTGATTGTTGTGCTGGGAAATGAATTGCATAGTCAAAAAGAGGAGACTGTAAGGTTTCATTTGATATGTAGATTATCATGGTTCACGATCGGGAATGTGTGCTTTCATGCGAAAAGAAAAAAAAAACTGAACGGGAGACCGCGTTTTATTAATACCGTTGTTGTCGGCCGGGTGCGCGGCGGGTGCGCGCACGGGAGCGTGCGCGGGTACGCGAGCTCTCCGCTATGGCGCGTCCGGGTGACCCTCGAGGTTTGCCGTAGCTAAAACAGGAAGTGCATAGCCACTATCCACCTATGCGCCACGAATCCTACACACTGGACCTTTAAGTGCACAACCCCTGCTACATTTGAATTGAATCTTTTACAAGTATATTTTGCGTCCTGTGCCTGTGAGTTTGTGGAACGCGGATTCGTCCTTGGACAGACCTGACCCCCCATCTTCATTCTTCACAAGCAGCTGATCATTAAGAGCTGTGTGAGCCCCCTCTGCCCTCCTCACACAAGGGCCCATCTCAGAGGCCATAAACACAGACGCTCTCTCTCATGTGCAGGTGATTGTCCAAGGACGGCACAGGAGCTCTGCACATCTGAGCTGTTAACGACGGAGGGAGGAGGCGGTAAACATGAAGGAGGTATGAAAGGATGAAATGGATGGATGGAGGGACAGATGGGAAGGGACGAGCTGACAGGCTGAGGAGCGAGAATAACAGAAACATGGGAGAGTGGATGAAGATATATGGAACAGTTTAACTTTGAGATGTACTGTAGCCAGGGACCATAAAACGTGCATTATCCTCCCAAGTGATATTATTTGTTTAATGAATTAGAAGGTATAAATTATGTTTATTTAGCACATTAGCTTTGGATGCTACATTACTGCTGTTTGATAGTGTGCTTTGGCCTGAGAGAAGAAGAGCAGAGCGCACAGGTGAGTCTGAATAAAGGACATGTGAGGGGAGGTGAACAGGTTTCATATCTGTTATCTACTGAAAAAAAAAACCTTACAGATGGTATTTGTACTATTTAAAGGGACAGTGTGTAAGATTTTTACACGTTAATTACCGAAATTGAAGATACCCATTCAAAAATACATTGTTTTCCAAGCCTTTTCACTTCCATCATGAAATCAAAGTATTCTTTTGGACTTAGATATAGTCACATAAAAGGGGGATCTTCCCCATGCAGAGGCAGCCATTTTGAATACGAGCCGCAGAAGGACATTTGGGCTCCGCCTTCGCCTTCGGCAAGGCTCGTGGTTTTGGGTAAACAACACAAGCATGCTGCCGGATCAGACTCGTAATGGATCTAACACGTGTTTTGGACTAAATTGTTTTACTGGATTTTATTCGCTGGATCCTTACGGACAAATTGAGAGCAAGTTTATGGTGAAATACAGTTTGACCTGTGCAACGCATTCTAAGGTAAGCTAACCTTGTTTTGTGCTTTTCCGTATAAAAGCCCCATGTGCTCGGGGAGTGATTGTTGTGCCGGGAAATGAATTGCATAGTCAAAAAGAGGAGACTGTAAGGTTTCATTTGATGTGTAGAGTGTCATGGTACATGATCGGGAATGTGTGTTTTCATGCGAAAAGAAAAACAAAACAGTGAACGGGACCGCGTTTTATTTATACCGTAGTTGTCGGCGAGAGCTCGCACAGCGCCGGGTGCGCGCTGGTACGCGAGCTGTCCGCGTTACGGCGCGCCCGGGTGACCCTCGAGGTCTGCCGTAGCCAAAAGAGGAAGTGCATGGTACCTACACCACCTATGCGCCACGAATCCTACACACTGTACCTTTAAGATATTAGCTATTTAAGAAACAATAGATTATCCCCCCAAAAAATTATAAAATCATGTGTATAAAATCAATGCTGAGAGTGAGGCTGCCAATCGGACTGGAGGTGGGACGGGCCAGTGGCGCACTCACACACGTACCGCATTCAAACAAAGCAAGGTCTAAGTGTCTTGCTTATGGACACAATGGTAGTATGCACTATGCCCTGGTCCAAGCTGGAATTGATCCTTGGACCCCTGAGCCACCACTGTCCCAAATATGATGTAGTAATTTATTTTCCTAATGAGAAAATAATTCTTATCTTTAATCCTCTTTGTTTTACTGTTCCTTTATTAAGACAATCTGAGTAAATCCTAAAGAGCCTCTCCTCAGTCTTAAAGTCTCTGTTTTACTGTCTGACATGAAATGTGAAAAACTGAATGAGTTTTAAACGGCGTACATAAAATCAGGTAGAGTTCCTTTAAAGATGAAATGATCAAACCTGGAGCCAGAGAGGTTTTTGAACGTTAATGTGAGCTCCCCTACCCTGTTTAGGCACCCCCCCCCCCATGGCTAAAAGTTGCAAAATGTCTAAACTGAGCATTTGCGATCCTTTTCTGCGTTACAAAAAATCAGAGCTCAAACGGGCGAGTTTGAACAAGGCACCTTATTGACGTCAGATCGAAAAAAGAAATGCAAATGCAGTTCCACCCCCGTCTGTCTGTACTCAGCGTCTCTGTAAATCACGCCCAGAGAGTTTGGACCACGAATGCGCTAGGCAATGTGAAATGCGTTTTTTTATTTGCCTGGAGGCACGTCTGAGTGTTTCTAGGCTCGGAAGTCCTTTATCTGAGCCTCTGGACCTTTGAACAGCAGTGGTTTAATTTTATTTTCTGTGGAAATGTGTTTATTTTTCAATGGAACGCTTCTAATCTCTTCTCCACGCAAAAACGTGGAAATGGATCAGAGAGCGCACAGCTGAGAGCTGAGAGCTGAGAGCGGAGAGTTTGGCCACGCCCCACCCTCTACTATAGGCCATCTCTTTTCTCCTCATTTGCATTCAAGCAACAACGCCCATAATGGCCTGTTCAGAGAGAGAAAAATTACTCTTTCTCATCTTATCTCTGTTTCTCATGCACTGAGTGTTGATTTTGAAGAAGGATTCATTTACAGTATTAGGGAACCATTAAGGAGCCATATAAAAGCATCAAGAAGTACCATGTCATGGGATCTTTAAAGAGGGCAGAGTGAGAAACCACAGAGGCAGAGAAACCACCAGAAACATCCACCAAGTCATCCCCCCACTTAGAGCCAAAGAACAAGCAATGAAATGTAAAAGTACAGCGTGTGAAGAGACGAGAGAGTGGCAGAGGAGGAGAAGAGAGGGGAGAGACAGAAGAGAAGGAGAGACAGAAAAGGAGGCGAGGGGAGAGGATCGAGAGGACAGACAGGAGAGGGGAGAAGCAAATAGAAGAGGAGAGGGGAGAAACAAACTAAAGAAGAGGAGAGAGGAGAGACAGACAGGAGAGGAGGGGGGTATGGAGAAAAATACACCCAATAAAGCAGGACAGTCTGACAGGAAGATGGGCTCTGAAATGTGAAATGTTTTGGACATAAAACGGGCTGTTAAGGAGAGAGAGAAAGAGAGAGAGAGAGAGAGCAGAAAGAAAGAGGGAGAAAAAGAGGGAGAAATGGAGGAGTGAGGGAGAAGGAAAGTAATTGGAGAGGAAGGGAGCAGAAAGAGGGAGGGCGGGAGGAAGAGAGAGAAGTGGAGGGAGAGAGAGGGAGCAGAAAGAGAGAGGAAGACAGGAGAGCGAGGGAAAACTGTGAGCATAAAACAGCATTCAGGTGCAGTATAAACATGAGAGGATCATATCATAAAACAATCGTCAGGGACATTAAAGCCGAGTCTGAGTCTGTGGAGAAACTTCAGCTCAGAAATACAAACATTTGGTTTCGGGACCAAAGCTCAAGTCAAAACTGCTCGACGTGAAGTTGGGAGTCCATCACCTGCTTGTTTCTCTGGATATGTCGTTGCTCAGCCTGGAATGTTCCACAGTGTGACATTAAACAGCTCTACTTTACATTTATTCAATGTACTTTACAGGTGGTTTTATAGCTCAAAAATCCTTAGAAAAACAGGCATTCATGTGCCTCTCGACAGATCTGACATGTAACTTGGTGTGGTTTGGTATCCATGAAGATAAAAAGGTTTAAAGGAAAAGTAACGTTTTTTTTACAATTTGATTATTTATTTCGGTAATAAAACAAGTTGTTTTACTCACCCATATCACTTTGGTGTCATATGGAGGATTTCCGGAGATGTTTTAGATTAGCGTTAGGCTAACGCCGTTAGCCTAGCGCGACTTATAGCCATAGCTCAGGGCATTCCCCGAGCATGTAATATGCCCCGTGCAGGCTCCAAATAACACAAACTTTAGCACTTTTCAAATCATAGAAGCTCGACGTCTTTAGTCTACAATTTCGTGTGGTCAAAAGTGGCCTGTAATCCAAGATTTAGCTATAGTTTCGAGTAGATGAGGACGCCAGTGCGCATGCGCGGAGTGTGCTCTCAGCTCCCGGGACCCAAACATGGAACGCATAGCTGTAAACTATGGATAAATCTCGGATTACAGGCCACTTTTGATTCAAACGAAATCGTAGACTAAAGACATCGAGCTTCTATGATTTGAAAAGTGCTAAAGTTTGTGTTATTTGGAGCCCGCACGGGCCATATTACATGCTCGGGGAATGCCCCGAGCTATGGCTATAAGTCGCGCTAGGCTAACGGCGTTAGCCTAACGCTAATCTAAAACATCTCCGGAAATGCTCTATATGACACCAAAGTGATATGGGTGAGTAAAACAACTTGTTTTATTACCGAAATAAGGCTCAAATTGTAAAAAAAAAAAAAAAAAAAAAACGTTACTTTTCCCTTAATGCCATACTGTGAAACATTCCAGACAAAGCAATAACATCTCCATGGGGAAACGCATTTGACAGACTCTCCACTAGAAAAGTTACAGAATGCACCGTTCAGACTGAATTTACAAGATTTAACCAAACAATGACCCAAAATATGGTTAATTTTCTAATTGTCTGTCAAACATCAAATGCTTTTCTCCATGGAGATGTTATTGCTTTGTCTAGCACCTACCTGGCCTCATTGTAGAGGCACTCGTGAGCCCAGGGATTCTTCTGCAACTCCTGGGGCAGCAGATTAGAATAAGTGACAGCAAGCTACAATTTAGAGGTAGCAAGTCAAGTTTAATAATCCGTTCAACTTCACTTTTTTCTTCTTGTCTGGCCCGACTTTTTAAATGGAGGAAGATTACATATTAAAGCTCACGCAGTTTTCTAAACTGGACTTTCAGTCGAAGCAGGAGGTTATTATTAAAGGAAGACCAATGCCGGAGCCAAAGGGGTTGCTCCAGACAACGGGACGAAAGAGTTGCTATTTTCAAACAGCATGGTTCACATGAAAAGGCTGACTGTGTGCCTCCTGCCTTCTTTTCTTAACCTGCTGTGACAATGTCTGGACTCAGATGGGATATTGTGACCTGAAAAATTTGCAAAGAAGCCTTGTTAAACATGAGCAGACCACCGCTCACATTCAGAGCCAGGCTGGGATGAGGAAATTTCAAAGAAACTACAACGGGCATGGCAGAAGTGGTTAGAAGACCTTGACAAGCTATCAGATCTCAGCGTGAGCAGATGTTTTAAGCCCGACACATTCTGACCCAGAAAGAGTGTACAAATCCACCATTTCTCAGACGGAAGTCAAGATGGATATGGGGTTGTGTCGTACCTCCTGTTGACGAATGAGCGAGAGGAGAAACATGTTTGCCTTTTGATGGGAAAGTCTCGGGTCGCTCCTCATAAGCAGGTTACAATCCCTAGGATGGAGTTGACGGCTGCAATGGTCTCAGTCAAGATTGACCGGATGTTGAAAGAAGAACTTCAACTCCCCTTGATGGATTCGGTCTTCTGGACAGATAGCACAACAGTACTAAGGTATATTGAAAATTACGCTCTTCATTTCAAGACCTTTGTGGCAAATCGTCTCTTTCATCAGGGAGGCCACTACAAGAGCTAAGTTGAAATATGTTAACACCTCTCAGAATCCAGCCGATCACGCCTCAAGAGGCTTAAAGGGATATGCCACCCCCAGGTCAAACTTGGGCATCTCCCCACAGTCCAGAGACTAAAATAAGTGGTGGAAAGCGTTTTTCTGGTGACCCAGCCATTGTCCAGGTCTGTCACCACTGACCGCCGCGGTATCTGCAGCTACTCCGTGTTAGACTGGAGTCTAAAGTCGCCAGAGAAAGATTTCGGCCAAAAGGAATTAATTTGCTCGATGCATTTCCCAATTACTTTCTGTGTAGTGCGCATTCATATCGAGTGCAAATAAATGTGCAAATCAACACGGAGAGCTTGACTTGGTCATTTTGGGAGGGAACTATTTTTCAGTGCGGAAAAAGACAGACGAAGCACACACCACGCTGCGTAACAGGGGAACTCCCTTCCCAGTGCGTAACTGGGATTCCCCTGTCAGCGTGGTGTGTGCTTCGGCTGTCTTTTTCCGCACTGAAAAATAGTTCCCACCTAAAATGACCAAGTCAAGCTCTCCGTGTTGATTTGTACATTTATTTGCACTCGATATGAATGCGCACTACACAGAAAGTAATTGGGAAACGCATCGAGCAAATTAATTCCTTTTGGCCAAAATCTTCCTCTGGCGACGTTAGACTCCAGTTTAACGCGGAGTATCAGCAGATACCGCGGCGGTCAGTGCTGACAGACCTGGACAATGGCTGTGTCACCAGGAAAACGCTTTCCACCACTTATTTTAGTCTCTGGACTGTGGGGAGATGCCCAAGTTTGACCTGGGGGTGGCATATCCCTTTAAAGATTGAGAGCTTCATGTCATGTAATCTGGTTTCAAGGACCTAGTTTCCTGAGCAACTCAAAAGAGTGGCCAGAGCAACCTGAACAGTCTACTTATCCATTGGAAAATGATGGAGAAGTCAAGACATCAGCTGCCGTATCTTGCATAAGTCAAGTGTTAAATAACAAAGATCCAGTGAACCAGCTTGTAGAGTATTACTCTAGTTGGCATAAAGTGAAAAAAGCAACCGCCTGGATTCTGCGTTTAAGAGATACAGCGGTCCCTCGCTCTATTGCGGTTCACTGTTCGCGGCCTCGCTGTTTTGCAGATTTTTTTTTTTTTAATAGTGTAACATTTTTTTTATAGTGTAACATTGTGTTCTGCGTCCTGATTGGCTAAGAGACTGTAGACCTTTGCCGATTGGGGATGCAGGGGGGGACCGGGACCGGGTTTTTTTATTTGCCTGGAGACATGTGAGTGTTTCCAGGCTCGGATGTCCTTTATCCGAGCCTCCGAACCTCTGAAACAGTGTTTTTTTCTTTAATGGAAATCGTCTCATATCTTCCTCCGTGCTTAAAGTGGGGAAGTGGGGCCAGCACACAGCGCACTGCTAATCCAGGAAAAAGCGGAGCATTTGGCCACACCCCCACCCGCTGCACTGGCCTGTCTCTGTCCTCCTCATTTGCATTCAAACAACACCCATAATAAAGCGTTTCAGAGATATATTAGTCTCATGAAGATAGTCAGAGTCATATCTCATGCACTGAGGCTTGATTTTGAAGAAGGATTCATTTACAGTATTAGGGAACTATTAAGGTGCCATATAAAAGCATCAAGAAGTACCATGTCATGGGATTTTTAAAACTCAAAGCAGAACATGAGGCACTGTTGGCAAAAACAGCGTCTATGAAAATAAAGCAAGAGCTTGAGCAAGAAGAGATGTGCTTACAGCAAGAAAACACACACTTGAGAGCTAGACTAGACTTGCCTGGTTTATACCTGACCATATCACAAGTGATATACAGTATTTCTTTCAGATCGGAACGAACGAAAGCAGCCTGGGATTTCCCAGGTTAGGACTAGACCAGGACTAGACCAGGACTAGACCAGGACTAGACCAGGACTAAACGTGGACTAAACCAGGTCTAGACCAGAACTAAACCAGTTCTAGACCAGGTCTAAACCAGGTCTAAACCTGGACTAAACCAGGACTGGACCAGGTCTAGACCTGGACTAACCCGGGACTAGACCAGGTCTAAACCAGGATTAAATCACCCCGTGCGGCTCTTTGCTGGTTTCGTGCGGCTCTTGCGTTCATTTGTGTGTGTTCGGTTTGTGGCTCGGGCTGCAAGGACGCGGTCCTGAGAGGGAGGCATGGTCCGGGCGCCGCGGTTCAATCTCATGCTCGCAGCCCCGGCCTTGCGCCGGTTGTGCTGCTCTGTCACGGATTTGACCACGCGCACTTCTCCAAGGGGTTGGTGCGCGTCACGTCCCGGAACGTGGCAGTGAGCGCGGTGCTTCCTGTGGATCCAGTGACTCATGTCTCCGCTCCCCTCACGCATCCGGCAGGGCTCCCGGCGGAGCCCCTACACTTCACTATTAATACATTTTGTTGCAAATCTACGAAAGTTTGAGCATTTAAACAAGAGAGAAATGTGAGAAAATGTTAATTCATGTATAATAATTGTAAAATATAAAGTTATCCTACTTCACGGATTTCACTTATTACGGGTTATTTCTGGAACCTAAACAAGGGACGACTACTACAGCATCTGAGTAGGAAAAGGAAAACATTCGAGAAGGCTGCGCAACAATCTGAATATGACACAAGGAAATGCAGATCACTAGTTAAAGAGCACATGATCACATGTAAAAAGAATCTGGAAAAGAAGATGCTTACAGTTGAGGATTTATCCAGACGTAACAAAAACTAAAGAGTCTTGAATCTGAGGTTTGTCTTTTCTATCTTTACTAAAGTGAGTCATACAGAACAGAAAAGGAACAACAAAAAGGAATTTCTAGAGCTTGTAACTTCCCTACGTGATGTCCTACATGACGTCCCTACGTGCTACGTGACGGTCAAAAGACTGTCTATCTTCTGTAGCTCGAGGCTTCCAACTTCTGGCTTGCTATCTATCCTACACCTTCATTTATCTGAAATTAAATCAAAGATTAAAGATCAATGATTAAAGTAACAAGATCAAAAAATCAAAGTACAACATAGCAACGTAATATTAACTTTAATTAACATAGAAAATGGCTCTAACACCCTCCACCAGAAAAGTTACACAGTGCACCTTTAACATGTGAATTGATTGTAAAGCCATTTATATGACGAGAATATCTTTTTATTCCTTCTCCTCTCACTTGGCCTGTTACCCATGATGCACCTGGGCCTGTGTGGGGTTGTAAAAGGCTTTGTGTGTGTGTGTGTGTGTGTGTGTGTGTGTGTGTGTGTGTGTGTGTGTGTGTGTGTGTGTGTGTGTGTGTGTGTTTAATGATCACAGTGTCTCCTCTGTCTGAGTCTACAAGTTTACGCTCCAGTAGAGAGATGACTTCACCACCACTTTACTTTCCCCCCTCCCTTTCTTTCCTCTCTTCATTTCTTCTTTCTATTGTTTGTCTCTGTCTCATCCCCTCATCTTTTACTCTGTTCTTGTCTCTGTTTCCTCCGTTTTTCCTCCCTCTCTCTTCTCTCTTCTCCCCCTTGCGTTACTGTACTGCTCTCACCCTGGTCGCTTTTCCTCCCCTTCTTTTTCTTTTCTTTTCATTAATTTCTCTCACTTTTTCCTCCCCTCTCTCTTCATCCTCTCCTCCTCACTCCCTCTCTCCCTACTCCCTCTTCTCTCTCTCTCGCCCCCTACCGCTTTTCTTGCATCGCCCCCCTCCCTCTCTCTCCCTCTCTCTCCTTTTCTCTCCTCCTGTCAGAATCCCCTCTGCCATAGTCACAGGTCGTTTTCACACCTGCCTTGTTTGGTTCGTTTAAAATGAACCAGAGTTCGTTTGCTCCTTTGATTCGGACCTTTTGGACTGGTGTGAATAAAAAACAAAAATCTCGATCCGGAGCAAACAAGCGAACCGAGACCACCTAAAAAGCTCGGTCTCGGCACAGTTCCATTCGAATCCTGGTGCTGAGGTGAGAATGCAGACCGGACTCGATCCGACACAAGTTGGCTTTTTGTACTTAACGAGCTTCCGTTGTATGTCGAGCATTATGGGAAACCGAGGCTTACGAAACGAAAGGAAACTTACGAGGCTTACTTACATTTTGTGTGAAGAGCAAGAGTCACAACTTGATGCGCACACATGAGCGCTGTCCTCTGTAGCCGTCTCACCCTGTGTCTTCGTCGTTTGTAAATTGATTGTAAAATAGTGTAATCCTCACGATGCTGCTCAAACATTTGTGCGAACTGTAAAAACTGAGCAAAACATATCGCTATGACGACATTGAAAACAGCACGCAACGCCATGACTCTCCTCCTTCCGTGTTTGACACAGCGTTTTGACACAGCTCATTTCTGTCCGATGGCTGAGCGACCTCAGCACACGTGGTTTTGTTTACAGACGTTGGTTCACTTGGAAAAAAAGTAAAGTGTGAAAGCGAACCGCACCAAAATTTAAAAAAATTTAAAACATTTTGGTCCGGACCAAAGCAAGTGAACTATCGGACTTTCCTGGTGTGAAAGACCTGCTTCTGACATCAGAACTGCTTATACAGTGGTACCTCACCTTACGAAAGACTCTACAAACGAAAATCCAAGTTACGAAACGCCTTCACGTTAAATTTTGGTCTCTAGATACAAAAGAAAATTCAAGTTATGAAACGCGAAATCTCAAAAATTCAATTAATGCGAGCTCAGATGCACGCCCCGAAACATAAATACTAGGGGTGTGAATCTTTCACTCATAAAACGGTTCGATTCGAATCTCGATTCACAGGCTACGATTCGATTCAGGGACGATTCATAAAATTAGTAAACGATCCGGTACGATTCGATTCGATCCGATTCGATCCGATCCGGTTCGGTTAATTTCGATTCAGTACAAAGGTAGATAAGGTAGATATCAAAAATTAAAAAAGTAGTTATAAAACAAGCAAGTTGCCTATTAAAGGCAAAAATCTGAATGAATCAGAATTAGTGCTTCAGTCACAGTTTCAGTAACTGTATAAAAGTGCAACATATCACTGACAAGAAGATAGATATTACTAGGCAGTTATAGAAAACACTAGCATGTTAAATCCAACATGTCTTTTTATGCCTGTAATTAACTTTTCTTAACAAAAAAAGAAAATCAGAGAGAGCTCTTAACACTGAATAATACTTTCTCTCATCTCATAACATTTCCTCAGTCTCCTTTGAGACAAAAATCATCTGTGTGTGTGTGAAGTATGTTTCTATACATACAAATCATAAGTATTTAATACAGAAATGCACCAATTCTGATTATACATTGTATTTTCCACACAAAAGTAAATTAGCAAAGTCAATTTTAGCCCAAATCAAATATACATTGCCAATACATGAATGTTGTCTAAATAAATCACCCAATCCACTAACCGTGACAATAAAAACGCTAATATCATACAATTGTTATGGTCTATAGCTGTATGCAGACTACTGAGCCGATAGTGAAACATCAGACCGACAGTGAAAGTTTTATCAACGCGACACAACACTGGCACAAAAGTTAACCACGCATATGAACCATGTCCATAAATAGCGGTACCGCACCAAATTAATTTAACCACAGCTCAATAAAAGGAAACTTAGCTTAGCTTACTGATAGAGTAGATCTCCTGACGAGACGAGGCGGCGGGAAACCCGCCCTCCGCACAATGCGAATTGGGACACGGCTATACAGTGCAAACATTTTGTGCTCGCTTCCGCATATAGCCCGCGCCGCTCGCATGATTGGCAGTTAACCGGCCAATAAGCTTCAACCCCAGGTAAGTGAACCACCCACTGTTCGCGAAAGAACGCAAACACACACAGGCGGCTTCTGCGCCATGAGAGAGACCGCTCAGGAGCCGAGAACCGATTCTTGGCTGTAAATCCGGTGAATCGGACCTTTCGTAGTGAATTTGGACCGATCCGGGCTCCGCTGATCGGTACACTCAGATCGCAGAGGCCACAGACCGATAACCGATCCAAATCGGTTAATCTTTACACCCCTAATAAATACACTTTATCAACCAGTGTTGCCATAGTTACTTTGAAAAAGTAATCTGACTACTGACTACTTGCTTTTAAAAGTAACTAAGTTAGATTACTTTTAGTTACTTTCAGCAGAGGCTTATTATATTATATTATATATTATAATATTATTATATTACATTTTATTATATTATTATATGATCTTATTATTATATTGCTTGTCCAGGTAACTAGAAAAGCATGTTCTGTGAGGCAGCTCAGTATCGTTACTGTAGGGATCTTAGATACAATGGCACCAAACGATGGTGAGTCAACAGTGTTCACAGGCAGCATTTCGTCAACCACATAATGCCCAACCATCCTATTCAACTCCGCCCCACTTACTGGTTTTACACCGAAATCCAGCTTCCTTTGCTTGCTAAGTCTGGGACCTCCTTCACCTGTGAGTTTCACATCGGGCGGGTCTTGCTCTGTTAGCTTCGTTGTGCTGTGCTGTTTCTCCAGATGTTTTTTTCAGATTTGACGTTGAGTTTTTGAAGGTAGACAGCACTCTGTCACCAGCACAGAGTGTACAACGGACCTTAATGTTGTCATCCTTAGCCGAAATAAAATAAAAATAATGCCTGTATTTCCAGCTGGAAAAGGCGAACCTCTCTCCTTCCATATTGTTCACATCTGAATCTTTGATCTGACTTTGACGCCGCGGAGCCGAGATGACGTAACCTCGTAAGAAACGCGTAGCCAAAAAATAAGAATAAATAAATGTAACCTACGTTCCCACGAAATGCAGAAATAGTAACGCACGGTGTATTAGATAAGTAACTGTAATCTGACTACTGGTTTTGAAATAGTAGTTGCGTTACACTACTCGTTACTGAAAAAAGTAGTCCGACTACAGTAACGCGTTACCGGCATCACTGTTATCAACACACGGGGTTAGGTTCCAGAGGTGGCCCGCGGTGGGAGAGGTCCATGAGGTAGGACAACTTTGTATTTTGCAATTGTTCTACATGTTTTAGGGCTGTAAATGCCTCACCACACACATTCTACGCTTTTCTCAGACTGGAGTTGGGCTTTTGTCGCATTTCTCTCTCGTTTGAACACTCGAACTTTCATAGATTTTCAACGGAATGTGTTGATAGTGAAGCGTGGGGGGAGACAAGGCTCAATATAGCGCCGAACGCGCGAGGGGAACGGAGACACGAGCAATGCGCTCATCCAACGGCACTGCCATGTCCCGGGATAATCCTGGTTTAGACCTGGTCTAGTCCCGGTTTAGTCCAGGTCTAGACCTGGTCCAGTCCTGGTTTAGTCCAGGTCCAGTCCAGGTTTAGACCTGGACTGGACCTGGTCTAGACCTGGTTTAGTTCTGGTCTAGACCTGGTTTAGTCCTGGGTCTACAGTCTCTTAGCCAATCAGGATGCAGAACACAATGTTACACTATTAAAAAATGTTACACTATAAAAAAAAAACTTTGGAACGGATCAGGCCTTTTCCATTGAAATAGCTACTCAACTTACGAAAAATTCACGTTACCAAACTATTTCTGGAACGAATTAATTTCGTAAGGTGAGGTACCACTGTACATTTTTTTGTCTGTTTTTTTTGTAAATATTGGGATGACGACTGTACAGTATTTTTTTCAGTACCTGCTCATTACTTATTTTTAGCGACTATATTGCAGTACAGTTACTCATATACAGTTACTTTTCTAAAATCAAAGGAATACATGGTAGTACCTGATCGCACAATGAAACTACACAATATTAGAGAGAACTATTAGAGACTATTATTTATATATTTATTTGAAATACCGTAATGTCTGACTATTGAAGGCACCTGAATATACATCAACTAAATTTTAGAAGAAAAAAAAACGTGTACATATACAGGCTGTACCTGTCTATAAGGCGCAGGTCTCCACGTTTTCAAGAATATTTCCACGTTCGGGCCAACTTCATGTTAACTGCACAGACAGCTGCACTTTCTGCACTCAGGCTGTGCGCACATCTGCTGTCCGGAAATTAGGGTAGTGTTTTTTTGTATGGATTTTACCTCATTTGCACTTCGAGTTTCATGAATTGTAAATGGGCCGTATAAATTCATTTGGTATTGCTATTGACAGAAAAAATCTATTGTCACTATGTTATAAAATACAGATTACATATTAAGCAGAGGCCCGTATTTGTGTAGAGTCCTGCCATTTCCTTGAGAGGAGGATTAAGTCCAAATTGGCTGGAGCAGGAACAGCTCAGATAAACAGCAAGAGGCCAGTTTCTCCACAGATAAAGGATTTAACAGGGCGGCAGTTTGGGGTTCATTTGTAAAACACAATTCTATTGTGTCAAAATGAGACATACAGAGCCAGCCAGAGACCATTCACTACGACGCACAAAAGACTAATACATGCGGATGCAGAGAGAGACGGCTGGGAGATATGGGGAAAATATTCAGTGGGGAATTATCTGGCAAGCCCTGTGATCAGATTTGTAATTTATGTTTGAAAGAGCCCATATTACACTATTTTCTGATCTGTTATAATGTTGTTTCCTCGTCACAAATATACCTGGAGTTGTGTTTTGTCCCATATTACGCAAAATTGTCTCTTGTGAGCTAAAAGTCATGTTGTTACCTCCTCAAAAACAGACCTGGAGTTGTATTTTGTTTCATTCACATGTTTGCATAACCCTTTATTATTAGTCTGTCTAGATTGTAAAGTTAGGACTATTCAAAAAATGTATGAAGCTGATTACATGTACAAAATAGTCCCAAAAAAAATGCAGTTTTTGAGTTAACAAACTGTCTATCTTTAAGTAGTACATACCCAGGGCTCTCAAGTTTTGAGCAGGGTCGTGCGTGAGACTGCGTAATTTCCGAGGAGCGGGGGGGGGCTTGAATTGCTTGAGAAATGCCGTGTGAACGCGTCGAATTGTCTCTCTCAATGCGTGAGACTTGGGGAGTTTTTTTTGCTGAAAACGCGCGGTGCCTGCATAAACTGAGCCACACAGACCATTTCTCAGCGTGAGAAATGCCATATGTGGCGTGTGAGCGTGTGAACACGTCGAATTGCGTGTGTCACACTCTCAATGCGTGAGACTTGAGAGCCCTGTACATACCATAAAGGTTTAAGTAGTAATTCATATTTTTAGACAAAACATAACTAGTAAACAAAACTTAAAGATCCCATGACATGGTACTTCTTGATGCTTTTATATGGCTCCTTAATGGTTCCCTAATACAGGGGGTCCTCGGGTTACGACGGTCTCGGGTTACGACGTTTCGTGGTTACGAACGCGCCCCCATTAAAAAAAATATGTATATATTACGCGTCATTCCGTCTTACGCGGTTTAGCGTGGTAAGAGATGTAAACAAACACGAACGGCGCGCGGCGCACGGCGCAAGAATACGCTCTGTTGTGGTTGTAGGGAGAAGAAGACAGCCTTGTGTGCGTGTCCAATGTGGGCGGAAGTACCTGATGTGGGCTCTGATCTACTCCTATGAAAGCGGCAGTGATAAACAAGCATCGTAGTGGTCTAATTATTGAGATGGAAAGGTTATTGGTGCTTTGGTTGGAAGATCAAAGGCAAAATCCGGTTTACGACGAAATTCGGGTTACGACGCGTCTTAAGAACGGATCTACGTCGTAACCCGAGGACTCCCTGTACTGTAAATGAATCCTTCTTCAAAATCAACACTCAGTGCATGAGATAAGATAAGATAAGATAAGATAAGACTTTATTGATCTCACACAGGAGAAATTTACTCGCCACAGTAGCTCCAGGACAATTGGACAGGAGGGAAAAAGTGCATGCAGGCAGGGAGGGGATAAAGTAAGTAATAAATAGTGCAAATAGTAATATGTAATAATAATAATAATGGAAAATAGTAATAATGATAATAGTAACAACAAGCATCAACATGAAAAGGAGGATATTGCACGTCTGGCCTATATGTTAGAATTATACAGTCTGATGGCGGTGGGGATGAAGGATCTGCGGTAGCGCTCCTTCTTGCACTGGGGGTGCCTCAGTCGGCTGCTAAAGGAGCTGCTCAGCTCCTCAATAGTCCGGTGCAGAGGGTGAGAGGTGTCGTCCTTAATGGACATGAATTTGGCCAGTACCCTCCTCTCAGCCACCTCCTCTACACGGTCCAGAGGACAGCCCAGGACAGAGCTGGCCCTCCTGACCAGCTTATTCAGTCTTTTTCTGTCCCGTTCTGTGCTGCTCGGGGCCCAGCAGACGACAGCATAGAGGAGAGCAGAGGCCACCACAGAGTCATAAAAAGTCTTGAGCAGAGGCCTGCTCACTCCAAAGGAACTCAGTCTCCTCAGGAGGTGGAGGCGACTTTGGCCCTTCTTGTACAGGGCGTCAGTGTTGTGGGACCAGTCCAGTTTATTGTTGAGGTGAACACCCAGGTACTTAAAACTGTCCACAGTCTCTATGTCCTGCCCCTGGATGTTCACCGGTGAGTGAGGTAGTGGTCTCCTCCTGAAGTCGATCACCAGCTCCTTTGTCTTACTGGTGTTAAGGCACAGGTGGTTGCGCCCACACCAGTCTACAAAGTCACTGATGACCGAGCGGTACTCCAGCTCGTTCCCCTCTGACACACAGCCCACAATGGCCGAGTCGTCGGAGAACTTCTGGAGATGGCAGCTGTCTGTGTTGTAGGTGAAGTCCGAGGTGTATATGGTGAAGAGGAAGGGTGAGAGGACAGTACCCTGGGGGGCCCCCGTGC
This sequence comes from Paratrypauchen microcephalus, assembly GCA_036785185.1. NCBI lineage: Eukaryota > Metazoa > Chordata > Actinopteri > Gobiiformes > Gobiidae > Paratrypauchen > Paratrypauchen microcephalus. Next base: position 2,291,141 of record JAVJIX010000133.1, read on the forward strand.
TGCAGACTACCACCTCTGACTCACAGCCGCGCAGCCGCACGTACTGTGGACGGTCAGTGAGGTAGTCGATGGTCCAGGCACCGCGCGTTTTCATCCAAACCCCCCCCCCCCTTCCTCCTCACCCCGCTCCCCGGAAAAAAATCTCAGTTAGCGGGTGTCCCTGTGTCTCCTCCTCTGTCTCCCCCGCTGTCTCCTCCTCTCCCCCGGTCTGTCAGCGGACCCTCAGCCCGCGGTGAGCCGGGAAAGGCGCTCGGAGACCGGTGTACTGATCACCGGCTGTGCTGCGGACACACGGAGCGACCTGCAGCTCCGAACAGGTGAGTCCACTCCACACGGACCGGTCCTGGTTTGGTCCAGCTGATCCTCCAGTAGTCCTGGTTTAGTCCTTCCTGGTTTAGTCCTGGTTTAGTCCTCCACTGGTTTAGTCTCTGGTTTAGTCTTGGTCTAGTCCTGGTTTAGTCTTGGTTTGGTTTTCTTCTGGTTTAGGAGGGCTTTGTTTAGTGACCCTGGTTTAGTGGTTGTTTAGTCCTGGTTGGCACAGTGTTCTAGTCCTGATATAGTCTGTGATGCAATGGGTCAGGCCGTTGATGTCGTCTCCATGAGAGTCAGTGAAAATGTCCCAGTCAGTCTTCTGGAAACAGTCTCTCAGACTCTCACAGGCCTCCTGAGTCCAAAGCTTCACAGACCGCTTCCGCACAGGTTCTTTCCGCACCCTGGGTGTGTATTGCGGGAGCAGGTAGACCAGACAGTGATCCGAGCGGCCGAGCGGGGGGAGACTCTGACAGTCTTCATGAGGCTAGATATGTGTCTAAAATGCTTTATTCTGAGTGTTGCTGCTTCACTGCAAATGAGAAGGACAGAGAGATTGGCTAAGGAGCGGGGGGTCCTCAGCACAGCTCGGCTCCGCTGTCTCCTCTCTTCCGTGTTTTACGCACGAAGACAGATGGGAGACTTTGCAATGAAAAAAAGCATATTTACACAGAAAATAAAATTAAACCACTGGTATTTCAGAGGTCCAGAGGGTCGGGTAAGGGACTTCCGAGCCTAGAAACACTCGGACGTGCCTCCAGGCAAATAAAAAAACGCATTTCGCATTGCCTAGCGCATTCACAGTCCAAACTCTATGGGCGGGATATACAGAGACGCTGAGCGGAGACAGAGGGAGGGGCTGGAGCTGCATTTGCCGATCTGACGTCAATAAGGTGCCTTTTCCGAACTCGCCCGTTTGAGCACTGTTTTTTTGTAACGCAGAAAAGGATCGCAAATGCTCAGTTTAGACATTTCGCAACTTTTAGCCTAAACAGGGTACGGGAGCTCACATTAACGTTCAAAAACCTCAGAAAGTGAAAATTTCATGCCATGGGACCTTTAAAGTTTTTGTCCCGTCAGTATTAAAGTTCCTCATGGACTTTTCATGTATGTAAAAATAATACGCACGACCCCGCTCAAAACTTGAGAGCCCTGACTTAAACCTTTATGGTTTGTTGACTCAAAAACTGCATTTTTTTCGGACTATTTTGTACATGTAATCAGCTTCGTACATTTTTTTGAGTAGTCCTAACTTTACAATCTAGACAGACTAATAATAAAGGGTTATGCAAACATGTGAATGAAACAAAATACAACTCCAGGTCTGTTTTTGAGGAGGTAACAACATGACTTTTAGCTCACAAGAGACAATTTTGCGTAATATGGGACAAAACACAACTCCAGGTATATTTGTGACGAGGAAACAACATTATAACAGATCAGAAAATAGTGTAATATGGGCTCTTTCAAACATAAATTACAAATCTGATCACCTTCCCCATAAACTTGGCAATTCCAGGGCTGAAATGATCCAAATGATTCTAGTGAAGGTGTATGGAGTTTAAAAACACAGTGGAGCACTTCCTGTATTACCACATGACATCACAAGGTGGAACAGAGTGTTTTCTGTTTGAAAGAAGAACTCAAACATGTGTGAATGAAACAAAACACAACTCCAGGTCTGTTTATGATGAGGAAACAATATTAGAACAGAGTGTATATCAGAAAAGAATCAAAACATTTCAGAGCAAATTGCGATTTCGATTCTCGCAGTCGTACAGGGGAGGACAGGGAGGACAGAGGAAATGTGGAGGATACAACCTGTGTATTCCTGTAGGAGGCACCATTTGAGTCAGAAGGTCGAAGAGATTATGAGATCACAGGATATGAAGACCGAAAAGACTCACAGAAGAAGACAAACAAGAACCAAGAACTAGTATTGATTTAAACCAAGAGCACAGACAAGACCACGTTATACAAAAGTCAAGGTAGAATCTGGAGTTTATAAACATGCAGATTCTGTTGAGTACTTACACCTCACAGCAAGAAGGTCCTGGGATCAATTCTCGAACAGTGTTTTTGTGTGTAGAGTTTGTAGTGATGTATTTGGTTGTGTCTGGGCCCCCTTTGATAAGCTAAGGAAGCTTCTGGAGAGTTCCCATTTCCAAACCATTAGAAGGAAATTGTACAAACTGCTTCCAATGTTTTTACAGGTGCACTATGTAACTTTTCGGGTTGGGGTTCGATCAGGTCTGGACTGGGACAAAAAAATGGCCCTGGCATTTTTGGCTTAGACGGCCCTTCATAATAAATCCTGGTTTAGTCCTGGTTCAGACCTGATTTAGTCCTGATTTAGACCTGATTAGTCCTGGTTTAGTCCTGGTTCAGTCCTGGTTTAGTCCTGGTTCAATCCTGATTTAGTCCTGGTTTAGTCCTGGTTCAGACCTGATGTAGTCCTGGTTTAGTCCTGGTTTAGTCCTGGTTCAGTCCTGGTTTAGTCCTGGTTTAGTCCTGGTTCAGACCTGATGTAGTCCTGGTTTAGTCCTGGTTTAGTCCTGGTTCAGTCCTGGTTTAGTCCTGGTTTAGTCCTGGTTCAGACCTGATGTAGTCCTGGTTTAGTCCTGGTTTAGTCCTAAATTATGGGCCGGTCTCTAAGTAAAAAAAAAAAAAAAAAAGAAGGGCATCGGCCCCTAGGACTGTCGGGTCACCGGGAAAATGCCCTGTATGCCCAATTACCAGTCCAGGCCTGGGTTCGATCACCTTCTAGTTTCTATGGATACGTCATTGCTCTGTTTTGAATGTTCCACAGTATGACATTAAACAGACCCTCCAGGAATTCGCGATGTTGCGATTTGCAACTTCAACGCACCTTCAGCCAATCCCCGTGAATTCAGGGCGGTGTTGCGATTTTGACCAATCACCGCAACTTTCCCGCAATTTTTACCAATTTTGACCAGTCATCGGCGACGTATTGAACTCACGTCGACCAACTTCCTTCTGCCTTACGTCCGTGTGATGAAACGAAACTGCGGCCGTGTCCTCAGTTCGGAGCGTGGTTTGAAGGGGGCTCAGACTGCAGTCAAGGCGGTGCACACTTGCTCAGCCCTGAGTGCACTCCGCGGACCGCATGGCCGTCTGCAAAATGCGACAGGTCTCGCAACTACGGGAAGCAGCCGCCGACTCCATTTTCTCCCGTAGAAGAAGTAGCGCGCGGTGCATGCTGGGATATATGAGTGTGCGAAGCGTGCATTTTCACGCGCTTGGTCCACGCCACGATTTCCATGGAAACGACTGAGGTCTGCGAATGCGTGTTAACTGTGCATGGGACGAAAAAGAAATGACGCACATGCCCTTCAAACCACGCTCCGAACTGTGCACTCTGGGAATTGGGACACGGCTTCTAATGGCAAAGAAACATGTCTGCGGCGCCATTTGCCCACAAAAATAACAGCAAAAGACCGAGCGAAACAGTTCCCCTCCTAGTAGTAATTTATTTTCGATATTGGTAAGGTTGTTTTAGGACCATATCTGTGATCTCTGTGTCTTTGTATTATTCTTTGACAGTAATAACTCAGTATTCAAAATATTACTCAATTTTAATGACAAAAAGGGAAAATCGCAACTCTTTATCGCAACTTTCACTTCCACAAAATCGCAACAAAAACCTTAAAAGCACCACAACTTTCATGCAACTTTTTGGAAAAGTTCATGCAAATTCAGGCATTTTAGCCCGCAACAATCACAAAAAATGCCCGCGAAATCCTGGGGGGTCTGATTAAACAGTTTCTTTAGATTTATTCAATGACAGGTGGTTTTATAGCTCAAAAATACCTTGAAAAATACACATTCTTTCTGTGTGCGGGTCACCTCTCCACAGATCTGACCTGTAACTTAGTCTGGTTTGGTCTCCATAATGATAGAAAGTTTGCATGTTCTTGTGTCAGAGTGGGTCCAAATAAAGACACTGTTGACTGTTTCACTGTTGCTGTTTTTGTTTGTTTGTTTGTTTGTTTGTTTTTTGTCCCATAAGGATAAATGCCTTATTACATCTCCCTCTCTCCTTTTCTTCTCTCCTCACTTTTATCTCTCCCTCTCACTCCCTCCTCTCTCCTCTATACTGAATCTCGTTCCCTCTCCCAAGCCTCGCTTTTTTCCCCTCATTTTGTGTCTATCCCCCTCTCCTCTCTCACTCCCCCCCCCTCTCTTTCTCTGATCAATAAACTTGTCCACTCATTGCCTCTTATCTCCTCCTCTTTCTCTCTCTGTTGAGGACTGTCCCTGTGCGGAGTGAACCATCTCCAATGATTTTCTCATAAAAACATAAACTTTGCATTGGCTGACCTCTGAACCTGTGGACAAGAGGGGTGGGAGTAATAACTGGAGGAGGGGGAGAGGTGGAGGAGAGGAGAAGGGGAACGCCACTGGGAATATTAAAGCCAGAAAAAAGCGTGCAGAACGGGTTTATCAACAACAAAAGATGGAAAAAGAACCGCTTTAAATCTGATATACAGCCATGAACAAAATTTGAATTTCAACAGTTCAATTTCTCTCTGTAAAGGTACAGTGTGCAACTTTATTTCACCATCTGCTCATCTCCAAGGAGATGCTTCTGCTTGGAATGTTTCACAATGTGGCATTAAATGTACACTGAAATACCTGTATCCTTACAGTGAGCGGATCAGACCTGTAACTTGGCCTAGTGGTGCCACCTGCTTGTGTCCATGGATAGATCTGTCTAATGCAATAATAAGGAATATTTTCGGACAGAGTGAGAGTGGACTCACACAAGTATCTAAGGGTGTTTTCACACTTGGTCCCTTTCAGCATTTAAAGCGAACTCAGATCGCTAACTGAGCATTATAGGTTTATATGTGAACACTCTAAGCGCACTCAGACCCCTTTAAAACGAACCGAACTGAGACCATCTCGGTAGGTGGTTTCAGTACGGTTCGCTAAAAGGTCCGCGGTACAGTTCGCCTAACCTGTGCAGTGTGTACACATAACGCTCCAGGTTCACTTCGCCTTTTGTGCAGTTTTATTACCTTCTAAGCTTCCCTTAGACAGCGACACGGGGAGGTAGTGACAAAAAATAACAATACAGGACTCTTTCGAGGCCCTGTAATTGGAATGAGTACACTTTAAATCCTTTAACGAGGATCCATTGGAGGGCAAGTCTGGTGCCAGCAGCCGTGGTAATTCCAGCTCCAATAGCGTATATTAAAGATCCCATGACATGGTACTTCTTGATGCTTTTATATGGCTCCTTAATGGTTCCCTAATACTGTAAATGAATCCTTCTTTAAAATCAACACTCAGTGCATGAGAAACAGAGATAAGACGAGAAAGAGTATTTTTTCTCCCTCAGAACAGGTCATAATGGGCGTTGTTGCTTGAATGCAAATGAGGAGAAAAGAGCTGGCCAATAGTAGAGGGTGGGGGCGTGGCCAAACTCTCTGCTCTCCCTCAGAGCTCTCAGCTGATCCATTTCCATGTTTTTGCACGGAGGAGAGATTTGAAGCGTTCCATTGAAAAATAAACACATTTCCACAGAAAATAAAATTAAACCACTGCTGTTCAAAGGTCCAGAGGCTCAGATAAAGGACTTCTGAGCCTAGAAACACTCGGACGTGCCTCCAGGCAAATAAAAAAATGCATTTCGCATTGCCTAGCGCATTCGCAGTCCAAACTCTCTGGGCGTGATTTACAGAGACGCTGAGTACAGACAGACGGGGGTGGAACTGCATTTGCATTTCTTTTTTCGATCTGACGTCAATAAGGTGCCTTGTTCAAAATCGCCCGTTTGCGCTCCGATTTTTTGTAGCGCAGAAAAGGATCGCAAATGCTCAGTTTAGACATTTCGCAACTTTTAACCATGGGGGGGGGGCTAAACAGGGTAGGGGAGCTCACTTTAACGTTCAAAAACCTCAGAAAGTGAAAATTTCATGCCATGGGACCTTTAAAGTTGCTGCAGTTAAAAAGCTCGTAGTTGGATCTCGGGTCCGAGCTGACGGTCCGCCGCGAGGCGGGCCCCCGTCTGTCCCAGCCCCTGGCTCTTGGCGCCCCCTCGATGCTCTTGGCTGAGTGTCCCGCGGGGTCCGAAGCGTTTACTTTGAAAAAATTAGAGTGTTCAAGGCAGGCACGGTCGCCTGAATACTGCAGCTAGGAATAATGGAATAGGACCCCGGTTCTATTTTGTGGGTTTTCTCTGAACTGGGGCCATGATTAAGAGGGATGGCCGTCACAGAGAATGCCAAGGAGTGAAGGTCTCAGAGCTCTAGAGAAGCTACAGTGTGAACACAAAGAGGACTGAGGCTCCATCAGAGCTTAAGTGGACCAGAAAGAGAACTCGGTCCTCTTTCACAATGTGAACACGAACAGAACTGAGTTTGTGTTCTCTTGGTCCCCTTGTCGGTCCACTTTTAGGGGACTGAGTTTGGTTCGCTTAAAGGGGACTATATGTGAAAACACCCTGAGTGTTCACCTGAACAACAAACTGAACTCACAGAGAGGCACAGAACAGAAGAGCCAGAGCAGCTCTACCTTCTGAGGAAACTGAGGGAGGGTCCTGTCCTCTGGGGCAGGGGGAGGGGACAGGAGGGCCCTGTCCTCTGGGGCAGTGGGAGGGGACAGGAGGGCCCTGTCCTCTGGGGCAGGGGACAGGAGGGTCCAGACTAAACTCACAGGATTCCGGCTTTTCTGTAGCAGTGTTTGGTGTGGATGTGTCCTTGTTTATCACAACTCTGCACTGACCTGTCCATCAGAGCTGTGCCCCTCTTCTCCTATGTTCTCCTCTCTCACACTACAGCTCTGTCTCCTCTGTTTCTCTCTTCCCCTCCCACCCCCTTTCTCTCCCTCTCTTTTTCTCTCTCTTTCTCCCTCTCTCTTACCCTCCCCTCTCTTTCTCTCCTCTATTTTTCCCTCTCTCTCTGTCACTCTCTCTATGTTCTGCACATATCTCCCTTCCGTTCTCTTTTCCTCCTCCTATCTCTCTCTCCTTTGTCTCTCTGTTCCCTTCTCTACTCTCTCTCTCTCTCTCTCTCCTCCTCCTCTTTCCTCTCTCAGCCCTGTGTCCAATTATCTCTCCTACCGTTCGTCCAGCGTAGCGTGTCACTGGAGCAGAGAGAGAGAAACCAACAGAAAATAACAACAGACTAAAGCTCCATAAACCCTCAGCAGGGAGAGATGGAGGAGCTGCTGTGGTGATTCAGGTACAGGCTGGGTTTACTTGTCATCACAGCATCATTACATCATGGGATCTCTATAGTTTAAAGCTGCACCGTGGAATTTGTTTGCTGGAGGGTCGATCACCTGCTTGTCTCCATGGAGATGTGCCTAGAATGGAGACTTGAATGTTTGGATGTTTTTTAAAGATAATTTTGAGCAATAAATAAGACCTGTAGTTGAATAAATGTACGCCAGATCAGTTTAATATGCTGTGGACAAGTTAAACCAAAGCATTAACATCTCCATGGTGACAAACAGGTTGCGGACCCCCTATAGAAAAGTGACACAGTGAATCGTTAAACATACAGTAGCTGGAGACAGGTCAGAATTCTCAGGTGGAGTTTCAGATTGCAAATTTGTGGACCAGGTTTATGGTTCATATCTCTGTAATTACTGGACCTGACCACATGAAACAAAAACTGTCACAAAGTTCAGCGTCTTCTCTATCTGTATAAATAAACAAAAGTGAAATGATTTTTTCACAATAGCTTCACAAAATGGTGCCCTTATTCAACCCTAAAAGACTTTAAGACATTAATATGACCCATATTTGTGGATCAAATTTGGAGATTTCTTTCAAAAGCAGTAAATCTCCCAGCTATTGTCATCAAAATTACCTGTGGGTGTGGTGCTAACTGTAGGCACTGCTTGGCAGTGTTGTATAGTAACGAAGTAATAATACTTCACTACTGTACTTAAGTACATTTTGAGAGACTTTGTACTTTACTTGAGTTTTTAAAAAAAAGATTACTTTTACTTTTACTTCACTACATTTCCGAATTTAATTGCATACTTTTACTCCGATACATTTTCAATGTGCCGTTTAGTTACAAAAAAAACCCTCTACTGACTGAAGGAAGTCAGGACGTGCCTGGGCTTGTTCACTACTTGTGCATGACAATCAGCCTACACCTGTTGGTTTCATGCAGCTAGTTTAATCAATCAACATCCCTGATGGAAGAGGAGACAGCATCCACGTCGGCTACAAATGAAGGGGGACCTGACGATGAGCATCCCTGGCCGTACTTAAACACAATGTTCTCTTAAGATGAAATGAAGGATTCGTCCTATCGAATGAAGTGCCTCTTGTGCCTTCCAAGAAACATGGAAATCCTATCTTACAGAAACTCCCCGTCCAACCTCAAGAAACACATCGAGGTAAGTTCTAGATTAATTAAATTGTTAGTGTCTGTATTCCAATTTCAGTAACCATAGCATGGACATTCTAGACACCGTTGAGCATAACATGTAGAAATTAACTTTGTGTGACATTGTTTTGGTTACACAAAGCGTATTTGACGATGTTGGAGCTAACAGGCTACCTAGCTTTTTCGGCTCAAGGGAAGGCATAGCTGTAGGCTAAGTGTAGCGAATGAGAAAGAGCACACAAGTTCAAAAGGACAAAAAATAACATTAACATGTGCCTACTTTTAAAAATGTAAACAAGCGCTGTGTGTTTGTGCTATCTAAGTAACAAAGCGAGGGTCAGCTTCAGACTGACTTTGCTTCATACTTTTACTTGTACTTAATTACATTACTTGAGTACATTTATTTTTACATTACTTGTCATACTTAAGTACAAGAAGTTACAGATACTTTAAGACTTTTACTCAAGTAACATTTCAGTCAGTGACTTCGACTTTTACCAAAGTCATTTTTGGGAGGTGTACCTATACTTTTACTTGAGTTTGATTCTCCACTACTTTATACAACACTGCTGCTTGGTCTGATGCACTGTTACTCAAGTTATACTTCTGAGCTTTATTTAAACACAATCTGACCAGAAGGAACTGACTCTGACTCTGACAACTAGGGCTGGATACTGTTCTTATTTTTTTCGATACTGGTTCCAGAATGGTCCTTTGGTGCCTGTATTTTTTAATGTATAAATGAATTACCAATATTATTAAAGGTCCCATGACATGGTACTTCTTGATGCTTTTATATGGCGCCTTAATGGTTCCCTAATACTGTAAATGAATCCTTCAAAATCAAGCCTCAGTGCATGAGATATGACTCTGACTGTCTTCATGAGGCTAAATATGTCTCTGAAACACTTTATTCTGGGTGTTGTTGCTTGAATGCACCCGCTCCTTTGCGCCGCTGGAGCTGGCTGGCTCCGATTTCCGTGTTTGAAGCGCGGAGGGAGAAAGGAGAGGAAATTCAATGAAAAAAACACATTATCACAGAAAATAAAATTAAACCACTGCTGTTTCAGAGGTCCAGAGGGTCGGGTAAAGGACTTCCGAGCCTAGAAACACTCACAAGTTCCTCCAGGCAAATAAAAAAACACATTTCGCATTGCGTAGCTCCTTCGCGGTCCAAACTCTCTGGGCGTGATTTCCAGAGACAGGGGGTGAAGAGCCAGACGATGGTGGAACTGCATTTGCATTTCTTTTTTCGATCTGACGTCAATAAGGTGCCTTGTTCATAATCGCCCGTTTCAGCTGTGTTTTTTTCAAACGCAGAAAAGGATCGCAAATGCTCAGTTTAGACATTTCGCAACTTTTAGCCGTGGGGGGGGCCTAAACAGGGTAGGGGAGCTCACATTAACGTTGAAAAACCTCAGAAAGTGAAAATTTCATGCCATGGGACCTTTAAGAAAATACTATTCGATCTTTGAATTATGTTATAACCATGTCAGGTTTAAAACAAAGTAAGCTACTATACGATGTCGAGTTACAGTGAACCCTCGTTTATCGCGGGGGTTAGGTTCCAGAAATAGCCCGCAATCAGTGAAATCCGCGAAGTAGGACAATTTTATATTTTACAATTATTCTACATGTTTTAAGGCTGAAAACGCTTCACCAGACACATTATACACCTTTCTGAGACTGGTATTAACATTTTCTCACATTTTTCTCTTGTTTAAACACTCAAACTTTTGTAGATTTTCATTAAAATATATTAAAATATCCGGCTCGCACTCTCTTCCATGGCTCGTGCAAGTAAACAAAGGCCACACCTCCTGTCACCCAGGCGCTCTCGTGAAGGATATCTGAGACTCTGTCCCTACCATCCCTGGTCTAGACCTGGTTTAGTCCTGGTTTAGACCTGGTTTAGTCCTGGTTTAGACCTGCTTTAGACCTGGTTTAGTCCTGGTCTAGTCTCTTAGCTAATCAGGGCGCAGGACAGAATGTTACACTGTAAAAAAAAAGTTACACTATAAAAAAAATTGGAAAAAAAAAAAAAAAAAATTGGAAAAAAAAATCCGCGAAACAGTGAGGCCGCGAACAGTGAACCGCGATACAGCGAGGGTTCACTGTATAACTCAAAACAAATTACTTGGAATAAGTGTGTTTTTCTTAATTCAAGCAACATTCAATTTTGTTTCGTATTTTTAGTGCAAAGAGTTGTTTTTATTAAGTACAGCAAGAAGTATTTTCAGATTTTAAACACAAAACGTTCCATTGACAGATAATTTTACTTACAAACATACTAACAAATCATCATAAAACATTCTTAATTCAAGAAATCTTAACTGGAGTTTTTGCTGTGCTGCCATAACAAAATATAGACAGTAAGTTACATATGCTCCACAAACTGAATGAAATGAAATATTTCAAATAGAAATATGTGAGAAGCACTATACAAATTTATCTGAAGTGCCATGTTTAGAAAAATACCTGCAAATGTAATAAACATTTGAATATACAGTATCTCCCTTTTGATATTGCCAGTGTTGATGCCCATAAAAGCATATTAGGTGTGAAAATGCCCCTATTAAACTTCAGATCTGACCTTTCGCACTTTACAGCTCCTCGTTCACATCGAGCACATAAGAGCTTCATCACAAAGGCCACAGTGCGTTTTATACTAGGCCTATATCATGGTAATGTTACAGGATACAGGAGCTGGGAGGGCTGCAGAGATCATCTTTAAATGCACACAATCAAATGGGAAATGAAATGAAGAGGTTTTCTATTGTAATAATCTGGTGTAATTCATCTGCAGTGGGAGTGATGCAATTTACTGTGTTTCATTATCATACGAGACAATACAATCGAGATGAATTTCATAAGTGAAAAGTCTCATTCTCAAGCATTTCACACAGAGGACAAACGAAGAGAATAGCTGGAAATCAGATCTAAATCCCGACTTAGCCTTAAAGGAAAAGTAACGTTTTTTACAATTTGAGCCTTATTTCGGTAATAAAACAAGTAGTTTTACTCACCCATAGCACTTTGGCGTCATTTTGAGCAGTTTCGTAGAAGTTATGTTGTAGCGTATCCGTTAACTTGAGTGCTCGGGGCATTACATTGCGGTCTCCAAATAACACAAACTTTAGCACTTTTCACATCATAGAAGCCCGATGTCTTAGCCTACGATTTTGTTTGGTCAAAAGTGGCCTGTAATCCGAGATTTAGCCATAGTTTCGAGTAGATGAGGAGGCCAGTGCGCATGTGCGGACTGTGCTCTCAGCTCCCGGGACCCAAACATAAAACGCAAAGCTGTAAACTATGGATAAATCTCGGATTACAGGCCACTTTTGCTTCAAACGAAATCGTAGACTAAGACATCGGGCTTCTATGATTTGAAAAGTGCTAAAGTTTGTGTTATTTGGAGCCCGCACGGGGCATATTACATGCTCGGGGAATATATTATATGCCCCGAGCTATGGCTAGAAGTCACGCTAGGCTAACCGCAAATCTAAAACATCTCTGGAAGTGCTCCATATGACACCAAAGTGCTATGGGTGAGTAAAACAACTTGTTTTATTACCGAAATAAGGCTCAAATTGTAAAAAAAAAACAAAACAAAAAAAAACGTTACTTTTCCTTTAAGGTCATTTAGGATTTTGCAAAACATTTTACACTTTCTCCCAGTTTTGCCATTTTTTTAGGTTTCTTTACTTCTTGGTTGGAAATCATGACATCACACTACTCCCATAACTGTAACCATGATATACCCTGGGCCAAAACTCCTCTAATATACATAGAAATTATTATTTGACAAATAAAATTTAAATTAATAAAAACATATATATACACATATTTGTTTTAATTAATTATTGAAATCATTTTGAAAGAAAAAATGTGTTCTGTAAGTATAAATTGGTCCCAAATTGTGTATAGAATTCTCCCATCATCTCTAAAATAGAACTCTCTGCTTCCTGTAATTTTTTTTTCCACATATTTTTCAACTTTTCTTCACAAACTGCTTCTTAGTTGGTGTAAAAGGATCATTTATATTTGCAGCATGTATTACAGCACCGAATTACGTAGAAATGAGAGAATCATCAAAACCTGGCATAAATATTTTTGTCAAAACTCTTTCAAAACTCCTCCATAATAGGTCAGTTCTCCACAGAACCACGCCCCATGTGCTGCCCACTGCTCCAGAAGGATGGTTAATAAAAAGTACTACAAAAAAAAAAAAAAAGCATTCCACTGTTTTCGACCAGACCACGGATAAAATGAGAGAAGAGTCTGAGAGAAGACCTGCCAAGTGATGAGGTCAGCTAAAGTCTAGACATGGCAGGAAAAAGACCAATTAGAGTGAGAGAACCTGTCAACGCTATGTGCAGCAGCCAATCAGAGGAGAGGACAGGGCAGCCATGATGGGCAGGTGATGAGAGCCCGCAGTCTCCCAGTGTGGAGTCTGAAGTTCACTCTAAACGGGATCTGCTTTGAGATGTAAAAGATTTGAATTTAATGGTGCTCTACATTGTTTTTCTGGTGGGGGGTTTGCTTGTGTCTAGAGAGATGCTACTTTGTCAAAAATGTTGCACAGTATGGCATTATATCTCCATAGACACAAGAATATGTCAAGTTACAAGTCAGATCTTTGAAGAGGAGACCCTGCTCACAAGGATGAATGTATACATTTCAAAAGAATACATGTTTTTCAAGGTATATTATACAGTGAACCCTCGTTCTATCGCGGTTCACTCATCGCGGCCTCACTGTTTCGCAGATTATTTTTTCTTTTTTTTTTCTTTTTTTCTTTTTTTTTTAATAGTGTAACTTTTTTTTTTTTTTAGTGTAACAATGTGGTCTGCATCCTGATTGGCTAAGAGACTAGACCAGGACTAAACGTGGACTAAACCAGGTCTAGACCAGAAGTAGACCAGGTCTGAACCAGGATTAAATCACTCCGTGCGGCTTTTGCGTTCGTTTGTGCGTGTTCGGTTTGTGGCTCGGGTTGAGAGCACGAGGTCCGGGTGCCGCAGTTCTATCTCCCCGGTGAACACGCGGCCTTGCGCTGCATTTTCTCATATTTGTCTCTAGTTTAAACACTCAAACTTTCATAGAGTTTCAACAAAATGTATTAATAGTGGCGTGGAGGGAGACACGGCTCCGGGAACCCCCACAGACGCGCGAGCAGCACTGCCACGTCCCTGGACGAGACGCGCACCAACCCCTTGGAGAAGTGCGCGACACGTGCTGCTCTGTCACGGATTTGTCCACGATGAGGGGTTTATCGTGGACAAATCCGTGACAGAGCAGCACGTGTCAAAGTTTGAGTGTTTAAACTAGAGACAAATGTGAGAAAAGGTTAATTCCAGTCTGAGAAAAGTGTATAATGTGTGTGGTGAGGCATTTACAGCCTTAAAACATGTAGAATAATTGTAAAATATAATGTTGTCCTACTTCGCGGATTTCTCTTATTGCTTATTTCTGAAACCAACCCCCGCGATAAACAAGGGATTACTGTATATGATATTGTATATTTTAAAGGTGTACTGTGTAACTTTTCTAATGGAGTGCCTGCCAATTGAGTGTCTCCATGGAGATGTTATTGCTTTGTCTGGAATGTTCCAGAACATAGAATTTAACAGTATGCAAGCTTTTCCAAGTTATATTTTTAAGAATGAACATCTTTAATGTTTGAGTAACCCTTTATCTCCAAAGCTCAAAATGCTCTGTTCCACCTTGTGATGTCATGAAGCAGTAGTTTTAATGAAGAGCTCCTTTTACCTTTTGTTCAATAGAGATTGGTAATTCCAGGGCTGAAATTATCAAAATGACTCTAGTGAACGGATTTTTAAAAAACACAGTGGAGCACTTCCTGTATTCCCACATGACATCAAAAGGTGGAACTCAGCTAAAATATTCAAGATTTGTGGGTTAAACATGTGTGAATGAAACAAAACACAACTCCAGGTCTGTTTGTGAAGAGGAAACAACATTAGAACATCGATTAGAAAATAGTATCACATGGGCCCTTTAAAGCCCCAGTGTGTAGGATTCGTGGCGCATAGGTGGATGGTGCTATTGCATTTTCTGTTTTAGCTACGGCAGACCTCGAGGGTCACCCGGGCGTGCCGTAACGCGGACAGCTCGGGTACCCGCGCACGAGCCGCGCGCCGCTACTGTATAAATAAAACGCGGTCCCGTTTTTTTTTTTTCTTTTCTCATGAAAACACACATTCCCGATCATGTACCATGACACTCTACACATCAAATGAAACCTTACAGTCTCCTCTTTTTGACTATGCAATTCATTTCCCTGCACAACAATCACTCCCCGAGCACATGGGGCTTTTATACGGAAAAGCACAAAACGAGGTTAGCTTACCTTAGAATGCTTTGCACAGGTCAAACTCTGTATTTCACCATAAACTTGCTCTCAATTTGTCCGTAAGGATCCAGCTAATAAAATCCAGTAAAACAATTTAGTCCAAAACACGTGTTAGATCCATTACGAGTCTGATCCGGCAGCATGCTTGTGTTGTTTATCCAAAACCACGAGCCTTGCCGAAGGAGAAGGCGGAGCCCAAATGTCCTTCTGCGGCTCTCGTATTCAAAATGGCTGCCTCTGCATGGGGAAGATCCCCCTTTTATGTGACTATATCTAAGTCCAAAAGAATACTTTGATTTCATGATGGAAGTGAAAAGGCTTGGAAAACAATGTATTTTTGAATGGGTATCTTCAATTTCAGTAATTAACGGGTAAAAATCTTACAGTTAAAAATAAAATAAGTTAAAAATAAAAATAAAACAAAGTACTGACACTAAACTGACAACAATAAACGAATGTGTACAGTACAAGTGATATAAAGGTGAATTGTGTAACTTTTCTGGTAGGGGGTCTGTCAAATACTTTTCACCATGGAGATCTTATTGCTTTGTCTGGAATGTTACACAGTATGGCATTTCTATCTTTTCTTTTCTATTCTTTCTATCTTCATGGAGACCAAACCAGACCAAGGTACAGGTCAGATCTGTGGAGAGACGACCCTGTTCACAGTCAGAATGCTGTTTTTCTAGGTATTTTTGAGCTATAAAACCACCTGTAATTGAATAAACATGGGGTAGAGCTATTTAATGTCATACTGTGGAACATTCCAGGCAGGGCAATGACATATCCATAGAAACAAGCAGTTGATGAAACCCCAACCAAAAAGTGACACTGTGCACCTTTGAATAAATGTTGGTTTAGCTGTTCTGTAATACGTTTGTGTGGTTTTAAATTGGTTCCTGAGAGAGCTGAGTGTTTTTTCTCATCACTGGAGCTTTTACAGTTTACCTAAAGTTCACCTCAGGAAGGCCCAGTGGAGCTGACACAATTTTACCAGATTTCCAGATTTTTGGTTGCAATCTGTAATTTAAATTTGAGAGCAAACTGTTACTGTTTCTATTCCTGTACTGACACAAGCCCACATCGGCGCATCTCCCGGGAGTTTGGTGTTGCCATAGCGACTTGCAATTTTCCACTAATGTTTCTGCTGCTTCTGGTTTGAATCTGTGGTTTTAGGATCCAAAATATAAACCAAAAAGGCCATTAAAGATCCTGTGTTACACAAAATTGACTCTTGGGAGCTTTAAGCCATGTTATAATGTTGTTCCCTCCTCAAAAACAGACCTGGAGTTGTCTTTCTTTCTTTTTCTTTTTTTTCCATTCACACATATGAGTAACCCTTTTATTATTAGTCTGTCTACATCTCCAAATGTCAAAATGCTCTGCTCCACCTTGTGATGTCATGAAGCAGTAGTTTTAAAATTGGCAATTCCAGGGCTGAAATTATCCAAATGATTCTAGTGGAGGTGTGTGGAGTTTAAAAACACAGTGGAGCACTTCCTGTATTACCACATGACATCACAAGGTGAAGCCAAGTGTTTCTTGTGTGAGAGAAGAACTGAGCCTAAATCTGCAGGGTTTGCGTGTTAAACATGTGTGAATGAAACAAAACACAACTCCAGGTCTGTTTGTGATGAAGAAACAATATTAAAACATAGATCAGAAAAAACTGTAATATGAGCCCTTTAATATGTGTATTTATTTGAAATTTAGATGTCCTATTAATGACTAATTAGACTTTCTAAAACCAAGCTATAATGATACTTCCTCATGAAAAACATATAGGCTACTTGGAGTTGGGTTTTGTTTCATATTGCCAACGTTTAAGAACAAGTTATGACTTCATTTGGAGGAAATTCAGAGTTGCAGTGTTTTTTTTAAAGGTCCCATGACATGGTACTTCTTGATGCTTTTATATGGCTCCTTAATGGTTCCCTAATACTGTAAATGAATCCTTCTTCAAAATCAACACTCAGTGCATGAGAAACAGAGATAAGATGAGAAAGAGTAATTTTTCTCTCTCTGAACAGGCCATTATGGGACTTGTTGCTTGAATGCAAATGAGGAGAAAAGAGCTGGCCTATAGTAGAGGGTGGGGGCGTGGCCAAACTCTCCGCTCTCAGCTCTCAGCTGTGCGCTCTCTGATCCATTTCCGTGTTTTTGCGCAGAGGGAGAGATGAGAAGCGTTCCATTGAAAAATAAACACATTTCCACAGAAAATAAAATTAAACCACTGCTGTTCAAAGGTCCAGAGGCTCAGATAAAGGACTTCCGAGCCTAGAAACACTCGGACGTGCCTCCAGGCAAATTAAAAACGCATTTTGCATTGCCTAGCGCATTCGCGGTCCAAACTCTCTGGGCGTGATTTACAGAGACGCTGAGTACAGACAGACGGGGGTGGAACTGCATTTGCATTTCTTTTTTCGATCTGACGTCAATAAGGTGCCTTGTTCAAAATCGCCCGTTTGAGCTCTAATTTTTTGTAACGCAGAAAAGGATCGCAAATGCTCAGTTTAGACATTTCGCAACTTTTAACCATGGGGGGGGGGGGCCTAAACAGGGTAGGGGAGCTCACATTAACGTTCAAAAACCTCAGAAAGTGAAAATTTCATGCCATGGGACCTTTAAAGAGGGTGCATTTTGCATAATCAACTTTTCACAGCTTTCTACAATGTTATAATGTTGTTCCCTCATCAAAAACATGCCTGAAAAAGGTTTTAGACGTCATATGTGCATGTTTGAGTAATTTAGCAATCTCACAAGCTCCGCCACAAGCCTACATCACCCATGCTCACACAGCACAATTCTCCATAAATATACAAAAACATACAAAACTGTACGCTACAACTTCAGAAACGGATGCGATGTGACGTAGTTCCATTATTAGGAAGCACAATGATATGTTGTAATATATTATGTGTTAACAATAAATATATCATAAATGCAGTACCCCTCTTGAAGTCTTTTCAGTGAGGAGTCTGCATGTTCTACCTGTGTCCGAATTAGGGATTGGACAAGATCTCATGAGACAAAATTGTCACAAAATCGTGCAGACAACAGAAAAATTATCTAGATTTTTCATTTTTGGGGGGAAATTTTTGTGTTTACATTTGGATTGGACGAAAAAGGGTTACATGTTCATGAGTTACATCTCTTACAGTTCAGAAAAACAGCACTAGAATGGAAACAAAAATATAAAATCAAATACATAAAAAAAATGTCAGGCAAACATTGGAAAATTAATTGTATATATTAGGAATTATGTTAAAAACTTGTCTTTTCTCGTTCTTGTGGCCTCCCTCTTGTCTCATCTTGTAGAAATTGGACATCCCATCCCTAGTCAGCATAGGTTTACATAACATTTCAATAATCTGACAACTCCAGAAATCAGATAATGATAATCAGATCTTTGGTACATGTAAACGTGCTAAACATAGATATACACAAAAAACAGGGTCTAACACAGGGCCTCCCCATGGTGCAGCATTCACACTGACAAAAAACTAACATGGCTGACACCTGACATGATGAATGCATGAGAGGAGGAAGCAGGTACTTTTGGGGCTTCCTGTTCCAGCACACGGGTACACAGTGGTTCAGTACTAGCCTGTCTTTCTCCCCCTTCAGCCCTGTCTTCCTTTCTCTTTTGGGCTCAGAGTGGGAGCAGCAAAGAAGCAAGCTCGGGAAACGTCCAGCTGTGATGTTCCACCACAGCTCTTGGGAAGTGCTCACAAGATTTGAAACCGGAGAAGTTTTTGTAGTTGTTTATGACACAAAAGAACTGCGAAGGTGAGGAGTAGATGAAGGGTAAAACATAACTTAAAGCTCCACTGTGTAGAATCCCTCAGTCGTCCAGGTCGAATCCATGGCAATTTTCTGAGAACTGAAGAAGCAGCTTGGGGGTATTCGACCAAATAAACTTGTGTCCAGTTGACAAACTGAATTTCTCCTTTTGCCATTAAAGCTCCACTGCGTAACATATGAAACAATAAAAAGATTGAAGCCAAATTTGGGATGGTGCAACCATTCCTGAATGTCTTTAGAATGATCTTGAGCTGTATCAGAACAAGTATAAGAGCACATAGTATACGCCCATGGACCACTATGGAACCTACAGAACCAATGAGGGATTACACACATAGAATGTAAGAAAGTACTAGGATTTAATGTTGAAAACCACATTCTTTTGTCTAAATAAAGAGTGTTTTTATTATCATTGTGGCATCTGAATCAATAATGAGGTAAAACATAACTTAAAGCTCCACTGCATAACATTTTAGACAATAAAAAGACTGAAACTAAGTTTGTGAGGGTATAAGGAATAAGGGGGGAAACGCTTATCAAGATTTGTGTCCGACCACGCTAAAACCGTCCACTTGTCGGCATTAGTGAAATGGCGATATTTGCATTAGAATTTTATTTTTATTTTTTTTCAAAATGTGTGATTTTCGTTTTTGTTTTGTTTTTTTGCAGAATGTGCTAGTTGAGATCATGAAGAAGCCACTCCATGTTTCAGATTACAGCATTAGTTACGTTAAAAACATACATTTTTTATTTCAAATTGGCTTGTTTTTCAGAAAGAAACGGGGCGTGTATAAATCAACATATTTTCCCACACTTGCGCGCCCGCCAATCTCGTTGCGAGAAGCGCCGAAGGGGTTTCCCCTGTTCGCCTATCAGCTGTGAGGAGCTGTGAGGAGCTGTGAGGAGCTTTACACGGCATTTCAAGACAATAAGGACATGAAAATAGACTTTTAACTTCCACCTGGACACATGACACTCTCGGGACAGGTTCGGGACAGGTCCATTTCTCCGGAGCTCGTGTACAAAGTGCGGTCGGATACTTTAGCAGCAGAAAGTCCAGGGATATAAGCACATACGCGAATACACGTGAAGACACGCAAATTATCCAACAACACAGCGACATGGGGTGAGTCATATTATTATCATATTATTTCTGCATCAAATGGAGATATTAGGTGAAAGCAGCGGCCTTGTGTCAACATTATCGTGTGTGTACGTGTGTGTACGTGTGTGTGTACAGGACTACACCGGCACTAAACCAGGACTAAACCAGGACTAAAACCAGGGCTAAACCAGGGCTAAAACAGGACTAAAACAGGACTAAAACCAGGGCTAAACAGGACTAAACCAGGACTAAAACAGGACTAAACCAGGACTAAACCAGGGCTAAAACCAGGACTAAACCAGGACTTAAACAGGACTAAAACAGGACTAAACCAGGACTAAACCTGCGCTGAAACTTCACACCACAGTCCTGTCAGTGATGGGGGAGGGTTTAGCTTAATGTCATGCAAATGAGGCAAGAATGCCTAGAGTGAGGAAACTTTACGAGCTGTTTTATCCGCTCAGCAAAAATCAATCTGCATGCTTTCAAATGGCCACAACTTCTTCAAATGTTGTCAGATTTCCATGTGTAAGGTATCAATGGAAAGCTTAAAATCTACAGAAAAATCTTTCAGAATCTGTGAATAACTCAAAATGCCCCCGGGATGACTTGAGTCCTGTTTTGCTGCAGTCGTTCACATTTGATATTGGAGCTGTTTTTGGAAGTTTGAGCACATAAAAGGAAAACTAAGCTGAGGAGACTGGAAACTTCTAACCTAACTTAAAGCAACAATGTGTAATTTTCCTCGCTGAAAGAGATCGGGAAATGGGGAGCATCATGGCGATTATGTTAGTCTGACTGGTCAAAGTTTCACAATAGCGGAACAAGCCAAAAAAATCAAACTTGTATTGATTGAAAAGTTTGAAAGAATATGCTACATGCTCATCTCCATGGAGATGTTAATGGAATGTTCCACAGTATAGTATTAAATGCTTCTCTCTCTGACTCCACCAGACCAAGTCACAGGTCACATATGTTTTTTTAAGTTTTTTTTTTTTTTTTTCTTCAACTGAAACACATGTCATGGAACATTCCGTGCAGGCCAAGGAATATCCCCATAATGACAGGGTATCTTTAAATTGCTTTTTTCTGGTCTTTGGTAGAAAGACACTGAGCCATATGATTATTATGCACTTTGTAGAGCCAGTCCTGCTAAAAAAAATTGGTTCAACATTTGACAATCGTCCTTTAAAATAGTAAGTTACACATTGCGTCATGGAGCGTCATGGCGATTACTTGAATCTGACTTTCGTTACCATCTCCATCTGAGAGAAAAAAACATTTTTAGTATATATTTTAGTATATTTTATTAGTGAAATGTTATACAATGTTATACAATGGACTATTCAACTCAGTTATAAGTAAGAAGTAACCATACCAATAGTACCAGTACAGTATTAGCCGAGTATTTATTTAAATTCTAAGGATTTTATATGAGAGAGGCGAGTGAGGTTTTTTTTTATTTTATTTTTTTTATTAGATACCAAGGCAGGGGATAACTAGGGATGTCAGAATTGTACTAGCAATACATACAATATATAGAGCGATATACAAAAATTGGTTATACAATGGGGAAAAAATACAAATATACTTAAATTAGCTGAAGCTAAATTAGCTTGAGTTAGCTCAGTGCTTCTCAAATAGTGGGGCGGGCCCCCCTGGGGGGGCGCGGTGTGATGCCAGGGGGGGCGCGTGTGACCCTGGGAAACATGCTTTTTTCCGTACTGTACTAGAACTAAGTGTAATTGCACATCAACAACAGTAGTTGGCAGTGGCGCTCTCATTGTCGCTCTGGGGCAGGAGGCGGCAACCTTAAATACGCGCTATACAGAACAGACTCACCATCACCCAACATCCTCTGTCACAGAAAAAACACGTATATTCCACTGAGTCGTGTCCTTTAGTCCGACAGAAGCTGACGCATCAGCGGCACAAGGACAGAGTGTTTTTTTTTTTTCAGCGCTTTTAGTTTATGCAATGTAATTTTAAGTTTTGTTTCTGTGAAACGCAAACAAATGTGCACATTAATATTTGAGTCCTCAGTGCAAAAAGACAGTGCAGTCTTTGTTGGAAGTTTCTTTTTTGTTTTTAATGTTAACAAAAGGATACAATGTTATGCAGAGGTGTACTAATAACAATTTTCTAGACAAATAATACTATTTATAGTCGCACGCAGGGAGGGGGGGCGTGAATTTTTTTCTTCTTCCTAGGGGGGGCGTCACAGAAAATAATTGAGAAGCACTGAGTTAGCTGAAGATTTGGTATTTTTTGGTATTATGTAAAAGGACAGATAAAACTCAATTCACAAGTTTAATGTCTTCATATATATATATATATATATATATATATTAGGGCTGGGAATATTAACGCGTTAATCGCGATTAATCGCGATAGAGTTTTAATCGCGAAATTTTTTTTTTATCGCGATTAGAGTTTGCCAGCATTTTCCGCAATTCTACCATCCATATGCAGCTCATTTGGTTGTATTAATTAAACTCATTGTTGGTTAAACGCGCTATTTTGAGTTTGCTAGTATTTTGTTCTTTTGTTCTTCTACGCATCCGTAGGCAGCTCGAGCGGGCTTCAATCATTTATTTACAATTTCTCAAAGTAAGCACTATTACTGGTTCATTGTTACTTTTTCCTTTCTCTGCACTTTTTTGAAATAAAAAAAATGGTGAGAAATACTTTGCATTGTGAGTTTAACTTTAGATTCGAATGGTCTTACTGCAAGATATCAATTTTAAACATGCAAAATAAATCACGATTAATCGCGATTAACTATGAAATTTCTGAGATTAGTTGCGATCAAGAAAATTAATCGTTTGACAGCCCTAATATATATATATATATATATATATATATATATATATATATATATATGTATATATATATATATATAAAGATATGAACTCATTCAGTGCCGGAGACGTCTATTGACGTCCCCTCGAATCCAACCGTTGAGTGCCGTCAAAGGCGTTTTTCAGCGGGGGTTGCTAGGATACAACCTGGCGCAACTTTTAAGGTGTAATTCACACCTCTCAACCTGTAGATGGAGATATTGTATCATTATTTGCCGATCAGAGCCGCGGAAGAAAGGAGGAGTGCAGTGTGTGTATAGATGTGTGTAAGATGGCGAGGCCAGAGAACCCGGAAAAGCAGATAACTGTTGATCAGCGCCTATGGAGCGATCAGATCGCTCTTGGGACCCAGGATCCTGGATCAGAGGATCGCAGGGACAAGCCGGATCAAGCAGCGAGGTCTGAGCAAAGATCTGCTGTGCCCGAGGAGGGGGCGTGTCATGTGTGTGCTGCGCAGAGCAGGAACTCTG
This sequence comes from Paratrypauchen microcephalus, assembly GCA_036785185.1. Taxonomy (NCBI): domain Eukaryota; kingdom Metazoa; phylum Chordata; class Actinopteri; order Gobiiformes; family Gobiidae; genus Paratrypauchen; species Paratrypauchen microcephalus. Next base: position 2,314,438 of record JAVJIX010000133.1, read on the forward strand.
ATCAGAACTACGACAGCGCCAAAGAAGAAGTTTACTGACTTGGAGCAGTGATGCTGCTGTGTGGTAATTGTAATGAATTAAGTTATGTGTGTGTGTGTGTGTGTGTGTGTGTGTGTGTGTGTGTGTGTGTGTGTGTGTGTGTGCGCGTGTGCGTGCGCGCGCGTGTGCGTGTGTAGCTGTGTGTGTGTAAAGGTTTATGCATGGGCTTGTGTGTATGTACATATATGTGTGTGTGTGTGTGTGTGTGTGTGTGTATTAGTTTTTATTATGGGTCTGTACTCTGGGCCTCAGACAAAGCCTCAACAAAGTTCTATTTTATAGGAAAAGATATTATATCCTGTAAACATTTCTTGCCACTATTGATTTGAACGAATTTTCAATTCACAGAGCCTTATATTCTTATATTTGTAAATAAAAAATGTACTTTGTCATCAAAAATCTCTTTCTCTGTTATTTTAGATGTTTGAGGTGTCACTAACTCGATAAATATTGATGTCAAAGTCACTGATCTGCTCGAAATCCTTCTTTGAACTAAACGCTCGTTTTCTCCATTTCTTGCTCAAAAACCAGTGTTTTTGCTGAAACTTCCCTATGTTCTACTATCAGTTATTTGAGAACCGAAAAGGTTAGAAACATATTTTTTTTTCCAGGTGAAAGAAGAGAGTCGACGCTTTATTTTGATGTGTGCCATGTTTATATAGTCAAAGAACTCAGTATTCTGTGAGTCTTGTAAAATCAGTGAAAATGCTCTAAATCTCTGGCACTCTAAGGGGTTAGATTTTGAAAACAGGCTGGCAGTGAATGAGTTAAGCTTGTGAACAATTTTTCCCGAGGAGCGGGGGAGCGGGGGGGGGGGGGGGGCGAGAAATGCCATGTGTGGCGTGTGAATTGCGTGTGTCACACTCTCAATGCATGAGACTTGAGAGCCCTGATATACTGTATATATATACTTGTTTTTGCATGAACTCCCCCTGCTGGTATAGTCTTGTGAGTGCACGTTGGATCAGATACACACAAATACACATAACAGTGAGTCAACCATGAATGTCTTTCGTCGACTCCAGCCCTAACGTTGATTGTACGAGTCTCAATATTAAAATGTAAAATGTTTTCTTTAAAAATGTTTTTTGTTTAAGTCATAATCTGCAGTTTTCCTCAGACACGGAAATACATCTACCAGGGGCAAAAACAATGTATTTTAATATGTATTTTAAATTTGCATTTGATTATTTCCCATAAAGCTCCAAGTGTGACCTCGTTCCTGTGCCTATCATTAGCGGCTGACATTTTTGGATACTTCCTCTAATGACTTTCACATTGGCAGTGAAAATGACATTAAAGATTCAACATGGCTGCCGGCTCAGGCTTAACGATGTGACTGACAGTGGGAGGGCACCAGTTTCAATTATCAGAACGCATCAGGCCCTCTCCTTCACCTACACTGGGAGTATCACAGGGATTTCATAGTCACGTCTTCTCAACACAGAGGTCATTTGGCTTTAACCTTGAGTAGAACTGTCCTGGTTTATGCACGTCCAGGATAGGGCTGTCAAAAGTATCAAAAATCAGATGCGATATTAAAACTATTATCAAAACTAGATACTAATATTTCGCAGGTATCAGTACTACAAAAGTCCCATTGACAGGACAGAAATGAAGCTTTTAGAATGATTTTGAGCTGTAGCAGAACAAGTATAAGAGGACAGACTAGTAAACGCCCATGGACCACTATGGAACCTACCTGGACCACTGAGGGATTACACACATATAAGGACACATGGGAATAGAAAATAAAGTACTGAGTTAATGTTGAAAATCACATTTATTATCATCGTGGTATTGAAATTGGTATCGAGTTTGTTCCTTAGTATCGAAATAAAGTTTTAAATATTTGTATCGTAACAAGATTATTCCACTAGACGAGGGGTCTTCAAAGTTTTTCAGGCCAGGGACCCCCAAACTGATGGACAGCTGGAGCAGGGACCCCTTACTACATATATAGCATACAACTGTGTTTTATATTATGTTGGACCTAGTGTTGTGTATTAACAGAGCTACTCTCTTATTGTACATTCAATACCAGGGGAGTATTCCATCCAAGTCGCTTAAAGGTCCCATGGCATGAAATTTTCACTTTCTGAGGTTTTTGAACGTTAATGTGAGCTCCCCTACCCATGGTTAAAAGTTGCGAAATGTCTAAACTGAGCATTTGCGATCCTTTTCTGCGTTACAAAAAATCTGAGCTCAAACGGGCGATTTTGAACAAGGCACCTTATTGACGTCAGATCGAAAAAAGAAATGCAAATGCAGTTCCACCCCCGTCTGTCTGTACTCAGCGTCTCTGTAAATCACGCCCAGAGAGTTTGGACTGCGAATGCGCTAGGCAATGCGAAATGCGTTTTTTTATTTGCCTGGAGGCACGTCCGAGTGTTTCTAGGCTCGGAAGTCCTTTATCTGAGCCTCTGGACCTTTGAACAGCAGTGGTTTAATTTTGTTGTTTGTTTTATTGTTTATTTTTCAATGGAACGCTTCAAATCTCTCCCCCCGTGCAAAAACACGGAAATGGATCAGCTGAGAGCTTACAGCGGAGAGTTTGGCCACGCCCCCACCCTTTACTATAGGCCAAACTTTTCTCCTCATTTCCATTCAAGCAACAACGCCCATAATGGACTGTTCAGAGAGAGAAAAAATACTCTTTCTCATCTTATCTCTGTTTCTTATGCACTGAGTGTTGATTTTGAAGAAGGATTCATTTACAGTATTAGGGAACCATTAAGGAGCCATATAAAAGCATCAAGAAGTACCATGCCATGGGATCTTTAACAAGTCCAGGCTTATCCTGAAATCGTGAGGTGAAACTAGCTCCAGCTCCAGTTTAAACCTCAACTCGTTCCATGACAGAAATAAGCCTGAGTGTGACCAAAGCTCAGGCCTGAAGTTTAAGCTGCACATTCTGATCTGAGGAGCGAGAGGAAAGACACGACTCCCCCCTCCTCTCCTGCTCACTCCCCCTCCTCTCCCAGTCACTCCCGGTAGAGAGGAGTCTGGTTAATGCACCCAGGGAATGAAGTCGCCTTACCCCTTCCCAATGTGCGGTAGTACATGTGGAGCTCAAGTTCTGTGCGTAAAAGTGAAACTGTAACGGAGATGAAGCCTCTCCCCTGGGATGCCCGCCCAGAGAGGAAGGCGCCCCCCGGTGCTCTGCTGCAGCCTGGACACATGTACCATCAGCTGCTCTGCACTGAGTTTGGCTCTGGAGTCTGTGGCAGGAGTCCAGTCACTCACATTAGAGAGAGGGTCACTAAATATTAAAGATTAGTTTACATTTACAGACAAAGGGCCTGTACCTGATTTTTCCCATGTATTTGAGCAAAATGTGTCTTGCCACAGTACAGATATATTGTGTAAGCAGTGCTTGAGGTCAAAATAAATCCACTGTGAGCTATCTGCTGCTAATTCTGAAGTGTTTTATTGTCCAAGAATCAGGAAGTGCACGTTAGCATCGTAAGTGTTGTCAGCTTTACTGTCACAGCAAAACTCTGCTTTGGTGTCTGAAAGTTGTGAAAAGCTCTTATAAACTCATCGTGGTGAATAATTAGGATGGTCTGAATGCATACGGTAAGTGAGGAAGAACTTTGGACCACTGTAAACTTTCAAATGGGCTAGTTATGTTTCTTTAAAAAAAAACATTTTAAGACAGATAAAATCACTGTATAAATATGCATTTAATATATTATTCAAATTAAAATGTGTAAAGTTCCGCTTTTCCCTCCTTTTGCTCTCTGTAGTTAGCTCCTCCTTTCAGTGTCTGACCAGAACTGAAGAAGCAGTTTTTGTCCAGTTGACAGAAATGAATTTCTCCTTTGCTGTGTCACAGTATGATATTGGAGTTAACTATCTCCATGGAAACAAACAGGAGATACCACCAGACGAAGATAAAGGTCACATCTGTGCAGAGGATGGCCCGCTGTCTGTTGGCATGCGTGTTCTTTAAACAATAAAAACACTCATAACTGAAGGAATGGGAGATGGACAAGTTTAATGCCACACCGTGACACATTTCGGATAAAGTAATTAGGGATGCAACGATACCAATACTGGAATCAAATATCGGTTCCATCGTATTGGTTAAGTTGACATTCTGGTTAGACCTTGTCAATGTCAAATTTATTTATAAAGCACATTTTAAAGGTCCCATGGCATGAAATTTTCACTTTCTGAGGTTTTTGAACGTTAATGTGAGCTCCCCTACCCTGTTTAGGCCCCCCCATGGTTAAAAGTTGTGAAATGTCTAAACTGAGCATTTGCGATCCTTTTCTGCGTTACCAAAAATCGGAGCTCAAACGGGAGATTTTGAACAAGGCACCTTATTGACGTCAGATCAAAAAAAGAAATGCAAATGCAGTTCCACCCCCGTCTGTCTGTACTCAGCGTCTCTGTAAATCACGCCCAGAGAGTTTGGACCGCGAATGTGCTAGGCAATGCGAAATGCGTTTTTTTATTTGCCTGGAGGCACGTCCGAGTGTTTCTAGGCTCGGAAGTCCTTTATCTGAGCCTCTGGACCTTTGAACAGCAGTGGTTTAATTTTATTTTCTGTGGAAATGTGTTTATTTTTCAATGGAACGCTTCAAATCTCTCCCCCCGTGCAAAAACATGGAAATGGATCAGCTGAGGGCTCAGAGCCGAGGGCGGAGAGTTTGGCCACGCCCCCACCCTCTACTATAGGCCAGCTCTTTTCTCCTCATTTGCATTCAAGCAACAACGCCCATTATGGTCTGTTCAGAGAAAGAAAAATGACTCTTTCTCATCTTATCTCTGTTTCTCATGCACTGAGTGTTGATTTTGAAGAAGGATTCATTTACAGTATTAGGGAACCATTAAGGAGCCATATAAAAGCATTTAAACAACTAGTTAAAAGTGCTGCAGAGGTAAGTGTTTACATAAGACAAGACAATAGTAAAAATGCTGAAAAAATACAATGTTTATAAAATATAAAATAAAATTAAAATGGCCTGGTTTACATTGAATTAAAAGCCAAACCAAAAAACTGGATGCAATGAAACTATTAACAGGCTGATTTTGGCCGAGAACGTGTCATAATGCTTCAACTTTTATTCACAAGAAGTTAATTGAAGGACAAATAACAGTTGCGTAACACTATTGGATCCCTTGTGTAGTAAGTTTACTGTGTTGTAAGGAAATAAGTGCAATTTTCCATTCCTCCACTGGTATCTGTTCATATCAGGTATCAGTAGATGCTTAAAGGAAAAGTAACGTTTTTTACAATCTGAGCCTTATTTTGGTAATAAAACAAGTTGTTTTACTCACCCATAGCACTTTGGTGTCATATGGAGCACTTCCGGAGATGTTTTAGATTTGCGATCTCCATCATGTGAGTTCTCGGGGCACTTGTTTGCGGTCTTCAAATAACACAAACTTTAGCACTTTTCAAATCATAGAAGCCCGATGTCTTAGCCTACGATTTTGTGTGGTCAAAAGTGGCCTGTAATCCGAGATTTAACCATAGTTTCGAGTAGATGAGGAGGCCAGTGCGCATGTGCGGACTGTGCTCTCAGCTCCCAGGACCCAAACATGAAACGCAAAGCTAAACTATGGATAAATCTCGGATTACAGGCCACTTTTGCTTCAAACGAAATCGTAGACTAAGACATCGGGCTTCTATGATTTGAAAAGTGCTAAAGTTTGTGCTATTTGGAGCCCGCACGGGGCATATTACATGCTCGGGGAATATATTATATGCCCCGAGCTATGGCTAGAAGTCGCGCTAGGCTAACCGCAAATCTAAAACATCTCTGGAAATGCTCCATATGACACCAAAGTGCTATGGGTGAGTAAAACAACTTGTTTTATTACCGAAATAAGGCTCAAATTGTAAAAAAACGTTACTTTTCCTTTAAAGGTGCATTGCACCTTTCTGGTGGAGGGTCCATCACCTGCTTGTTTCTATGGATATGACATTGCTTTGCTTGCATTAAACAGCTCTACTTTGATTCAATTGCAGGTGGTTTTATGGCTCAAAAATAAATAGGAAAAACAGGCATTCTGACAGTGAGTGAGGTCGCCTCTCCGCAGATCTGACCTGTAACTTAGTCTGGATTGGCACCCATGAAGAGAGAAAGGTTTAATGCCATTGGTGAAACATTCCAAACAAATCAATAACATCCCCATGGAGAAAGCATTTGACAGACCCTCCACCAGCAAAGTTACAACCTTTAATAGTCAAAGTATCTGCATCAGTATTGGAAGTGGAAAAAGCTTAATCGGTGCATCCCTAAAAGTAATACAATCTCCATGGAGACAATCAAGTGGTGGACCCTCTACCTGAAAAGCTACACAATGCAGCTTTAACTATGTGAAATACTGCTCTGTACTTGCTGTTGTGAGTTACTATGTTGACATTTGGCTCAGTTTGGGGAAGTGCTTTCGTCTTTTTTCTTTATCTTTTATTATTAAAGTTAAATTTTTTTAAAACCACAATAACATTCACAAATTACTCAGAAGACACATTGGGGGATGTGGGCACGGGAACAAACACTACTGGGTACAAGGGCTAAGGGACTTGAAGGGGGTGGGCCGGGGCAAACAGGTACCTGGAGGAAATACAAGGTAGGCCGAGAAAAAAAAACAGGGGGAGTGAAGAGGTCCAAAGGGATTATCCCAGGCAAAGAAAGGGGGTCTGGGGGAAAACAAGGGCGATGCAGTGTCCAGGGAGAGTCCAGATGACAGGGTCCAGAGGGAACAGCGGAGGAGGGTAGGGTCAGAAGTCCAACTGAGGGGAACCAGTTCGAGAAATGGAGAAAAGTGTATTGTCTGGGGTGAAGGTGTTGCGAAACTCTGTTTCTCTTGCGGAGTGGAGATGGTGAATGTGGGCGCTAAGGGGCGCTGTGAAGAGGGGCCAGTGCTCTGCTGCATGGCCATCATGGAGGTCAGAGAGGAATGAGATGATTTTCCTGTTTACGTGTCCTTTTAATACTTAAAATGGCAAACAATAGTGACCATACGTCTTTGTCAGAGCCTGATCTCAACAGAAGCTAAGCAGGGCCGGCTCTGGCCAGTACTTGGATGGGAAACCACTGGGAACACCAGGTGCCACAGTGGGGCAGGAATGGCAAAAACTGTTCACTTCACCCACATTGCCTAGTTTGAAAGTGTCGCGTGAGTTAGTGTTGGTGGTTTATTAATGGTTGAGTGCCTGTATGACCACAGCCACTGAAATTTCAATATTTTAGTTTCTCCAGAAATCAAAGTATCAGATTTCTCTCGTGAATGTGATCCTCGTCAACATTACCCACAATTCCGCGATATATAACAGGTCATTTGAGTTCATCTGCCCCAATTGGCACAAACACGAAGCCCAAACACGGAGCCCAGACCAGCTCAAACTCACATGTTGGAGTTATTAATGTCAGTTCCCCAAACCGCCTACATCCTCTGTTCTCGTGTGGGTCATGCGAGGTCCTGATCAGATTGCTCTGTTCCTCTCTAATCACCAGCCCCTGTGGTAGCGCCTGCTCCTTTGTCCATGGCATGTAAACACTTATGGACTCCACAATTACGTTACCCATGGCAACAAGGGTGAAACAAAGCCAGGCTGGTAACGAAGCCAAGACATGCTGAGGGCAGCAGTTAAGGTAGCATGGGTTAAACAATTAGCTAATTAGCCTCTTGGATAAACATGGTGATTCATTGTTTACATGTGTGATCAGTCAGTGGGGAAAAGGGGCGGGTTCCTCTGATATGTTTGGGGCAAATTATTTAATCACTTAATTACTCACTTGATAGTGTAAACCTGATCTAATCAAAAAATAATTGTATTGCTAATAATTCTAATGTTTTATTTTCATTGTTTTATTTTATTTTTTAATTTTATTTGATTCAAATTAATGGTTCACTATTCATTATCATTACTATTTATTTTTTCTTATTATCTACTCTTAGGTTGATATTAATTTCATGTGGGGGAAAAAATGCATATATACTGTGACTTATATGGAGAAAAAAAGCACTGAATGAATTACAAATTAAAAAAAATAATAATAATGCTAATTTATTCTTAATTACAAAAACATTAAAGTTCCCATGGCATGAAATTTTCACTTTCTGAGGTTTTTTAATGTTAATGTGAGCTCCCCTACCCTCTTTAGAACGAACAGGGGAACTTTCTGACGTCACACTCGCAGAAAGGTTTCCACCCCCGTCTGGATGTCTACCCACCGTCTCTGGAAATGACGCCCAGAGAGTTTGGACCGCGAACGAGCTACGAAATGCGAGATGCGTTTTTTTATTTGCCTGGAAACAGGCAAATAAAGAGATGAAAAAAACATTTGCAGCTTGTTAGCATGAGGTGCAGCTATCCAAAGGAGGTGCTGACAGCCATGCAACACTTTGTTGACATTTTATATAATGCCAAAATTTGTAACAATGTACAATGATCAACGCTAGTCATGTTCATGTACAATGATCAATGCTAGTCATGTTCATCTCCATAGCAACCATGTGTCATCTCCATAGTAATAATAACAAAGTGCAATATTATTTAGTGTCACTTTACCTGCTACTTATTTATTTAACAACCACTGTCCATCACTGCACTGTACACAATCATCTGAGTCACTTTATTGTAGTGATATTATATATTACTGAACTGGAGTCACTTTAAAGATCCCATGACATGGTACTTCTTGATATGGTGCCTTAATGGTTCCCTAATACTGTAAATGAATCCTGCTCCAAAATCAAGACTCAGTGCATGAGAAAGGACACATATACACAGTCAGAGTCAGAAAATCTCTCTCTGAACGACTCATTCTGGGCCTTGTTGCTTGAATGCAAATGAGAAGGACAGAAATAGGTTAGAGGAGCGGGTGGGGGGGGGGGGCAAATGTGCCGCTGGTTCCTTGTTTTAGGGGTGCGCTGTGCGCTGTCTCCCACTTCCGCGTTTTAAGCGCGGAGGAAGAAATGAGAGGCTTTTCAATGAAAAAACACATTTTCACAGAAAATAAAATTAAACCACTGCTGTTTCAAAGGTCCAGAGGCTCAGATAAAGGACTTCCGAGCCTAGAAACACTCGCACGTGCCTCCAGGCAAATAAAAAAACGCATTTCGCATTGCGTAGCTCATTCGCGGTCCAAACTCTCTGGGCGTGATTTACAGAGACGGTGGGTGGACATCCAGACGGGGGTGGAGCTGCATTTTTCAATGTGACGTCACATAGTTGCCTTGTTCAGAATCGTCCGTTTGAGCGGTGTTTTTTTCTAACGCAGAAAAGGACCGCAAATGCTCAGTTTAGACATTTTGCAACTTTTAGCCATGGGGGGGCCTAAACAGGGTAGGGGAGCTCACATTAACGTTCAAAAACCTCAGAAAGTGAACATTTCATGCCATGGGACCTTTAACTGCTGTTTGTTCACTGCTCAGAATCAAAGACATTTATTGTGCAGCGTTCCTGTGCCTTTTAACCTTACAGTGTTGTGTTTTTTAGTTGATTGTACATACTTATTATTATTATTTATCTTAATTTTGATGCATGCTCATATTTTCCTACTGTTTCTGAAACTTGCATTGTGACACTGCAATTTCCCCATTGTGGGATTAAAGGATTATCTTATCTTATCTTAACAAGCGCCTAGCAAAACCTCCATTATGGCCCTGAATAGCTACACTAATAGCTCCACTCCCACTGCTTATCTAACAGGCCCACCTAAATAACAGAAACTAAAAACAAGTAGATGTGGTAGTTTTAAAGTAATTTCATTGTAGTTAGCTACACCCTGCAGACAGATATCAGGCAGTGACAACCAGCGTCTGGCCAGAACTGAAGAAGCAGCTTGGATGAGCTGGGAAATATTTGACCAAATAAACTTTTGTCCAGTTGACAAATTGAATTTCTCCTTTTGCCAAAAACCTCCAGAAAAAAAGTGACAATGTGCCTCTTTAAATACTGAACCAAACATAAATGAATGTTAGCTTTTCACTGATACGCTGATATGGTAATTACAGTGACAGGCCTAAAGACGTGAATCAACCAGTGAAGCTTGAGTCTACAGAGTAGAGGTGGGCGGTATGACCAAAAATTGATATCACGGTATTATTCAAAATTTTTACCGGTATCACAGTATTTGACTTTTTTTTTTTTTTCATGCATGATGAGGTGATAACCCCATTTCCTAATAATTTAGAGAATAATTACTGCAGAAACCTGGACTTTGTAAAACATATCTGGGTCCAGTGCTTTAATCATCTCCTTGATTTAATGAAAAGATATAGTAGTACTGCACAGTAAAAAGATTGTTTTATTATGATTCTTATTATTATTATGATTCTTATTATTATTATTATTATTATTATTATTATTATTATTATTATTATTATTATTGTTCTTATTATTATTATTATTATTATTATTATCTTTGTTTGTTGTAATATATAATATTTTGTTTTAATATAATTTTGAGTTGATAAGGGGCAGATATCATAAGCTTATGCTTCTTTCTGTTCCCTTTTCATTCATATTTGAGTTATAATTGTATAGATGCAATTGTGTTGCATCTGTTATTTTTTGTTTTGCTTTAAGAATCGAATTATAAATGAGAGACAAGTTATCAATCAATCAATCAATCAATCAAACATTTATAAGGCGCTTTTCATACAAAATTGTAGCACAAAGCGCCTTACAGTGGTCAAGGATTAGAAGATTGACCTTTATTGATCTCGCACAGGAGAAGTTGTTTCTAAATTTGACCCGGGGACCATCCCCATGATTTTGTTTTGTTATTTATGCTTTGGTCAGGCCCTAAGCTGGAGGATTTTACCTATGGCGCATGTTTAGGTTGGTGGGGGAAACCGGAGTACCCGGAGGAAACCCACCCAAACACGGGGAGAACATGCAGTCTCCACACAGAAAGGCCCGGGCAACCCGAACCTTCTTGCTGTGAAGCATGAGTGCTAGCCACTCAGCCACCGTGCCGCCAGGGAGAAAAAAAAAAAAAAAAAGGGGAAGCATGTACAGGTTGAAAAGCACAGGGCCTAAAATGGAGCCCTGGGGGACACCGCATGTGATTTTATGGATCCTGGAGGAGCATGTGTCCACACTCACCATAAATGTTCTGTCTGTGAGATAGGACGTGAACCATTTGTGAACAGCACCAGAGAGGCCGAGGTGTTTTATGTCTCCCATTTATAATACATTATACATATACATTATACATATACATTAGGGCAGATGATCCAGGGCAGAGGGGTGGAGAGGGTCGTTAGACGTTGAGGGGGGCGAAACTAGTCGCCCGAGTAATTTGAAAAACAAAGAGACAGATTAGTGGGGATCATTTTCAGAGCTTTTTCAGTGTAGGGAGCGCCTCCCGGCAGCTAGATATAAGCAGTGTCTAACCAGCACAATAACAAGAGCTGACGAAGCCTCTCGGATGAGCGGCGAAACATTTTCAACCAAACAAACTTTGTCCAGTTGACAAATTGAACTTCTCCTTTTATCATGGATTCTACCTGGACAACTGAGGGACTTTTCACGCAGTCTAAAGAGATACAGAGTCTACAGAGATACAGAGTCTACGGAGATACAGAGTCTACAGAGTCAGAGTCTACAGAGTCAGAGTCTACAGAGATACAGAGTCTACGGAGATACAGAGTCTACAGAGTCAGGGTCTGCAGAGATACAGAGTCTACAAAGATACAGATTCTACAAAGTTTACGGAGATACAGTCTACAGCGTCTACGGAGATTCTGAGTCTACAGAGGTAAAGAGTCTACAGAGATACAGATTCTACAAAGTTTACGGAGATACAGTGTCTACAGCGTCTACGGAGATATAGAGTCTACAGAGATAAAGAGTCTACAGAGATAAAGAGTCTACAGAGATAAAGAGTCTACAGAGATAAAGAGTCTACAGAGATAAAGAGTCTACAGCGATACAGAGTCTACAGAGATACAGAGTCTACAGAGGTAAAGAGTCTACGGAGATACAGAGTCTATGGAGAGACAGAGTCTAAGGAGATAGAGAGAGATGGAGAGATTGAACAGAAAAGAGACGGGGGGAGGGAGGACAGGGAGAGACTGAACAGAAGGGAGATGGAAAGAGGTGGAAGACAGGGAAAGAGAGAGGGGAAGGGGAGAGAGAGGGGACAGAGAGAGGGGGGAGAGAGGAAGAGAGAGAGGAGATTGAACAGAGATGTCGCATAGAGAGAAGGAGAGAGAGGAGAGGGGGAAAGAGAGAGAGAAGAGACAGAGGGGGGATGAGATAAAGAGAGGGAGACAGAAAGCCATAGAAAAAAGGGGCGAGAGAAGAAAAGAAGGGGGAGACAGGGAAAGAGAGAGGGGAGGGGACAGAGAAAGAGAAGAGAGATGGTGATTGAACAGAGACATGGCACGGAGAAGGAGAGAGGAGAGGGTGGAAAGAGAGAGCAAGAGAAGAGACAGAGACAAATGTCAGCATGTCATCAGAAAAGAGAAATGAAGGGGGGAGGGGTTATGAATGTGGGAGGAGAGGTGAGAGGGACAGATGGATGCAAGAGAAAGAAGGGGGAGAGGATAGAGGGAGAGAGAGGAGAGAGATTTGGAGAGAGAAAGATGAATGAGAGTGAAGAGAGAGAGCGCAGAGATGATTTGTTGACATGGGAGGAGGGAGAGAAGATCCATCAGTTTTATGGCCCTGGTTTGATGAGCACAAGTTTGACAAATGTGTGTCCACAGTTTAGAGTCGAGAGGAGAATGTCAAAGACCAGGCAAAAACACAAAAACATGAGGATTCAAATAAGTCGGTTTAGTTTTGTTTGTAGTCCTGATTCATGCCGTGTTCAAGTACAATTGCTGTGGATTCTATGGCCCACATTCACAACCCTCACAACCAAATTGATAGGGTTAATATAGTGACGTGCCATGTAGCAGGTCTGGGCATGGTTCTAAAGTCCTAGTGTGAGTGTACCCTAAGTTTAGTACTGGTTTGGTCCTGGTTTAGTCATGATTTAATCCTGGTTTAGTCCCAGTTTAATCCTGGTTTAATCCCAGTTAAAGGAAAAGTAACGTTTTTTTTTTTACAATTTGAGCCTTATTTTGGTAATAAAACAAGTTGTTTTACTCACCCATTGCAGTTTGGTGTCATATGGAGCACTTCCAGAAATGTTTTAGATTTGCGGTTAGCCTAGCGCGACTTCTAGCCATAGCTCGGGGCATATAATATATTCCCCGAGCATGTAATATGCCCCGTGCGGGCTCCAAATAACACAAACTTTAGCACTTTTCAAATCATAGAAGCTCGACGTCTTAGTCTACGATTTCGTTTGAATCAAAAGTGGCCTGTAATCTGAGATTTATCCATAGTTTACAGCTTTGTGTTTCATGTTTGGGTCCCGGGAGCTGAGAGCACAGTCCGCACATGCGCACTGGCCTCCTCATCTATTCGAAACTATGGCTAAATCTCGGATTACAGGCCACTTTTGACCACGCGAAATCGTAGGCTAAGACATCGGGCTATTATGATTTAAAAAGTGCTAAAGTTTGTGTTATTTGGAGACCACAAATACAGTGCCGTGAAAAAGTATTTGCCCCCTTCCTGATTTCTGTGTTTTTTGCATATTTATCACTCAAAACATTGTCAGATCATCAAACCAATTTTAATATCACACAGAAACAACCCAAGGAAAGACAAAATTCAGTTTTTGAATGATGATTCCATTTATTAGTGCACAAAAAAAATCTAAACCTATCTGGCCCTATGTGAAAAAGTAATTGCCCCCCCTTGTTAAATCACAAACTAACTGTGACTAACCACAGTTTTGAGAAAACTTAGTTCAGTTCTACATGCCACACCCACACCTGATTGTCACCACCTGTGTTGAATCAAGAAATCACTTAAATAGTTCCTGTCAAACAAAGTGAAGTTGGCTACAACATCTCAAGAACAAACACATCATGCCACGATCCAAAGAAATTCAAGAACAAATGAGAAAAAAAGTGATAGAAGTCTATAATTCAGGAAAAGGTTACAAAGCCATTCCCAAAGCTCTGGGGCTCCAGCGAACCACTGTCAGAGCCATTATTCAAAAATGGAGGAAACTGGGAACAGTTGCAACCCTTCCCAGGAGTGGTCGACCAACTAAGATTACTCCAAGAGTGCGACGACGGCTCATTCAGGAAGTCACAAAAGAACCTAGACGCACATCGAAAGAACTACAGGCCTCGTTGGCCTCAGTTAAGGTCAGTGTTCATGACTCCACCATTAGAAAAACACTGGCCAAAAATGGCATCCATGGAAGAGTTCCCAGGAGAAAACCACTGCTTTCACAAAAGAACACAAAGGCTCGTCTCACCTTTGCCAAAAAGCACCTTGATGACCCTCAAGACTTTTGGAGAAACATTTTGTGGACCGATGAGTCTAAAATTGAACTTTTTGGAAGGTCTGCAGCCCGTTTCATCTGGCGTAAAAATGGCACAGCATTTGATAAAAAGAACATGGTGCCCACAGTAAAGCATGGTGGTGGCAGTGTGATGGTCTGGGCCTGCTTTGCTGCCTCAGGACCAGGACAACTTGCTGTGATTGACGGAAAAATGAATTCTGCTGTTTACCAGAAGATCCTGAAGGAGAATGTCCGGCCATCAGTTCGTGCCCTCAAACTCAAGCGCTCTTGGATCATGCAACAGGACAATGATCCAAAACACACCAGCAAGTCCACCTCTGAATGGCTCAAAGAAAACAAAATTAAGGTTTTGGAGTGGCCAAGTCAAAGTCCGGATTTAAATCCGATTGAGATGCTGTGGTGTGACCTTAAACGGGCAGTTCATACAAGAAAACCCTCCAATATGGCAGAATTGAAACAATTCTGCATAGAAGAAGTGGGCCAAAATCCCTCCCCAGCGGTGTGAAAGACTCATCACCAATTATCGCAAACGTTTGGTTACAGTTATTGCTGTCAAAGGAGGCTCAACTGGCTATTAGATTAAGGGGGCAATTACTTTTTCACATAGGGCCAGATAGGTTTAGATTTTTTTTGTGCACTAATAAATGGAATCATCATTCAAAAACTGAATTTTGTCTTTCCTTGGGTTGTTTCTGTGTGATATTAAAATTGGTTTGATGATCTGACAATGTTTTGAGTGATAAATATGCAAAAAACACAGAAATCAGGAAGGGGGCAAATACTTTTTCACGGCACTGTAAGTGCCCTGAGAACTCACATTATGGAGATCGCAAATCTAAAACATCTCCGGAAGTGCTCCATATGACACCAAAGTGCTATGGGTGAGTAAAACAACTTGTTTTATTACCGAAATAAGGCTCAGATTGTAAAAAACATTAATTTTCCTTTAAATCCTGGTTCAGGCCCCGTTAAGTTCTAGTTTAGGTCCAGTAAAGACCTGGTTTAGTCCCAGTTAAATCCTTAGATCAAACTGAGTCTTAGTGTTACCTTTTTCCTACTCCACATTAGAAACAGTTCACAATAAAACACAGAACTAATCCTGAACTAGACTAGGACTAAACCAAGACTAGAACAGGTCCAAACCAACAAGTCAACATCAGGACTAAAACCAAACCAGGACTAAACCAGGACCAGGGTGAACACAACTTTATCTGTTCTATCAAAATGTTGTGAACAGGCTGTATTTTTGTTATTGCTTTTGTTCCATATTTCACGCCTGAGCACCAGAGAGAGAGTGGCAGCTGGGTACAGTAGCTCCTGTGGGTTTTCTAAAACAACTACCTTTTTGAGTTAATCTTCCCTTGTGGATCAATAAAGTTTAAATTTAAGTCTAAGTCTAAATTTCTTCTGTATATAACTCCAACCCAAAAACTCCAACCCAAAGATTCCAGTGTCCATGTAATATATTTTTATTGTAAACAGCATCATCTGTGCACAAAACTGTAAAATGACTTGGATGGAGGCCAGACCAGGTCGATATGAAACACAAAATTAGTTACTGGGGCTTCTGGGACACATTACTGCATGTGCAAATGTACAGGAGCAATGCACCATGGGAAAGTCAATAAGAAGGAGCAGTAATGTGATTGTGTACTTTAGGCTGTTGTCGCCTACACAGTGTGCCCATGGCCCACTCTGCTCATGTGCGTAACAGTCTATATTGAGTTTTACACACAATATGGAGTCATCTGTATTTGGTCTAAGTGTCACAACAGAAAAATTCAAAAACAAGGCTGCATTGTACAACTTTTTGGTTGGAGGTCTGTCACCTGCTTGTTTCTATGGGTTTCTACGTCATTGCTCTGCCTGGAATATTCCACAGTATGACATTGAATTATTAAATTACATTATTCTGACTGTGAGCGGGGTCGCCTCTCCACAGATCTGACCTGTAACTTTGTCTGGTTTGGTGTCCATGAAGGTAAAAAGGTTTAATGCCATACTGTGAAACATTCCAGATGAAGCAATAACATCTCTATGGAGAAAAGCATTTGACAGACCCTACATAAGAATAAGTTACGCAATGGATGTTAATATAAGCATGCAGTTGTAATGGTCACATCTTTATATAGCGCTTTTCCACCTTCAAGGCACCCAAAGCGCTTTACAACAAGGAACCAATCACCCATTCACACACGCATTCACACACCAGTGTACGCAGACACTGGGGGCGAGGAGGGTTAAGTGTCTTGCCCAAGGACACAACGGCAGTATTCATCTGTGGGAGCTGGAATCGTACCAACCAACCTGTGGGTCAGTGGATCTGACCTCTCAACCACTGATGGTTCTTATGTCAAGAGCGGGATTTGAACCGCCAACCTTTGGATCAGTGGACAAACGCTCTACCAACTGAGCTACCGCCGCGTCGCGTAATGAACGCAAGCTTATGTTAGAAATGCTCAAAAGAGTCAGAAAAACATACATGGACTTAAAAGCTGCGCAGGACCTTTACCTTTGACTTCACAATCCATGGAAAATTGAAATGTGGTAAATTTGTGTTGTACTCTAGGCTGTTGTCACCTACACAGTGTGCCCAAGGTCTCTCTGGTATAGGCCAACTCTACTCATGTGTATTGATTCTATGGAATGTTCCACACATTAAGGAGATCTGCTTTACATTTATTCAATTACAGGTGATTTTATAGCTCAGAAATGCCTAGAAAAACATGCATTCTGTCTCTCCACAAATCTGACCTGTAACCTGTAAACTATAATTAAAAAATACTTTAACTTTTCAGTCCTATTCAAAAATGTAGTGAAGCAGAAAGTACAGATACTTGCTCTCATATGTAGGGAAGTAAAACTAAAAAGTATCCACTTTAACATCTACTTAAAGGGATATGCCACCCCCAGGTCAAACTTGGGCATCTCCCCACAGTCGAGAGACTAAAATAAGTGGTGGAAAGCGTTTTTCTGGTGACGCAGCCATTGTCCAGGTCTGTCAGCACTGACCGCCGCGGTATCTGCAGCTACTCCGTGTTAGACTGGAGTCTAACGTCGCCAGAGAAAGATTTCGGCCAAAAGGAATTAATTTGCTCGATGCTTTTCCCAATTACTTTCTGTGTAGTGTGCATTCATATCGAGTGCAAATAAATGAGCAAATCAGCACGGAGAGCTTGACTTGGTCATTTTGGGTGGGAACTATTTTTCAGTACGGAAAAACACAGCCGAAGCACACACCACGCTGTGTAACAGGGGAACTGCCTTCCTGGTGCGTAACAGTCAGTGCTGACAGACCTGGACAATGGCTGGGTCACCAGAAAAACGCTTTCCACCACTTATTTTAGTCTCTGGACTGTGGGGAGATGCCCAAGTTTGACCTGGGGGTGGCATATCCCTTTAAGTAAAGTACTGATACCTGCAATTTATGTACAGTGCTTTTACATTGTTACCTTCCACTGCTGTTTGAATCTGACTGGTTCTGAAATGTGCATGTATGGCAAAATCTTCAGCAATGACTATTGTGGCACAATATACAAATTAGCAAACAATTAGACAGTTTTAAGATCTCAAACCTCAAACTTAAAAAACAATATATGACCTGTCGATCCAGTGGAGATACGGAGGAAGAGGTGAGGCTGTAGAGGTGGACGCAAGAAACTGATACTGTATGTGCCGTGTTTTTTACCTGCGGTAATTGTCCGTTCAATCCCCAACAAGACTGAAAAGCTCACCGCGCTGACCCGGCAGCAAAGAGAATACCGAGACTGCAGCCTTATGTGTTTCACCGAGATGTGGTTGAATGAGAACATACCGGACTATGTCATTTCCCTGGACAGATTTACAATGAAGCGTACGGACCGAACTGTGATGGGGAGCGGGAAAGCGCGGGGAGGAGGACTGGCGGTGTTTGTGAGCGAGCGCTGGTGTCATTCGGGGAACGTGCATGTGAAACATCAGCTATGCTCCCGGGACTTAGAGCTGCTGGTAGTGATTATGAGGCCGTACTATCTGCCACTGGAATTTTCCCACGTGACACAGATGCAAACACGCCACCTGCGCGCCCTCTTCCTGATCACTGGAGAGTTTAATCACACATCTCTCTCCGCTACTCTTCCCACATTCACACAATAATCAAATATCAAATATGCTTACACTTCTGCCCCCCTCCCCCCACTCAGACGCTCAGACCACAGTCTGGTTTACCTGCTCCCGGAATACACACCCAGGGTGCAAATGGGACCTGCGCAGAAGCGGTTTGTGAAGCTTTGGACTGACGAGGCCTGTGAGAGTCTGAGGGACTGTTTCCAGAACACAGACTGGGACATGTTCAGCGGCTCTTATGGAGATGACATCAACGGTCTGACCCACTGCATCACAGACTACATCAACATCTGCGTGGAGAACACTGTACCAACCAGGAGGGTACGGTGTTTCTCCAACAACCACCCCTGGGTCACCCCTGAGCTTAAAGCCCTCCTGAACCAGAAGAAAAGGGCTTTCAACTCAGGGGACAGAGAGGAGCAGAAAAGGGTCCAGCGGGAGCTCCAGTGGAGGATCCAGCGGGCCAAGAAGGACTATGGGAGGAAGATGGAGGAGCAGCTGGCCCAAAACAACGCACGGCGCTCACCCACCTAGAGACCGCCAGGAGTGCTGTGAGAGTCATGTTCTTTGACTTCTCAAGCGCCTTCAATACCATCAGGCCGGCGATGCTGCGGGGGAAGCTGGAGGACGCGGGAGTGGATGGACATCTCTCTGCCTGGACCATCGACTACCTCACTGACCGTCCACAGTACGTGCAGCTGCTCGGCTGTGAGTCAGAGGTGGTAGTCTGCAACACTACTTATCTTATCTTACCTTATGAATATGAGCATAAAAAAGATGAAAGTGACTAACTGAAGAAAAAAAAAATCACCTCACCTGTTGAAGTTCAGCTAAGTCAGTTCTTTCTAGTCAGATTGTGTTAAAACAAAAGTCAGATTAAAGTCTAAACTCAGTAACAGAACTTCAGACAGAGCAGAGCCTCCAGTTAGCATCACACCCCAGGGAATATCGATGTCATCAGCTGCAAAGTATCAATAGAAACAGCTATTTGACTGGTCCTCTAATAATAAAAAAAACCAATTACAAACTACTCAACTACTAAAATAATCGTTAGGTGCAGCCTTATCACCCGTATCATTAAGAAGTGACTTTATTGATCTCACACAGGAGAATTATTGCAGCCTCACGTGTTTTCCCATCTTTCCTGTTATAAATCAGGTCGAGCACTGCCTCCCCACAGACGCACTAGTTTTATATTGTCTATACGCCACAGACAAGCTCCAATCAATGCCCCACGCAGCCCCTGCCCGCTGGCTAATGCTGCCTCTCCACTCTTGATAGCCCGCTCCTCCATTTTGTATGAGATTCCGATGTAAACAAATTCACTAGCCCCTCTCTGCACTCCGCCTCTCTTCCCATCCTCCCCAAATGCTTTCCCTCCATCTCTCCTCTCTCCCGCTTTAGTCAGTGGGGTCTCTCTCTTTCTCTCCTTCTCCTCTCTTCAAGATAGGGCTCTGGGGTGTAGTGACTGAGTGGAGTTGAATGAGCTTCACGGTGTTATCTATTTTTTCCTGTATACCCTAAAGGCATCGGGACGACAGTGAGAGCAGTGCAGAAAAAACAAAAATGTGGCTGTTTGCTGCAGGTGTTCCAATCAGTGAGAACAGGTAGAGGGCGCTCTTGGAAAAAGGATCAAAACTTTAGATAGAACAAAACCAACTTGTTTCCATCATGACTGGTCTTCATCAGGGCTTAATTTAAAGAAATGTTTTAAAAAATGCATGTGTGGCCTTTAAAGGTCCCATGGCATGAAATTTTCACTTTCTGAGGTTTTTGAACGTTAATGTGAGCTCCCCTACCCTGTTTAGGGCCCCCCCCCCATGGCTAAAAGTTGCGAAATGTCTAAACTGAGCATTTGCGATCCTTTTCTGCGTTAGAAAAAAACACAGCTCAAACGGGCGATTCTCAACAAGGCACCTTATTGACGTCAGCTCGAAAAATGCAGCTCCACCCCCCGTCTGTCTGTACTCAGCGTCTCTGTAAATCACGCCCAGAGAGTTTGGACCGCGAATGCGCTAGGCAATGCGAAATGCGTTTTTTTATTTGCCTGGAGGCACGTCCGAGTGTTTCTAGGCTCGGAAGTCCTTTATCTGAGCCTCTGGACCTTTGAACAGCAGTGGTTTAATTTTATTTTCTGTGGAAATGTGTTTATTGTTTCATTGAAAAGGCTCTCCTTTCCTCCTCCGCTCTTAAAACGCGGAAATGGGCACAGGCACAGCTGAGAGCAGAGAGTTTGGCCACGCCCCCACCCTCTACTATAGGCCATCTCTTTCCTCCTCATTTGCATTCAAGCAACAACGCCTATAATGGACTGTTCAGAGAGAGAAAAATTACTCTTTCTCATCTTATCTCTGTTTCTCCGTGTTGATTTTGAAGAAGGATTCATTTACAGTATTAGGGAACCATTAAGGAGCCATATAAAAGCATCAAGAAGTACCATGACATGGGACCTTTAAGAGAAACACATCAGCCAGTGGTAGGGACAGATGTTGACTAGAAGTAGATAAGACAGGTGCAAGACATGCAGCCCAAGACAAGGCACATGCAAAAGATAAATAAATAAATAATAATAATACCAAAACATTTCTTTATAATACAAATAATATAATATAATATAATATAATATAATATAATATAATATAATATAATATAATAAATTAATATAATATAATATAATATAATATAATATAATATAATGTAATATAATGTAATGTAATGGAGAAAAAAGTATATAAACCATTCATAAAAAAACAAGGCAAATCAAACTCCTCATTCAGACCAGGATGTTCACATGCTCTTAATTTATGAATCCAGAAAGCTTCTCTTATATTCAGTTTTGTGAGTGTCATTGCTATTATGGTTTTCATAAAAGTGTCGAGGTGAGGTTTGGTGAGGAAGTGTCTGGTAAATTCCTCTCGAAGTGGCCAACATTTTTCAAACCAAGAGTCATCGCAGATTGCTGCAAGAATCTAACCCTGAGTCCGCATGTGGATGAGCTACTTCTGGAGTCTGATGATGGTGGTAAGTGATAATTGAATAGTGGACGCAGTAGATTGCACATGCCTTATGCCTTTGTACACAAGAAAAGAAGATATTGTTGTGTTCTTTCATGTTTTGGCCCCTTTACTACAAATCACATACTGCACCTTACTGCCAGCCATATTCAATCGATGGTGTAATTTAAGAAAACTTTACTGATTCTGTAATGCTTATAAGGAAATAAAGGACATTTTATAGTCACTTCTGCTGCCTCACCTCTTGCCTCCAACAGTTAAAGGCAAGAAGGCCGGCAAGATGAGCGCATTGGAGGCTGCTAGACGCCTGATCAAGTTCATGAAGGTATTTTCTTAGGACTGCACATCACTGATGCAAGGTTTTCATATCAGCTGATGTAAGGTTTTTAGGAGCCAATATGGGGGTACATCTATCAAATATTAATTCATCAAGTTGTGTATTGCGCACATCCATTCATACACTCAGTCCCACATGAATTAAAATGACTCTCCAATGACCCCAGTTGCTGCTTTTGATGAGCTCTTCAAGGCGCATTATGCTTTTGCCGTGTCGTATGATGAAGCGCTCTCCAGCTTCTTCATCTTCATCCAAACCACTGTGTATGGAATCGACGTTGGCAAAGTGAAAGAGAGTCCTCAGGTAAAAGAAATCAGAGCGAGGCTTCTTCACTGTGAAATTTGAAGATTGATTTTGACCAGAAATGTACACGTTACATAGGGCATTCATTGCAAACTTGATGCGGTTGTGGAAAACCACCCTTGAAGCCAATGGCAAGCCACATGCACAAGTGTCCATCAAATGTGACATATACCAAGGAGACGCACTGTCCCCACTGCTGTTCTGCATAGGTCTGAACCCCCTCAGCCAAGTCATCCAAAGCACTGGCTACGGATATCGACTCAGAAATGGGGCCACCATCAGTCACCTCCTCTACATGGATGACATCAAGCTGTACGCTAAGAGTGAGCGAGACATCGACTCACTGATCCACACCACCAGGATCTACAGCACAGACATTGGAATGTCATTCAGGCTTGAGAAATGTAGTAGGATGGTGACAAAGAGAGGGAAGGTAGTCCACACAGAGGATGTCTCACTCCCAGAGGGAACAATAACAGACATTGAGGACAGTTACAAGTACCTTGGTATCCCACAAGCAAATGGCAACCTTGAAGAGGCAACAAGGAAAGCAGTTACGGCCAAATACCTGCAACGAGTAAGGCAAGTCCTAAGAAGTCAGCTCAATGGCAAGAACAAGGCCCAGGCAATAAACAAAAACTGTAGCACTGTAAGAGAATAATTTTGTAAAATATGCCAAAAAATACTCTTCTCGATATATTGATACAGCCAGCAGCCCACAATATCGATATTGTATCATCACATTAAACAATATGATATATTGATATTTGGGTATTTTTGCACAGCCCTTATTATTAGTCTACATCGCCAAAGCTCAAAATGCTCTTTTCCACCTTTTGATGTCATGAAGCTGTAGTTTTCAAGTTAACAGCTTCATTTTACCTTTAGTTCACTAGAGACTGGAAATTCCAAGGCTAAAATGATCCAAATGATTCTAGTGAAGGTGTAAGGAGTTTTAAAACACAGTGGAGCACTTGTACAGTGGTACCTCACCTTACGAAATTAATTCATTCCAAAAGTGGTTTCATAACGTGAAATTTTCGTAAGTTGAGTAGCTATTTCAATGGAAAAGGCCTGATCCATTCCAAGGTTTTTCTTTATAGTGTAACTTATTTTTATAGTGTAACATTTGTGTTCTGTGTCCTGATTGGAATAAACCAGGTCTAGACCAGAACTAAACCAGGTCTAAACCTGGACTGGACCTGGACTAAACCAGGATTATCCCGGGACATGGCAGTGCCGTTGGAGGAGCGCGTTGCTCATGTCTCCGCGCTCCTTGCGCGTTCCGC
Source organism: Paratrypauchen microcephalus (assembly GCA_036785185.1). Classification (NCBI taxonomy): domain Eukaryota; kingdom Metazoa; phylum Chordata; class Actinopteri; order Gobiiformes; family Gobiidae; genus Paratrypauchen; species Paratrypauchen microcephalus. Next base: position 2,337,872 of record JAVJIX010000133.1, read on the forward strand.
GCTAGAGCTAAGAGGCCGAGAAAGACGGTCTTTCGAGCGGGGCGGGCTCTGGTTCTATGTGACCTCCAGAGCCTGGGGGCTGACACTGTGAGCTAACAGGCCGAGAAAGGTGCTCTATCGGGGGGCAAGACCGCGGAGTCTCGCTTGGGGCAGGCTCTGGTTCTATGTGACTTCCAGGTCTAGACCAGAACCGGATCAGGTCCAAACCCGGACTAAACCGGGACCAGACCCGGATTAAATCACCCCGTGCTCGGCCCGCCCGCCCGGGCCCGTGGCCCCGAGGGGGAGGCACAGCCCGGGCGCCGCGGCTCCATCCCGCGCCGTGTCGACGTCGCTTTTTGATCCTTCGATGTCGGCTCTTCCTATCATTGTGAAGCAGAATTCACCAAGCGTTGGATTGTTCACTCACTAAGGGAACGTGAGCTGGGTTTAGACCGTCGTGAGACAGGTGAGTTTTACCATACTGATGATGTGTTGTTGATAGTAATCCTGTGTCTCCGCTCCCCTCGCACGTTCGGCGCTATATTGAGCCGTGTCTACCCCCACGCTTCACTATCAACACATTCCATTGAAAATCTATGAAAGTTCGGGTGTTCAAACGAGAGAGAAATGCGAGAAAAGCCCAACTCCAGTCTGAGAAAAGCGTAGAATGTGTGTGGTGAGGCATTTACAGCCCTAAAACATGTAGAACAATTGCAAAATACAAAGTTGTCCTACCTCGTGGACCTCTCCCACCGCGGGCCACCTCTGGAACCTAACCCCGTGTGTGTTGATAAAGTGTATTTACGTTTCGGGGCGTGCATCTGAGCACGCATTAATTGAATTTTTGAGATTTCGCGTTTCGTAACTTGAATTTTCTTTCGTATCTAGAGACCAAAATTTGACGTGAAGGCGTTTCGTAACTTGGATTTTTCGTATGTAGGGTCTTTCGTAAGGTGAGGTACCACTGTATTACCAGATGACATCACAAGGTGGAGCAGATCGTTTTCGGTTTGAGAGAAGAACTAAATGAGCCCCTTTAACCAACCAGCCTGCTCCATCGTGTCCTCCCTCTCTACACGCCTGTTTTTCTTCATCCATTATTGACGCTCTGTTGTTCCCACAGAGATCAAAATCTGACACTTAGAAACCTACAGGGGCGCTGCTCAAGGGCACAGCAGCAGGTAACACTCACTTATATAATGTTAATCTGCAGCCCCGAGCCTTGCCCATGTTGGTGTCTGATAGCATGGTTGTGCATAGGGTCTCCATGGGGGGCTTGTCTCCTCTCTATAGTCCTGAAATGCCCTTCGTGTGCTCCAAGTGTGGCTGTCAGGCATTTTCTCACATGCTTTTCTGCTGGAGATTGGTATTGAATGTGGTGATCGTCTCCGTGAAGCCGTACACAGAGAGTCAGAGTCCCCACAGAGCTAAAGCAGAGGGGAGAGAGAGGACTTAAAGGAAAAGTAATGTTTTTTTTTTACAATCTGAGCCTTCTTTCGGCAATAAAACAAGTAGTTTTACTCACCCATAGCAGTTTGGTGTCAATTGGAGCAGTTTTGTAGAAGTTATGTTGTAGCCGTTCCGTTCTACTAATGATCCCATATCCGTTAGCATGAGTGCTCGGGGCATTACTTTGCGGTCTCCAAATAACACAAACTTTAGCACTTTTCAAATCACAGAAGATCGCTGTGTCAGCGTAGACTTTTAGTGGATTCCAAAACGGCCTGAAACCCGATATGCAGCTATAGTTTCATTTGATGACGTCATCAGAGAGGACAGTGCGCATGCGTGAACTCAGCTGTTTTGTAAACACCGCTAGTCCGAAAGAAGCCAACACCGCTCTGAACTTTACTTTTCTGTTGCAATATCGGGTTTCAGGCCGTTTTGGAATCTACTAAAAGTCTACGCTGACACAGCGATCTTCTGTGATTTGAAAAGTGCTAAAGTTTGTGTTATTTGGACACCGCAAAGTAATGCCCCGAGCACTCATGCTAATGGATACGGGATCATTAGTAGAACAGAACGGCTACAACATAACTTAATAATAATAATAATAATTCATTGGATTTATATAGCGCCTTTCATGCCACTCAAAGCGCTTTACAGTTCATTGTTCATTCACTCCACACTTGGTGGTGGTAAGCTACTTTCTGTAGCCACAGCTGCCCTGGGGCAGACTGACGGAAGCGAGGCTGCCAATCAGCGCCATCGGCCCCTCCGACCACCTCCAACACTCATGCACACGCCACTTTCATACTAGGCAAATGTGGGTAAAGTGTCTTGCCTAAGGACACAGCGAAAGCACTGGCTTATACAACACTGCTCCAATTGACACCAAACTGCTATGGGTGAGTAAAACTACTTGTTTTATTGCCGAAAGAAGGCTCAGATTGTAAAAACACGTTACTTTTCCTTTAAGCTGGGTAAAGAGAAAATGACCTTCACCTATTAACCTGAAAATGACCAGAGAGCAGTGTCCTTTGTTTACAAGGTTACATTTGTGGTTAGCTAATGTGTCATTTTGTCTGTTTTGTGATTTTGTAGAGAAGGTTTTAATTGTGATTTATCTGGACATCACTTTTGCAATCAAGACATTTCAGCTCCCATTGATGGTATGGACTTGAGGCTCTAGACCAGACCTGGGCATTTCTAGGCCCGGGGGCCAAATGCGGCCCGCGAGCTGACTCTGAACAGCCCGCGAAAGGTTGCTTGGAATTAAGAAAATAAAACCTACTTTCAAAATTGTACATAATGCATTTGTACTGATGATCATCTGTTGGACGTGCTTCACATCTCCACCTCAAACATGAACCTGATTTTGATGCACTTGTTAAAGCTCAACAGAGGCTAGATTTCTCTCACTGATCAAGCAAAAAAAAAAACACTAAACATACTAACTTTGACTGTTTTTTTCTACACAGTTTGGCAGTTGGACAAAAAAATGTTGTGACATTGTATTATATAGTATAATTTGGCAAACAAAGACATTGCGGTGTCTTAATACAAAGTTAAGAAAGTTAAACTCAGAAAGCATTGTGGGGTTAATGTGACTGAAAAAGAGTTACAAATGTTTCACGTTTACCATTGTTTTGAATTATTTTAGTGAATAAATTCAGTTTTTGTAAAACCTCACTCTCTCATTACTTAATAATAACACATAACTTCAAAACTAAACAATGCCATTTACTGATTTCAACGTAGAAATAAAATTAATAACCAGAGTAGACTTCAAACTTTTGGTCTGGCCCTTCACAATATTTTTTGCTTCTCATTTGGGCCCTGGGGAAAAAATAATTGCCCACCCCTGCTCTAGACTGTATATATAAATGGACGTAGCTAACCTGCCAGCCGCCGTATTCCAAATAGGAAGTAAGCATGGGCGTGCTTCAAATTAAGCTGAACACTGGCCGTATTTCAGTTCTCTTTCCTCGCTTCCTTCTCCTTGGTTCCACTCCTCAATCCTCCATTTTTCTGCTGTCATTCAAATGTGTCGTATTAAAGGGATATGCCACCCCCAGGTCAAACTTGGGCATCTCCCCACAGTCCAGAGACTAAAATAAGTGATGGAAAGCGTTTTCCTGGTCACCCAGCCATTGTCCGAGTCTGTCAGCACTGTCTGCCGCGCGCAGCTGCAGCTACTCCGCGTTAGACTGGAGGCTAACGTCGCCAGAGAAAGATTTCGGCCAAAGGGAATTAATTTGCTCAATGCTTTTCCCAATTACTTTCTGTGTAGTGCGCATTCATATCGAGTGCAAATAAATGTGCAAATCAACACGGAGAGCTTGACTTGGTCATTTTGGGTGGGAACTATTTTTCAGTGCGGAAAAACACAGCCAAAGCACACACCACGCTGACAGGGGAATCCCTGTTACGCACCACGTTGGGAGTTCCCCTGTTACGCAAATTAATTCCTTTTGGCCGAAATCTTTCTCTAACTCCAGTCTAACGCGGAGTAGCTGCAGCTGCGCGCGGCGGTCAGTGCTGACAGACCTGGACAATGGCTGGGTGACCAGGAAAACGCTTTCCATCACTTATTTTAGTCTCTGGACTGTGGGGAGATGCCCAAGTTTGACCTGGGGGTGGCATATCCCTTTAAGTGGTGTCCCAAAGAAAACCACATAAGGAAGGAGTAAACCTAAGGGAGGCTTCAGGACCAGACATCAGAGAAAAGAATCAAAGTTTATTGGTCTCAGTGAGGAGTTTATATCCTTTCTCCTTACTGTGTCTTCTCTGTGGGTGGGACTTCCTCACCCATTTCCTGCAGAATCAAGGAGAGGAATCAAGGAGAAGGCAGCGAGGAAAAAGAAATGTGACCCTATGGCTGACGTTACACTCCCTTAAGCCGGGCGTACACTGTACACTGTACACGGGCGCCCCAGCTCAAACTGTACGATCAAATCGTAGGGTTTAAAAGTTCACAGCTCACAATTCATGTTCTCACACTATACGACCCCATGCTCAGATACGACCTTATTAATGCACTATTATGGAGGCAGGACCAGTGGTGATTTACCTTACAGAAAGGAGCAAGTAGTAGTAGTAGTAGTAGTAGTAATAGTAGTAGGTAGTGATAACAGGAGAAGTTCAATTTGTCAACTGGACCAAGTTTGTTTGGTTGAAAACGTTTCGCCGCTCATCCGAGAGGCT